>CM076581.1:201277598-201784749 GCA_034641835.2 Pinus albicaulis | reverse complement strand
ATCCTTCATGTCAAGATATAGATAAAGAACACTCCAGAACCACACGCAAAACCCAACTCTCAAATGGCATGGGAGCACTGAAAAACCCTCGTCTTCCATGTCTGCATTTTTCCTGCGCCAATCCCGGGATACAGTCGCGCTTTTTGTTCTCGAAATCGAAAGGAGTCTGTGTCAGACCTTTGGCCCAAAAGTAATCTGTCAGAGATAAGGAGGGTCTGTTAATAGGATTCTGGGCCCTAATCTGAACTTTCAATCCATAAAAATGAAAGAGTAAGGTTAGGCCTCTTACCTGCAACTGACGGATCTCGATTCCAACGGTCGGTTTGTCCGCTACGCTCGCCGCAAGATTTAGGGCCTTCTCTCCTCTCTACATTCACCACAGCAACACTAGCAAATGAGTGGATTTGGAGGGAAAATTGCCTTATTAAAAGAGAACCCTTGTTTCTTCTTTCGCCTGCTGCGACCACACCGTAGCTCCGTTTGACAAACTGTCTGCACAGTTGGAAAGCTCTCATCGAGCCCTAAAATGGGTATCTGTTATTTTTTTGTGATTTGATACTTTACCAGGACACATTTTGTCCAAGATGGGTCACTTCACCTCTCCTTAAAATCGCATTTCTTCACTTACAACACTTGTACTTGGGGCACCACTTTGCCTCCTTACTTGTCTTTGTTCGTGTTGATTTTCGTCATGAGTTACCATCTTGTACTCATGTTTTCATGGTCCCCCATTGGACCTTTACTATGTGGCAGCCCCATCAAGTCGCCCTTGTTTAGAGCATCCAAGTGGAGTCCTCATCACATTCATGGAGTCTATCCCGAGTCAATTTGTACCCCGCTATAGTCCTCCATCCCTCATTGATTGGTTTCTCTCTTGTGTCGCACATTATGGCCTTCAGTCCCACTGTCCCTCATCCCTGATGATATTGTGTCAGTCGCGGCCATGTCATTCATGCTTTTTATGCTCTAGCAAGGGAAGTTGTCCATTCGCTACTCAGTCCCCTCCATTCCACCATCATCATTGGTCTTAGTATGTCCATCGTTCTACTATTTTCTCTCATGCCTTAGTTGATGATCTCTCATTGCCTCACCTATGGCGGACCTCCTTCTGTCGACATCAACTCCTTCATTCCAGAAGACAGGTCTAGAGGGTGGTGTACCTTGGTTCCAGCTTCCACTCTTGTTCGGTCCCTCGGATCCGGCAAAGGGATATCCCATTTCCCTTTGACTTGATTGTTTCTCCACTCCAGCTCCTTTCAGCATGATCGAGATCTGTATACTTGATGGTTCAGTGATGCAGCAGCAGCTCTTGGTGATTCCCGGGCGTGTGTGAGATGTCTCAGCCCTCATGAGGGGGTGGCCCTGCAGGTAGCCCCCCACATGCCCAGATGACCTCTTCATTGCAACCCTCGATGCCGTTCCATATATTTGATGATGTCGGCCTTAGCCGCTTGCAGCGCCTCTTCGATTTGCATGTATCAGTCAGATTTTGTGAGCCCTTCCCCACTTATAGGGGGCATTTGGGTTGTATTTGTATCTCATGTACTAAGATATTATTGTATAAGTCCTGGCTGTTATCCCAGGCACAACATGTATGTGGGATCCCTCATTGTATTTTTATCTGGCTCATGTTTATGCAAGTTGTACTTTATGGTTCGGTCCCTTGTTTATTGGACACTCTATTCTTTTGTACTTTGTCTCGGCGGGCATAGGTATGCCTCCCCCGCCGCCTTTAGCACAGGTACCCTCTCATAAAAAGAGACTTGTTTCACCTGTAAGTCTCATCTCCTCAGGGTCTAGTTCTTCAGCACATTAGTCTACCTTACATCTCTCTCTCCGACTTCCCTTTTGATGTCTGGTGATTGAGTTCTTACAACGTACTTCGGTCATACGATTTTCTCCTAACACTCGCACACTGGGGGGGAATCTGTTACACCATTTTTTGGTCATCTAACCTATCATCATTAGATGGACCCAAGTACACCATGTAAGACCAATTTTACCCTAAGTAAAATTGCTTTCACTATGTTAAATAACTTAATAAACCACATTTATTAGGTTGTTTATGGTCTAAACAGGAAACCCTAAAAGGAAATATTAAACAAACCTATATTTGTTTGATTTTCCTCATGGAATAATTAATTAAACCATAATTTAATTATTATTCCTAATCATGTTTAACCCAAAACAAATAAATTAATTAGATAAACCTTTATTTATCTTATTATTTTCTAGGAATAATTATTTAAATCTTATTTAGATAATATTCCTGTTAAATATGACCAAATCACCCACAAATAATTAAATAAATCATTATTTATTTAATTATCCTTCAACCACTTCCTTAAAAAGATAAATAAATCATTTATTTATTTATTATCAACAAATAAAGGGATTTGACCCAAGTCAAATACTTTTTCCCTCCAACAAATATAATAAAATATTCCATAAAAGGTGGATCTAGATTTGGTTAACATTATTTTAATCATGCACCAAGATGTAGAATGACCCAATATTTTGTTATAAATAGGGGGGTTTTTCCTACCATTCTTCACCTTTTGTTGCCTATTAGATCACTCTAGATCTAAACTCTTGGTCTGACTTTGAGCCATTATCATTGTCATATTTTCCATTATTTGCTGTGTGAGCTTCCTTTGAGTTCTATCTTTGTCTGGGTTTTCTACACCAACAGGAGAGAGAAATGCTAGATCTGAAGTGCTGAGGACTTCCAAGAACCCATCCCATTGAGAAGAATTGGAAACATCTTCTTGTTTTCCTCCCAGGTGCCCTTAATACAAACAATTCTTTCAAAAATTGTTCTTGTCTTGTCTATTGGATATATGGAGCAAACCCTTCTTTTTACTGCTTAATGTCTTTCTATGCATAGATCTAGTTTTTTGCAGCTCTTGTCTTGATCAACTAACTGCAGATCTGAAGATATTGGCAACCACATTTGATGTTAGGGCTATTAGTTATGCGTAGCTAAAGTGGTATTTTTTCGTACACTTCGACAAAGGATTCATAGTAACAGATTCTATTTCTAAGCCATTGAGAATGTATTTTAACAATTCAGCTGTTGGTTTTATGGCTAAGAATAACAAAAGTGGGAGTCGAAATAAACACATCATTAAGTATTTAGCTATAAGGGAACGTGTTAAAGAAAAGAAAGTGGTCATTGAACACATTAGCACTGAGTTGATGATCGCTGATCCTTTGACTAAGGGCATGCCACCATTTAAATTCAAGGATCATGTAATGAATATGGGACTTGGTTCCATTATGTAGTTTCTCATTGTATGAACAATGTTATTTTAATGAAATTCTTAATTATTGTGATGTTTTTCTCATATTTATGTGCACCTTAATTTGATTTGAGAGAACTCATCTATGTAGGACCAAGAATGAACATAGGGTTTATTCATTAAGAAATTGTTGCCACATAAATTTTAATAGAAATAAATACATAGTAATACATGGAAGATAATACTCGTCATTAGAGGACTTACCGCCATGATTCATGTATCTATTACTTAATACATATTTTCAATGGGTTTTAAGATGAGACATTAAGATTGGAAGTATGGACCAAGTGGGAGAATGTTAAGCTCCCTCTCCCAACGTGCGAGTTCTGGAAACTGATCTGCAGTTGCTTCCTTAAATTATGGAAACCAACTGCAGTTATTTCCTTAAATTAGGAAATCAATTGAAGTTAATTAATTTCTTTTTGGGAGCTTCTGAAGTGATCTGTTACTCCCATTACAGTTATCTACCATGATTTGTGGAACACTTAACGAATAGCCAACAGAAGCTTGATGGAAGCTTGGCTATAAATTCTTCTATTTGGTCCCCAAGCTCACTAACTTAATCCCCTTTAGCCTTACACCGTCAAGTCAGAGTGAGGAGAGCTTGGAAGTGCCTTCAGATTTTCTTTAGTGTTGGTGTTGAGGATGCAGTGCTATGTAGTAACTACGTTAAGGAGGCTTCGTTGCAGAAAAGTCAATGTGGAGAAGAACTCTCGAGGCTCTGGCTGCTTCATTATAGTTTTATTAAAGTCTGTTTCGTTTCCTTGAAGAATCTGCAATAAACCATTTGTTGGAGCACTTCTTGGAGCATTGATATTTGTGCAGATTTCATCTCTGTGAAATTACTTTTTTCTACATAGTATAATTCATCAATGGCTGGAGGTATTATTTAATGGGCAATTTAAGTTTTAATTTTTGATTCCTTTTAAGTATTTATTCCACATTTTGAATCGTTATTTTATGTTAACACACATCCCATGTTTCATTGGATGTTTTACAATCTCTGATATGAGGAAAATGTTGTCATTTACTAACAATCACAACACCATTTATTTAGTTTATTGTTTCTCCCAATCAGGAACAAAAGCTGCAGCAATAGGTTTGGGCTCATCCCCACTCACAATTGACCACAAATTATAACCATGTAGAATTGTCAATAACTTGAATTTCCAATTCACATAATTTCCTCCAAATTTTGTGGACTCATTCAAATAAATATCAAGAAATTTGACATTTTTAAATGCCCGAAAATAATACACCAAATATCCCAAAATAAATAAATCTGTGCAATGCTTAAAAAAATACCATCCAATATAATTCTTGTTTTTTTTAAATGTCTTATTTCTCCTTCCAAATCTCTTTTGCAAAATAAATACACCTTTTTATTTAATTCTTTAACTCGAATTATTAGGAGTAAAAATCCTCATAAAAATTCTTTTCACCACCCCAAAAAAACAAATTAACTGCTTATTTCTCCTTTAAACCATTCACAATTTACATTCCATTAAAAAAAAAATTAACAACCTCAAAACGTATGGCTTTTCTTGGTTTAAACATAAAATAAAACCTTTGACCTTGAAGAAGGCACCGTTAGAGAATAAGTGGTTGAATAAAATATCTAAATATTTCATTCACTTTGTAATGAATCTTTTATTCATAGGCCTTTACAAATAGCTTTCACGATTTCCAAGTCACCCCTACGTTCAACGAAATGGATCAAACTGCAAACAATCACAATACCGATCACCACTTCACACTGTAAAAAAATCTGCCAATTCACCCATCCACCGACAATGCACTCATATCTGCAATACCACATGCAAAATCAGCCACCGAGACACGCATTGACAATAAGTAGATTTATAAGCACGCATTGACAATCTCGGATAATCTAGATCCCAATAATGTGGATAATCTGGATCACCAACTCATAGCAGTAACTATGAAGAACACAACTCAACAGAGGGCGGCTCAATACAACTGGAAAACAATTCAATAACCCGATTACCTTTCTAGACTTTATCATTCCTAATCAACTTTCTAGACTTTATCACTTCAACATTAATCCAACCATATAAAAATTATTGTAAGAGTTAATTCGATTACATACCTGAACATTAATTAGCAACATGTAATTTATATGATTGACAAGCAGATAATTAAATGAAAAATTTTAAGAACAAGATAGCCAAGTACCAAAAGTAAATTAATGCTCGTCCAAATGAAGTATGGTGTCGAATGTTTTGGAAAAATACTTTTGGTAATTTTTAGTATGGTATAGTTCACTTGGAATTATTAAAGTGAGTGCGAAATGGAGAAGTATATATGTTGATTGTCAAAAAAGTAAGTTGTTTTTTTTAAGGTTTTTATCATTTGAATGAAAACAAATGAGTCATTTGGACATTCATAGAATTCTTATGATTTCACAAGTCAACAACAAGTATTTCCAAACTCACAATAAAATTTAAAAGGTTTTTTCTAATCAAACTATCCAACACAACACAAGTTCTTCTATGAGTCATGCCAAAAGTCATGCTTTAGCAATGATCGAGAGCATAATAAGAAGCTGGAGAGGAAAGTTTGTTACTTTATTTGCAGAATATATATATATATATATATATATATATATATATATATATATATATATAATTTACAATTATGAAATCTAAATTAAGAAAATGAAAGTTTTGTGGTGGTTGAGTTTTTTTTTTAATTATTTTAGTTATTTTTAACTGAACTAGATCAAAACTAAACAAACAAACTATGAAATTTGACAGAACACAAATACCCGAAGGTAGGTGGATGGGATGCCTATGGGATTCCCACTAGCTCACTTTAACTTACAATTTTTGCTTAAAAAGATTTACAACCCTTTGAAATAAAGGGAAAGGCTTTTTTGTCTCTTTTTTATCAAAAGGGAAGAATATGGGTGCTTTTCAAGGCCCAAAATAGTCCAAATCACCAAAATTTGGACAACACATCCCCTTGCTTGTTTACTAAACCTACAAAATCAGTAAGGTAAAAGATGCCTTGAATGAACTTGGGAACATCTAAAAAGCTAGTATAAAATCCAAGCAAAAAAATCCAAGTGAAAATTTATTGAAAAGCTAGTCCAAGCGAACAAGAAATAACTAACTAAAGCTAGTTTAGTTAATTCTATCAAATAAATCAATTGATAACTTAGAATAAAGCAATAGAAAAGATTAAAAAAAAAACTTTTTAAAACAAGAGAAGAAGATAGATTGTAAATAGAATCCCTTGGTGAAGAAGATAGATTGTAAATAGAATCCCTTGGTAATGGAGTATTTTTTAGCACATGGTAGGATTTTTCTTCTTATAGTTTGAATTTCATGAAGCATATAGCCAAAGTGATCAACATCTTCAAATCTAGATGCCTATAAAGTTTAAAAAATCTTTCCAAAAAACTATATTAAATAAAGGTGCCTTCTACATAAGAAAACTAGAAAATATCCCAATCACCAAGAAGTACATTTAATCTTTGATTTCTAAATGTAAGAAAACAAATAGATTTCACCACAATCAAATTGAGAAATCTAATCCTACTAGGTAACAATACCCCTTCAAAAACCTATAAACAAAACTTGAAAGCAAATTAAAACAAAGAAATGGTATCACATGCATTAAAATCAAGTATCCAAAAAAATATTGTACGCCTCCAAAGCCTTTTAACTAAACAAAATGTTAATTTATTCACATTTGTGAGTGAATAACTAATTTTTATGAGGAAAACTTAATATTTATCAAAAAAAGAGGTGCTGATGTGAGGTAGGTATTATGAGTTAAAAAATAGTACCTCTAGGGCATATGACATCTCCTAGTACAACCTGCAATGTTATCTCATTCATTAAAATCGAATATCCACACAAATATTGTGCTCCATTATTTGCCTCCAACGCCTTTTAACTAAACAAAATGTTAATTTATTCACATTTGTGAGTGAATAACTAATTTTTATGAGGAAAAACTAGTATTTTCTCAAACAAAGGGGGTGATGATGTGAGGTAGTTATTACGAGTTAGATAACGAGTATCCCTAATGCATATGACATCTCCTAGTACAACTTTTTTAATTATTACATAAATTTTACAAGGAAAATTTTGTTTCTAGGAATTTTTTAATTATATAAAAAATTCCTAGAAAAATCTAGATCCAATTCCATAAGAGTCTAGATAATGAGTAGCATGGTAATATACATTGGCTCTAGACTTAAACAACACCACTAAGGCCTATTCATTAGGACCTATGAGTGAAAAAAATTAGGAAACATTGAGAGGAATCAATTCTCTAGACATGTAAACATTTCCCATAAGATTTTGCACTAAAAAAGAAGTTTGCATATTCGTAGATTTAATTGCTCAAGTTTCTTAGTAGATTCATAGTTAAGGTGGATTTATGTTGGCTATAAAAAGAGATGTAATTTTAAATAACATTTATATTACAATGTTTAATATAAGTAATCATATATTACAAAGAAAAAAGTAATATATAACTATTATTTTAATAATGTATTTATGTTTCTTAATATATTATATTGCATTTAAAAAGAAGTTTTCATTTTCTTAATTTTGATCCCTTTAGGAGCTTAGTAGATCGATAATTAAGATGGATCTATGCTAGTTATAAAAAGAGATATAATGGTAAATAACAATTATAGAAAAAAATAACATATAACTATTATCTTTAATCGTATATATATGTTTCTTAATATATTATATGGATTATATAAAATTACAATGATGATTTTATGTATCTCATATCATATTACTATTATTTATAGATTTCTTTAGTGTGTTTTTCTAAAAAAATATTTTATTTCACTATAAATTAAGATAAATCATTGTATTTAAAATTTGAAAATGAAGATATTCACTGAGTTTTGGATAGATGAGATAGATGGTGATTAGGTGATCTTTTAAGGAACTCCTTGACGTGAAGGCTCTTGTTCAATTCCTCTCCCCTATGGGGTGATATATTGGACATGATAAAGATGTAGTCTTGCCAAGCTTACCAAAAAAAAAAATTAATAATGAAAATATAAATCCTATGTTAATAAGAAGTATGAAAACATTTTTTGCACCAACTCTTGAACTCAGTATGATAGAGATGTTGTAATGTAATGTCATGTAAACAATTTGACTTAGTCAAATAAAATAAATTAAACCTATGTTAAAATAAAAATAACTTCAAAGGAAAATAATAAAAATAATATTTTAAAGTTATTATTATTATTATTTTTCTTAACTTTTGTTAGGTATTTTCATGTGGAATATAGACTATTTAAAAAGGAAAGTCTAAACCATCTCAACTCTAAATGTACAAAAATTGAGAAGATCAAATTTCTTGATAAATAAGGTATTAAGATGGATAAATTTATTTATATTTTAATATTTATAAATAAATTATTCTATTTAAAATTAATATTAATCATTTTAACCATTTACATTAAAACAAATATTCAAAATTTTATTTATACTTTAATAATTAAATGTTTATTAATTGTAAAATAAAATACTATTAAAATTCATAAAAACATTTTTTTTTAAAAGATAATATGGCTTTTTCATCAAACACTTTTTTAAAATGTCCTATTCATCACATTACACATTAGTTATTTTGAATTTCTTTTAATTACATCATCAATATTGTTTTTTTTTTTAATTATAACTTGTCTTAATCCATATTTGATAAATATTAATTACAAATCTTTACATCCTAATTTTCTGCGATATAAGTTAATCACAAAATAAGCATTGTTTATTTAAACAAATAAAATTAGTCCATCACAAAGTTGATTTAAACCATTAAAATTAGTCCATCACAAAGTTGATTTAAACCAATAAAATTAGTCCATTAAGTATTCGAACTACATTCTAATACTGATAGACTTTAAAAATAATTGTTAGTTTAAAATTTCATAATCATAGAAGGAAGCTGCTTTCAACCTAAAAGCAAGGACCAGCTAGCTTGTGACCTTTCATGTTGTATTTTAAATCAAAATTGAATATCTCTACATATACAGATATTTTATTGATCGGGATATGCTCGGCATATTTTGGAAGTCTAAAGTGTGTGGTCAATAAAACATATATGAAGGGAATATAAAAGTGAACAAACACTACCGATAGAGTGGTTGATAGAACATTTATGAAGAAGAATATAAAAGTGAACAAAACTACAAAGATAGTGGTGTACATTCAATATTTTTTTAGTATTTCTGTTTTGTTTGAGCATATTGACTGCGACTGGTCCTCTGTTTGACCATATTTTTTCTTTTTCTTTTTCTGGTAGAATTGTTGTTTTATATATGCATTGTATCGTTGTGCGCAGGTGAAAGCTACCGGTATACTTTTTACTTATTTGGATGCTTCTTCTTCAAGTTGAAGACCGCATACATACAGTTGGGTCTGCGAAATAATGTGTATGGATCCCAATTGTAGCGCATATGCATTGTACGGTGGAAGCTACAAGGGTCAAGTTGCAGGCCATGTGCTTTGCTATTCAATTCAATGTACGCGTGAAAACGTGGTGAACATAATGATGATAGGGACAGACGTGAGCCCTACGCGGGGTTGGAATTTCAAATCTAGGGCCCCTCAAATTGCAGGTTTATTACCATATTAGTAAATGTTTTGCCTATTTTATTTTAAAGGGAGTTGTTTATCTACGCAAAATACTAATTGGATAGCAGTTTTAATTGTTGAAATCCGGTAATTTTTTTTTTTTTTAAATTAGGTAGTTGGAGTATTGGAATTGCATTTTTTATGGTGGAAATGGATTCAGCACCATCAAAAATCCTTAGGACACCCAAAATACTGAAGTTTACCAAGTGTAACTCAAATTTTCAAAAATCTTTATCCAAATTTTACATAATCTTAGAGGAATTTCTGAGTGATTCTATGGGTTTTTTTAAACTAAGTCATTTTAAAGTATTCTGCTGATCAGTAAGTTTAGAGCAGTGGTACCCCTTTTTTTTAATACTGGTTTTTATTATCCTATTTGCTATTTTTTAAATTTTTTTTAGGTATAAGCAAAGATTTCAGAAAAAATCAACATATTTAAGATAATGAATATTAAGATATTTTTCAATAGAGCATTATGTAACAATTAGACTTTATACTTGAATATGGGTGGAGGGGATGTTTAAGGTTAAATTATTTTGGAATTGATAATTCACACAACAAATTCCAACGTTCAACTATTTTATTTGAATATTTTACTAACTTTTTTACTTTTTTTTTCTTTGTTTTTTGTTCACATGAATTTGACACTATATGTTTATGAACTGCAATTTGTCTTACTAAACTATCTTAAATTTCTTAGTTTACACAATACTTCATATTTCTACCATAACAACTGAACCACAACCCAAAAACAATATTTTACTTATTTTTATAATACTTTAAAAATTTCCCAAAAATATATATAAACATTTATATATAATAATTTTGTTATATTTTATAGTGTCAAAAAAATTAAGATTAATATAGATTAGTTGTTAAAAAATATGAAAGAAGATTCTCTGTCACTCTATCGATTATAATGATCATAAAGTTATTATCAATATCAAAATCATGATTTTTTAAAATTATTTTTTTGATTTATAATTTTAAATTTACTTTATTAATTATAAATTTAGCTTTAAAATAAAACGTCAAATTGAAAAGGTAGCTACCCTTATAAGATCAAAGTTTGTTATTGGTTTATTAAAGTACTAAAGTTATTATCAATATCAAAATCATGATTTTTTAAAATATTTTTTTATTTCTAATTTTAGATTTATTTTATTAATTATAAATTTAGCTTTAAAATAAAAGGTCAAATTGAAAGGTAGCTACTCTTATAAGATCAAAGTTTCTTATTAGTTTATTAAAGTAATAACAAAATAGATTTGTTAAAGAGATTTGAATTTTTCTTTTCATGAAAATCATATTTTTTATTATGGAAAAGAAAATTACTTTTTGTATATGTAATGATGTGAATTTAAAAGTTGGCTAAACAACTATCTAAGAAAAAAACCAAGTAACAAGTTGTAAAAACCTGTTATCATGTCTAGAAAATATGGCTATGAACAAAATATGCATGAAAAATAAGAAAAAAAACCATATAACAAGTTGTAAAAAACCATTATCATGTCCATAAAATATGCCTATCAACAAAACATGCATGGAAATTAAGAAAAAAACCAAATAACAAGTTGTAAAAAACCATTATCATGTCCATAAAATAGGCCTATCAACAAAATATGCATGAAAATAAAAGTTGCAAAACATACATATCCTCCAAGTCACCTGGGAATTTTATTAGAGATATCAAATAGGTAGAATTATATCCAATCATGTTAAAGATCCATATGCAAGCCCTCTATAAAATGTCTGTGATAATATTTTGAAACATGATCATCTAACTGCTCAATGATCTTCCAAGTGCTCAAATCATGTTGCTTTAGATAATGAGTTGGAATTTCTTTCCTTGTAAATATGAAAACATGATATCTTACCAAAAGCATGTTTTAAATTTCAAATATTTTTAAAGATTGGGTACAGTGTGTGCATGTGACATCCCAAAATCTCATTAAACCAATTTATAAAAATCATAGAGTCGCAAAATCCTCCAACTAATGGCATCCCTTCTCAATACCAAAATAAAAGAAGAAGCTTGAGGTAGAGTAACTTAGAATAATTATTTGAGCCTATGCCCAGGCCAATCTTAAGCTTGAAGAAAATTGATGGAGGATTTGAAGATTGCGAACATGATTGATTTTATATTGACGCGACAGATTGATGAGGAGCCTTGAAAGATATAGGACTATCCTGATTAGAATTTGAACTAACCACAGGACTATGAGAACCTGACATAACCATTAGCTCGGGCTGAAGTGTCTCAACAACTTGGGGTGGTTCCAAGACATCAGACGGTAGATCATCAAAAAAAGGTGGCTTAGAAAAATCAACAACGGAAAAATCAGAGTAGTGACCAGATGAAGTAATGAATGGATCATGATAGCCACCATCAAAAAGTTCAAGATTGAAAACAACAACATCCTCATGATTTGACGAATCATAGAGAGGGGAAGATGAGACACAAGAAATTTCACCTTCTACTTCTGTAGAATGACCAGATGGAATATTGGGAAAATTTGAAAGAAAATATTCTTCCTCTCCGTGCTCAGACAACAAACTGACATTCCATGAGTCCTGGGTATGATTGGAAACTAATTTTTGGAAAGATTCAACACAAATGATAGACTCATGGAAAATGTCAGGAAAATGAGGGAGAGGTGAGGAAAGAGAAAGATCAACTTTAATCACATGTTCTTATTTAGAATTATACTCCCACACATAGTCATCATAAATGACATCGCAAGTTGGTTGGACAATACTAACTCCATCCTGAGTTTTATCCTCATGAACATCAGAATAAAAATTCAGAACCGATAACACATCGTAATCAAGAAGACCAAAATAATCAACAGACGGAGGACATAGAGAAAGAAGAGTCACAGTCCCAACTTGCGTTTAAATTTTGAATGTGTGGGGCTGGAGAAGATGGTGGAAGATCAAAGGATGAATTCACAAGTTCCCCAACCTCAATTTGCGTACATGGAGTTGTTTGATGAGAGTAAGAATAAGAGTCACTTAGAACAACAACTTCATTCGTCGCAGATTTAGGAGCTCAAATACCCGTGTACACTGGGAAACTTTCGAAAGATTCGTATTCATGAAAATGTGAACAACAAATTTGAACTTCTCTTTCAATAAAGGCCAATCAACATCATATTCATGAAATTCATAACGAAAATGAATAAAATTATCATGAAAATCTTCAAGTGATTCATCACGTGCTTCTCACAATCGCATAATTTTCTTGAACATAAATTTGTAATCATACATATTAAAAGCACAAAAATGTTTTGTGGAAAGATGTTTGAAAGAGTGAATAGATGCAACTATAAATGTGTGACACCAATTCTTAACGCATGCTTCGATTGTGAGAATGAACAAACTGCAAGCAACATCCTTGCAATGGACTTATGTTTTGTGTAGAATTCAAAAAAACGAGAAATGTGCTAAAAAATGGTTGTTTCATCCTTTCATATTAGACAAGTCATCAATGATTTTCTCCGACACTTTCAGATTTGTGGTTCTGGAAAAACATGTTGGGACTATGATTTGGGGAGAATCCATTAGATGATACAAAAAGTTAAAACATGCTTCACGAGATCAACTTGTCATCTATCCCTCCTTCTAGCATCATAAATGGTGACGGTGATGGACACGCCAACATTCAGGAGATCCACCCGATATCAAGTCCCAACTAGACCTCACACCATTTGGTGTAGGAGTCCCATCTAGAATACGACCCGGTTGTCGATGAAATTGGTGTTAATGGTATGCCTTGGCTACAATAACGCATAGAGTGACGTATGTGCAACTTAGGTGAAAGCAAGTGTGTGACCCTGACGAGAGTCAAGTGTGATGCATGAAGATTCTAACACGTGAAAGGGAAATGAGTGAGCCCCTTAGAAGCTTGTAATAGTACGCAGTTTAAAAGGAACACACAAGCCTAAAGACATCATAAGCTAATATGTGAAATAGTTCACAAGTTAGCAGTGATGAAATAATACACCAACACATATTCAATAATATTCATACCAATGCAAACGAAATATGTCATAAAAATAAGCATAAGATAAATAACATACATTGCAAATTCAACAAGAATAGTCCTAATATATCCAAAACATATGCATGAAAATGTGTCGGCTCTGAGTTTTTATTAAAGTGAAAGTTCCAATCATACATATACCATTGACAGACCACTAGCCTCAATAGTGGAACATTAAAGTCGACACATGCTTCTCCAAAGAATGATACTCCCTCTACGCTATGGAGAAGCCAAGGCTCTCAACAAACTCCCAAGCCTCTGATTCTAAGCCTAAGCCTAGCCAAAACCTTGACTCCCCAAAAGCCCTTTACATGAGTTATGAGGTTATATTTATAACAAGAGGGGGTGACTCTTCAACTTCCCTTTGTGACTCTTCAACTTCCCTCATGACTCTTCAGCTTCTTTACAATACGACTCTTCAAATTACATCTTGAATCTTCACATTCCACAATTGACACTTGGAATGGAATTTCACTTTACAAATTAATTAAAAATAACAATACAATACACTCACACCCATATAGGACAAAATAGGGCAGAGATAACTAGACAACCTAACAAAACAAAACAATTAAGCTTGAGTTTGGGGAAACTCCAGCTCATCAACTTCCACTTGATGTCTCTCAGTCACGTATCGATGCCAAGCTTGGTACTGCGTGATGACATCCCAAAACTATGTGATGGTGTATGACTAAAAGCAAACTCTAGCCTCCATGGAATCCAGGTAAAATGATTTGGAACTATTTTGAACTTCCATTTGGAGCATGAGAAACATTGTCCTAATTTGGATGGGGCCACCAATGTAGTTTTGAATTCACCTCCAAATATTCCTTGGCGGAAATATATTTAAGCTTCTCCAAGTATTCTTCTACCTCTTGCCTGGCCTGGTTCGTACATTTGATATTTGTGAATGAGCCAATAAATGGGATCTTATGGGACCTCCCCAAGAAATCTAAATTGGTTTATAACCATGCATACAAGGCCTAAATGCTAGCGATGAACGAGGCAAGTTCTTTTTTCTCTAGATAAGTATTCCCACATTTTCTTTCTCTAAATATGCATGTGGCTTCATCTTCTTAGCCAAGTCAAGTGGCACCCCTTTGTATCGCATTGAAAATTCCGCCATAGCAGTGATTTCATCTTGCACATTTTGTAGGATTTTGAAAAAGTATTTACATTTCTGTTGCAAGCCATGCAAGTGGAAAATTTCCTTATGCACGGTAACAAGCTCGTCATACAAGTTAGGCATGGTGTCTCCCAAATTCAATATGTCATTGAGTATCTGCATTCAACTCTTCCAGATAAACCTGTGCGGGAACTATGTTCTTTATCTCTGCATGGAGTTGTTCAACCTCTTGCTTAACAACTTGCAAGTTCTTTGCCATTTGCTTGTTGTCGGTATTCAAATACTCAGTGTTTTACTTTTGTGCATCAAAGGACAATTTGGTTGTGGAAATGGAATTGGGATTCCTCCTGGTGTCAGCCAAAATCACCCTTTCTCTAAGAAATGCAAGAGATGTCAGGCCATCCATAAAAAATTTTCTTTGAGCATGTACAATCTTCTTCTAAATCTCATCGTAATATAGATTGTATAGTTTCATAATCGAATCATCATAAAGAGGATCGATTTCCCCTTCCTCGCTTGAAGCGAATTTTGTTGTTGGAGGTGGTGGTGATTGAATGGTGACCTACTGTGTGCTCGGCATCGGGTTGACATCTTGATTTTGCGGCTCCGGTACCTCCTCCATGTCTTCGATCTCTATCAATTCTTCAATCTACTCAGCAAGCTCCACGACTTGCATATTTTCGCTCTATTCTTCCATTTTTTGGATTTGTTCTTGCTCCTTAGCTTGCTTCTGCATTGTTTCTTCTGCTATTGCACTCCACTTTTATTTTTCTTGCTTGCTTTTGCTTCTCTTTTTTTTTCTTGCTTCTGCTTCTCTTCCTCCAATATCCTTTATGCTTCCCTCTTCATATGTTCTTATCTTTGTATCCTCTATTTCCTCCTTGTCTCTGCTGCTAAATATGCTTTTATTATAGTTTGTTCCACTTTCATCTTGCATCTTTTTTCTCCCCCTAGACTGTAAGAAACTTTTCTCTTTCCTTTATCTTGCACGGGGTTGCTCCCTTCTGTTGGCACTACTTTTGGAGTAGCTTCTTTATGTGGAGTCACTTGTGAAGTTCCTACAAAATTGACCAGCTCGTGAGACTTGGAGGCATTATAGCAGTTTCTCCATGAATCCTCCTCGAGCTAGTGAAAAGCGTCACTAATCCACTGAAAATGGATTCTCACACAGCAGTATCTACAAATTTTCCAAGGATCATACGGATTAAAGTCCAGAGTACTAAATGCAAACTTTAATATTTTCTTCCCTTCAATACCACAAATTTGAGATTCTTGATCTCGTACAATATGATCTGCAAAGGAAGCACTTGCAAAAGTGCTATCTTCTTCCTGTGAAGAGTTTTTGCTAACCTTGTGGAGAGATGATACACAACTTCTTGCATGAAAATATTATCGGCAGAATACCTTGGAAAAACATGTGGCGACTTTTCTCCGCTAAACACTCTAAGAAAAGTAGCATATGGTGAGGCATACCAATCTTCTATCTCCGATATTACTTCCATTACCCCATGTGACATGCAAGGTGGTTCTTCCTCAAAGATCAACTTGAAGAGCGGAATGAGGAAGTGGTCAGTTAGCTTCTCCATGACTTCTTTGTGGCTACAATCCAATAATAGTTTGCAATGAATGTGCACGGAAGGATCTCAAGGTGTCCAAGTCCATTTCATGTCATGGAATGAATTGTGTGCACAAACTGCATCTAGTAAGTAAGCAAATAGGTAAAATATCGCTTTTCTTCCCTTGGGATGATTCAAGGAATTAACTACATGGATTCTTAACTATAGAACCAACAAGTCTGCCCAGTCGGACGACTTCCCCTCATTCACAACTTGGCTCAATAAGACTTCCCGCCCCTCAGGAAAAGTCATTGTGCTTTGTTGATTATAGATTCTGCAAGTTAGGATGATCAACAACTGATATGCCTTCCTCAGTGACTTTGTCTTGTATGTATTGGTGGGTATATTTTGGAATTTTGATGGCACTTTCACCCAGATTTTGACAATGTCCTTCATGCCCAAGTAGATGTGGAAGGAATAGAAGTATGAATCCATATGTGCTTCTGGTTTAAGAAAATGGTACATAAGACAATAATCTTCTACCAAAAATGTACCAAGCTTCTATCTACTTGCATTACTCAAACTCATGGTATTCACATCAATATGTGAGACAATCTAGTTGATAACATGTTAAGTCCCTATATTACTAGTATAATCCCTTATTATGTTAGTGTACCCCCCTTATTGTTATTTTTGTACCCCTGTAACCCCCATATTGTTATTATTGTGCCCTTACATTATTATTGTTAGGTCGGCTAGGATTACATTGTGGCCCCACTAGGATTACATTGTGGCCCCATGGACTCCTATATCTAGAAAGAAGGTTTTATCATTTGTAACATCCAAGAATTGTTCATTCATGTAATGTATTTGAGGTTTCCCCCTCGAAGTGGCTTATTTCTAAGGCATTGATATCTCTTTTCTTCTCTTTTTGGAGCTGGTTTCACAACATTTGGTATCAGAGCTTTGGATTCTAGGGTTTCGCTGCTCCAAACAGGTCATCCTGGAATTTTCACTATAAATTTTTGTCTACGAAGGCTCAGAAGCTGAAATTTTTAGAGTGAGAAGCTAAAATCCTGAGGAACATCATCACAAAATTTCAGAGCTTGGTTCGCAATATTTTAGGAGATATGATCTGTGGAAGATAGGTATTTTTGTAGGCTCCTGAATTTCACTTGAAAAGGTCATCGCGGAATTTTCGCTATAAATTTTTTTCTACGAAGGGTCAAAAGCTGAAATTTATAGAGCGCGAAGCTAAAATCCTGAGGAACATCATCAAAAAATTTCAGAGCTTGGTTTGCAATATTTGTGGAGATATGATCTGTAGAATTTAGGTCTGTTTCAAGCTCCCGAATTTAATCTCAAAGAGGTGATTGTGGGAAAATATTCATAACTCTCTCTCTGAGCATCAGATTGGAATTCTGTAAAAAGTGACTAGAAGTACACGGACTATAGTTTCTTGTCTATAAATTTCAGAGCCAAAGGAGAAAATAGTGACATGTGGCAAGTCGTAAAATTTCGCTCTACTGAACTAGTCCATAATTAGGTCATTGTGGGAGATTGGACATAACTTTGCCTTGAAGAATCCAAATCAAGTCAGACTTGTGGCATTTGAAAGAAGCTTCAGAGGAATACTACAGGGCCAAATTTCAGATATTGGGGATCTACAAGTATATAGGTAAGTCAATTTCAATATCGAGCACCTCAAAAGCAAGTAAAAGGTGTGTATTTTTTTCCGAATTACATAAGTCTTCTGTAAAAAAAAAACAGTTTGAAGTGATTCCAAGGGCATATTGAAGAATTTTTATCAGTATTGGGTTCTATAATGCCTCAAAAAATTAATTCCATACCCATTAAGCCCTCAGAAATCTATAATATGACGCATGAGGAAGAATTGCAGTATGAGATATCAAAATTACGGTCCCAAGTGCAACAAATTTCAATCTTACGAAGAGCAACCGAAGATGACATAGATGGTTTAAAATCACAAATGGAGGCTAAGTTGTATGGTTTTAAGGATCAAATGAAATCTAATATGGATGATAAAGTAGTGGAAGATCACATCGAGCATTAACAACAAGTTCTCCAACTCTCAAAGGATAACCTAACTTTGGTGCAGAATCAAATGAAACAACAGGAATATCAACATCACATCGAAAGAAGTTATAAAGAAGTCACAGAAACAAGAACTCAACAAGTATGATCAGTTTCAGAGTATCTCAGCAAGTGGAAGAACTTTCGTGTAGAAGTTTCCACATGGGAGGATGAGAATTTTATACAGAAGCATCAAGAAATAATCAAGCGTTGAGGACAACACTTGTTTGAAGGAGAGGGGCATGTTAAGTCCCTATATTACTAGTATAGTCCCTTATTATGTTAGTGTAGCCCCCCTTATTGTTATTGTTGTATCCCTGTAACCCCCATATTGTTATTATTGTGCCCTTACATTATTATTGTTAGGTCGGCTAGGATTACATTGTGGCCCCACTACGATTACATTATAGCCCCATGGACTCCTATATATAGAAAGAAGGTTTTTTCATTTGTAACATCCAAGAATTGTTCATTCATGTAATGTATTGGAGGTTGCCCCCTCGAAGTGGCTTATTTCTAAGGCATTGATATCTCTTTTCTTCTCTTTTTGGAGCTGGTTTCACAACATAACATCTACACATGGGAAGGTTGGATATCTACATGCAACCCTGTGGAACTCTGAGTCTGAACATTAACATATCCCTGTCAATCCTCTAGATCTTCCTTGAAGCTCTTTACTGAAAAAACTTTGTTCACTTTCTGCCATGTAAGATTTGATTCCTTTTCCCTGAATAATTGATTGTCTAAATACACTGGAAATTTTACTGGCATGCTCTCAGCTGCTTCCTCGGTACTGCTCTCTGTGATATCTTTTTAAGCATCTCTCTTGGGTGCCATGTGTTATGTTATCACACATAAATTTTCAATTTTTATTGAGAGGGTCAACTTGATCAACTAGTGAAGGATCATAGGAAAGCTTTTGGTATCCAGTAGGAAGATGGGGCTGAGAAGTTGTAAGGTTATTCAACACTTTGGAGGCTTCATCCATATAAGGAAAAATTTTAATGGGATGATTCCCTTCACATAACCTACAGGGAAATTTGGCTTTACCCTTTTTTCCATGGACGTTATTATCACAAGTTGAGGTTTTGTTACTAGCATGATCTCTATAGGCCAATGACAAAGGTTGATGTGAGCCAGTAGACCATACTTTTAATATCTTGGGAATACTAGGACAATCTCTAAGAAGGTGGTCACCCTTACATAACTTTCAAGGGAATTTGACTTTGCGGGATTGATTGGAAGACCATTCAACATCAGTTACATCAATAGCAATGGTTGCTTGGTTGCCCCCTTGCTTATTTTTTTTCTTCTTCTTTGTCCTCTTCTTCTTCTTCTTAGCTTCCTGGTTAGTAGAATCTAGACTTTCACCAGGAGAAGAGGAAGAACGGGGTGAAGAAACAGGCGAAGAAGGTGAGGAGTCAACTTTAGGATCAACAGGAGGTTGACATTTTTCAAGTGGAGGTGAACTTGGTTGAGAAGAATCTTTGACATTCATAACCATAGGGGTCGAAAATAACCAAACTAGCAAACCAATGGTAAATCTCATAAGGGAAAACGCTGCCATATACAGAGCACCAATATTTCCAAAATAAGGAGAATGACCAAGATTCCCATCAGAGGGGATCCCTTCATTGGAAAACTCAAGAACTATTTTCATTAGTATCAACCTAAGATCTACTAAGGAGTTGTGCATGGGTAAAATGTTATTCTGTGTGCAGTAAATTTTAGAAATTAAACACAAAATAAATTAAAATGGGTGAACTAGGCATAAAGGATTACCAGGTATCCTTGAACTGCAATATACACTGCAGAAAAGGTCTAAAGTTCTAGCTCGAGAAGAGGCAAGAAAGACGAACCCTAGCCTCTTTTTTTATGCTCCCCTGTTCGCCGATGCGGTCAAGCCGCCGACTGGTTTTGGATATCTCTGCTCACAGAGGATTGTGGACTTACCAAACTTACATTCGGTATATGCCAGGCCACCATTCACCGCTCACTCACGCGTTCTAGCACGAGGTGTGATTGCAGTCTGCGTCTGGAATGAGGCTCTGTCCCTTCGACTTCACCATGACTGTTATCACGTTAGTCGAGAGAAGACATTGGTCACTAATAGGGTTATGTTCAACCTTTATGCCGTCGTCAATGTTTCAGCGGGTCTTGCTCCTGCTCAACTCCCCCCTGCAGTCCTTCCTTGCTATCGCGCGGGGGCTCTCGCTGGAGCTATTTCAGGGGTTTCTTTCACTTGGATGTAGGGGACAAGCTTGGAGGCAGCGCCTAATGGTGTCCAGCTCTAGTCCCCTACTCCATGCCTCTTTGGGGTTGTCTTCAGCTCGGAGAGTCTGGCTAATATGAGCCCGGCAGCAAATATTTCAACGGCCGCCTTGAATGGGGCTCTGGTCGCTATCCCCCGAGACTTCTTATTTGGGTTCCGGAGCTAGTCTACAGGCGTCTCCCACCCTCACGGCCTTTCTCTTCAGAGGTTTGGAGTTGCTCGCAAAAGCAGATCCGCCTTTCGTTGCCGCGTAGATCCTGCCATTAAAATGCACCCGGCCACATTTCAGATCCAACTCCGACTGCTCTCTGGCAAAACTATTTTGCTTTGGGTTTCTTCTTCAGATATGACATAGAATCTTAAGCTTAATCTGGAACGATGGACTGGGATTCCCTCGATACACCAAAGACTTCTTTTCCAAGGCAAACATCTTGAGGATCTTCTTCCCCTCTCTGCTTACAACATTAACAGAAATGATTCTATTGTGTTTACCCTTCGTTTGAGAGGTGGTGCTGCTGGACAGTCTTCTTCAGCCCCTACCTTCTCTTATAAAGATGTTGTACATTCTCAGAACCCCAAACCCCCTGCAGCCCCCAAACCCCACCTTTCCTGGTTGACAAGTTGGATGAAGTACCTTCTGTTGAGATCTCACTTCCAGCTCTCGCAGAAGATCTTCAAAAATTTGCAGATAGAGCCATCATTTGCATATTTAATGGACTTTGGCCGCGAACCAAGGATCTCTTCGATTTGATCCACGATAACTAGACTAGCAAATGCCAGGTTAGCTGCTACCCACGAGGATTCTTCATAGTATTGTTCGAACACTCAAAGCATTATGAACAGGCCTTACAGGAAGGTCCCTGGTTTTTTGGAAACGCTGGGCTCTTCTTAACCCCATGGTTCCCAGATTTCGACCCTGCTACAACTACCATCACCAGAACTCCTGTTTGGGTCAGGCTTCCCAACTTACCTGTCCATCTATGGCATCTGGCTGTGTTCAGACGCATGGGTGATACCTTGGGACGCTTTCTCACTGTAGATTTTGAAAGGGCACTTCAGGGCCTCTACACATATGCCAGAATATGCGTGGAGGTTGACATCAGCAAAGGCTTGCCCGATCAAATCATCATCAAGGTCGGCGATTTTGTTTGGAATCAGATCTTAGACTACGAGAACACTGCATTCCGTTGCCGCCACTGTCACCAAACAGGGCATCTGCAGAACTCCTGCCCCACTATCGCAGGAAAAAAGACTAAAGGAAACTTTACAAAGTCCAAATCCAAAAAATGGACTCCCTGTACCCCGCCGCCTGCTGCAAATTCTACTTCCTCGAGCTCTGATGATGATGGGAGTGATGCAGAATCAGATCTTGCTCCTCAGACTAAGAACTTGTCCACTGATGCTCCCGAGCATCCCCCTGATACTACCATCACTCAGAAGCGTAGTCATGAGTCCGCCTCCTCTGATTCAGATAAGGAGGCCCCTCTTCTGGAGAACTCCAGTCTTCAAATTGTCCCAGCACATACTCACCAAGATGGTTGGGTTAAAGTCAACAAAAAGAAAGGGAAGAAACTTCGTGTGGAAAACTCTACCAATTCTGGGTAGAAGTCGGTTCCTTCTTGCTTCTAGTCACTTGTTGCTGCTCCTTGCTTGTCTCTTTTCTCTCTCCGGGGACCAAAGTTGATATTTTATCATTTTCGGTTGGCCGTGTTTTTGTTTCTCTTGAATGTACTTTCTTATGTACCATATTTTTGCTTAATAGAATTAGTCCAATTCAGAAAAAAAAAATATACACCGTAGAAAATAAATTTACCAAGGACTTAATGTACGACAACCAATCTCCCAGAATTTTGTGTTCTTTGTATCATGTCTACAAGGTGGTTAACTCGAATACCTATTGCAGGTTTGAAACCTAGTGGGGTATCCCAATATATACTCAACAGTACGTGGGAGACCAGTCCATAGTAGCCTTGTATAATGTGTAACCATATGATGAGAGTGTCCCCTTATACTTTTCATACGTGGAGAGGAGTCCTATATACTTCCATACGTGGGACAGGATATCACCCCCAGAATGTAACACAGACTGTTAGCGACAACTGTTATGGTTAACAACATCGGAACAGGTCTATAGCCTAGATCTCTAGATGTTTGCGTTAATTTCAAATGATCAGTAAGGTTAATTTAATAGATTTTAATTTTTATCTTGATTAAAGTTTAAATTTCAAGGCTCAAAACAATGTCACCTGAATACCTATAATGCAACTAGCATGAGAAAAGGATCCTTTCAATTCAATGGATGTTATCTAGTTTAGGGAAGAGTTTCAAACAATGATGCAAAAATAAAAATGCAGCAAACGAAGATTTTGCTAACCAAATCACTTTCACTATCCCAATTCAAGTCAAAACATTCAAAGATGCAAATTATGAAATCTAATATATGCAAATTTTCTTTTTTGAAAACTATGCAACAGTAATCTATGCACAATTTCCTTTTTTTCTTTTTAATGAATGAGAATGCATTGAATGCACTTTTCGAAGAAATGAGACTCTACTTAATGCACCTTCGAATGAATGAGAATGCACTCAGTGCACCTTTTAGCTTTCAATAATTAAACAATGTAATCTAAGTTCAATGATAAATCTCAAAAATGACTTTTCAATGCAATATGATATAATGCACTTTAATGAAATGAAAACTTTGAGATGAAAACTAAATGAATGCAAAATAAATTTCTTTTATGGTCTCAAAAGAAATAATAATACTCAATCAACAGCAAATTGGTATTCCTTCCAAACACACAAGCAACAAACAATAATTTTAATTGACTCAAAGAATCAAAGACTCAACCAAAATTCACTTTTACCACTTCAAGTATAAGACGGATTTTTTCACACCACAAAGAAACTAACACCAAAAATATAAAATTTTATGCACACAGAGCAAGAGGATGACTTCAGAGATCATGACACACTATCGCAAAAACCCCAAAAAATCTCAAATTTAAGGACCAACGCTACTTTACATAGCAAAAATTGTGCTGACATGATCTTCAACACCACTTTAGATGCCAAAAACTGTACTGGCAGTGCTACTTTGCATAGAAAAAACTGTGATGGTCTATGAAATAGTACTAGCATGAGGAGATAGTGGAAGACAAGGTTTTCAGCATGATTGTACTTATAAATATCCACGTTGGCAGCGCGACTGTGTCTGAAAAAGATTCGTTGATCGAGGAATGCTTAGGAAAATCAATCAGAGCTTAAGCAAAAACCTAGACCTAACACTCTAAAGTAAAAATAAAGCAATATGCAAACCTATAGATACCTAAAAATACTCATATCTCAACAACCGGTAAAACTGATCAAAAACCAAACCGGAAAAGGGAAGGAAAAGAGGCTAAAGCTCCCCAACAGAGTCACCAATTTTGTTTTAAATATAATCCCCTCTGCGGATAAAGGCGATCTCTCTAGCCTTAGAGTTGGTCTAACAACTTACGAGACTATCTAATGAACACCTTCTTTATTAACATTCAAAACAGGACGAGACAAGGAAAAGCTCCTACCTCTTCCTGATGTTATGCTCAACTCTTTGGAGAAGGCCTTGATCCAGGATCCTTCAGGCTCGATCCTCACTCCTAGTCGCGTTCGAATACCTGTAGGTGATCAAGAGATAACAACAAAAATGATCCAATACAAAGCATACATTGAATATTAATTACCTAACAGATCAAGGAGCATTAGGCTATTCGTGTGAATATTCAAATAAATATAGAAAGCGAAACATCAAATGTATTTATTAATAATGTAAAAGAGGAAGCTTGCAACTGTGGCATTGATGTTGGAGGCCTCCCTTTGGTGTAATCCGAGTCCAAATCGAGGCTCTTAAGTGCTCCTTCTCTTGAATGAAAGATTAATCATTGAGACAGCATAGGGATGAAAAGGATGAATGATCAAACCATCCCAACAATGACCAACCAGTAGTGGAAGGATGGGGACCAATTTATAGGAAGGGAGAGGGAGTTAGGAGCCCATGAAGGAAGGAATAAGGCCCATTTTTCAAGGGATAATCCCCCATTGATAAGATTAAAAGCTCTAAAATGAGAGAGCTCGACCCTATCTCCATCGAATAACATCCATCTCGTTGTCTTGGAAACTTCTAGAGGTCGAAGCTTCTCCTCCATTTGAAGAAAAACTGCCAAAAAGGGTTTAGCGGGGTTTTCTCAGTCAAAATGGCGCTTAGCATGGGTAGGCAACCAAAGAAGCGTGCTGACCCAGAAATTTAGGATTTTAGCTAAGTTTCTTTAGTGATCTTTCAAGGAAGATTATTTTAGTCTTTAGAGGATGTCTTTATGTATTTTTCCTAGGTGGATATACTACACAGACAGGGTACATTAGGATCAAGGATGGGAAGTAAGCACGGTGGCAAATTACTGCGTAACAATGTGTGATTTCCTTGCTACTTTTTGGATGCATGGTATATGCATGCAGTTCCTTGGTTATGTGTTGTCATTGGCATGGATATTTTCTTGGATTAGAAATGGCTTCAACCTTTCCTTTCCATTTTAAATATAACCTTGGTGTTGTGGATTTCCCACTTGTTTTTCTGATTGGTTCTCAGGTTCCTTATGGTTGTGGGGTTGGAACAAATTCTTTGGAGCCCTAAACAACTTGGGTTGAGTTACTAGTTCTTAGAGCTTGCAGTTTGAGGCAAACACTCTGGAGCCTTCTAGCTTGATCTATTAGTCCCTAGAGCCATGGGTTGGAAAAAAAATGCTAGAGCCTTGGCTTAGATGTGGGTTGAGTTACTAGTTCTTGGAGCCCTAAGGAATTTGGGTAGAGACCGATCTGGTTGATTTTAGTGATTTTTGGATCATATAGGTGAGGTCACTATGGTTAAGGATTGAGATAGTTTGACCTCTGGAATCCATGGCTTGTTTGTTTTGGTTTAACCCTTATGATCCCACATTTATTCTTAGAATCTGGCGTGGGGTGATTGGCTGAAAGAGAGATTTGGTTAACCCTAATCTATGGTCGAGTGGTACGTGGAAGTCCCTAACATGTATGGAATTTTCATATTTTAATAATAGTTATTTTCCTATTTTAATATATGAGCACTTGTATTGGTTATCATGTTGACATTATATCTTATTTTCCATAGTTTCTATTTTGGTTATTTGTTGGCTATATATCTAGTTATATGATGCATTCTATTTATGGCTCTTGACATGTTTTGACAAGTTATTGAATGGTTGATGAATGCATGGGCTAACAAGTGTTATTGTAGCTAGCTAGAGAGGGCATAGAGATTTATTGGTGATTCTCAGATGAATTTTAGAAGTTTATAATGATCAGATATGCATTCATGACCGTAGCTTTCATCTTTACCATATTTTTGATGAAATTTTTGTTGTCTAATAGGCATGTCCTAATCAAGATATTGTTCAAGTTTTGTATGGTTAAATTTTTTTATCATGTTATTAATGATTTTGGAAAGTTACAGGTAGTTATGGGTAGTGGTCTAGAGACTAGCTTGAAAAAGTGGCTCAAATCCTAGAACCATTGGCATGAAGGTGGTTTTTTTGGGCCATACCTGGATGGAAGCAAGCATGTGAGTGTGTTTATAGGCTTCCAACCACATTGATTCAGTTTCAAGGGTGTGATTATGGATCTATGTTAATGAAAAAATGTTCCATCTCAGGGATTGATAAACTGGAGTGGTTTGTAGTATCCTAAGTGGTCTGTCATCCCTAAGGGATGTCATATTTTTATCATTTTGTAGGCCCCACTTCCATCACTGGAACTTGGAGGTCAGGTCATATCATAGTGACACTCAACTCATGTTTACCTTGGAAAGCTAGTAAAAGTGGGTAAATATGGGGTGATGAAATTACACAATTGTATTTATTATGGTATACAAGTTTTTGGCTACATATCTTGAGAAGGAAGAAGAGAAATTCTCTTGGAAATTACGAAAGGACATAGGATGAATTCCTATTTCTTAGGGGAAGAATTCTTCTAGGAAATAAGAGCTCCTAGAAGGTCTTATTTGCCTAAGTGTTGGGCAAGTCCTGCAAAGAACTGATTAGTATTTTATGGAGCTTCAGGCTTGAAGTGGATTCTATGTAATAGATCAGATTTTTCAGTTGATTTAATACAAGTAAGAGGGGTTTTTTCCAGTTGGGTTCCCACAATTAATTTTTGTATTCTTTGTGTGATTGTGTTTCTAGTCATTGTTTTATTTTTGTTCATTTGTGATAAGTTTTACCTCATTAGGAGTTTCAAGGTTTCCAGGATTTTCTACATGGTGTTAGAATGGAAAGAAAGATAGAGAGCAAGTACCTTTATCAGATTCAAAGTATGTTAGAGAAAATATCAGTTGGTGCAGGAATTCTACAAGTGCAGGAATCATGTCATCCTATGGCTTGAGGACAAAGCATGCACTAGAAGGTAATTTTAAGTTTTGTGCATGGAAGGAAAAAATGGAGGTTGTGTTAGATGATAATGGGGTTCCTAAACTTGTTGCATCAGATGCACAACAATTGGCTCAATGGAGGAAGGACACTGCCGAAACTAGGAGGATGATCCTAGAAAGAGTCAAAGACCATATTGATCCAAATTTTCATGGGTAGGAAACTCAATTCTAGATGCGGAATGCCCTTACTAATTTGTTTGAAAGTAGTAGTGATGCCAGAAAACTTGGTTTGAAGAAAAAATTGAGGAGCATCCAAATGGGAAAGCATGAGCACACTGTTACATATCTATCCAGGTTTTCTCAAGTGAGGGATGAACTTGGAGGCGTTGGAGAGATAGTTCCACCAACAAAGCTTGTGAGCCTTGTTCTTCTTGGGCTTTAAAAATCTTTGTATAGTTGCTAGGGTGCATTGAATGAAAGATATAAGCTCCCTGATTAGGAGAGTCTATGGTCCAATCTTGCGCAGGAAGAGATAAGGAGGAACACAAGGGATGAAGTCTCATCTGGGTGATCCAGGGTAAAATCTTGATACCCTTAACCAAGACCTTTTAATTCGGCTGATAAATAGAATTGCATTTACTTAAAGACGTTAAAGAACTTAAATGAACAACTGTAGCTGTAAATAAGAGGAACATAAATGAACAAGATCAACAATCATAAGAACATGTCGTTTGATGACGGAGTTCGTCCAGGAGGGACTACATCTCCGGGCCTCGGTGTCAAGATGGTGTAGGCCGCTGCATTATGTGTTGTGAGAAGAAGATGTACATGGATATGTTTCCCTATGACATACAAGGAAAAATTGCCCTCACGCAGGAGTGGCTTGACTTCTTTAAGAGATGTTCTACTGCAGAATTCTCATAAATAAAGAAAGACTCCTATCAGTATGACCATAGCTGACAATAAGAGTATCCCGCCAATCTTGGCAAACAAGGGATCTCAAAAATACACATAGCAAATAAGAGCATCCCGCCAATGTGGCATAAAAGGGACTCATACATGACACAAATCCATAGCTGAAAGTACATCAAAAACAACACAAAGCAAGATCCCACAACTCATGTATCAACCGGGATCTGCAAGACATAATGCATCTCAACGAGAAATAAATAAGGAAGTACATGGAAATCACATCATATACCTCACGCTGCCATTTGCTGAAGGCTGAGCAGCTCTGCGGCAGAATCTGAAAACACCATCAATCTTGTGGCGTCGAGAAAGTGGAAAACGACTGCTCACATGTAAAAATCTGACACCGGCATAGTCCACTTCCAAAAGTGGCTGGAAAATCAAAAACTCAGATGCAGAAACTGAGCATGCCATCAGACTCGTGGCGCTGAGTAGTGCTGAAACGACATAAAATTTGTCCCATTTGGACAAAGTCGAAATTTCGCCCTCCTCAAAGTTGGCCTCAATCAGGGTTCCGCCTCCCTCTTTCTGAGCTCATGGTTCCACTGCACCTGCAATTAAAAAAATAATAAATCTCGATGTACGTGCACACGCTCTGCTCCTCCATGCTTGGGCGCACTGTGAAAAATCTGAGTTTAAATAAAATATTGCTGGGCAGATTAAACAAAGTAGCCGTTGGCTTGTTGGTAAAAATATGCAATCGTTGAGGAGAGGTCGGGGGGTCAAATTCCGCCCCTCCATACTTGGCATACGTTTTGTTTTTGAACCCAACGCATATAATTTAAATGGGGGTCGGGCCCGCCTTGGGCGGCCTGCCCAACCAACTCCACATACGCATTAACATTCAAGTGGTTGAACGTATATCATATAGGTTACATTGTTTAACACATAACCGTTATATGATATATATATAAACAATGGCTAGAGGTGGTTCCGTGGGGTCCGGCGGGGGTCATGGCCCGCCGGCCCATAAATATATGTTTGTTTTTTAATGTTGTGACATGCGGGCGGGTCGGGTGGCAGGGGTGGTGGCCTGCCACCCATTTTTTTAAAATAATTTTTGTTTAATATAAAACAAAACGGACATTTTGAAAAATCCTAAATTTGACCGTAGGAGTCATTTTAACCAGGCCACAATTTTTCCCGGAATCTAGCCTAAGCTTGCCAGAATCCGGTGGCCGGAAAAAGTCCAATTTGTGCCTTCCTTAAGGCTGTCCAGTCACCAAGTCAACCTGGAACTTTGACTGCTTATAACTTCTTCATACAGACTCGGAATTGAGTGCCGTTTGCGTCGTTGCATTCAGAATTACGAGATCTGCAACATGAACCTAGTTTGAGAATATTTTGAACACTTTGATTTTTGAGCCTTGTACTCAGGCCACTTGTACCTGTACCTGCTTATTCCACCTGGATCAAACCTCCCCCTGAGGAGCTTTTGGTCCTCCAAAAGCATCAAGCTTTATGTATCATCAACTGTTTGCAACTGTCATTGAAAGGCGCATCCCCACATGACTCCTTCACCTGGCATACTTCGGAATCAAGATGCAAAGCCATCATGTACAACTGCTACAATGTGATGTCTGAAAAGGCACATCCCTTGAAGACTCCTTCTCCTTACGTACTTCAGAATCAAGATGCAAAGCCAACACCTGCAACTACTGAAATGCAAATGTCTAAAAAGGCACATCCCATGAAGACTCCTTCTCCTCATGTACTTCGGAATCGAGATGCAAGGCCAACACCTGCAACTGCTGAAATGCAAATGTCTGAAAAGGCGCATCCCTTAAAGGCTCCTTCACTTATGTCCTTCAGAATCAGAATACCAACACCTGCTTAAAGCTGCAACGAACATTACATTCTCAATGTGACCAACAATGACCCAGATGTTTCCATACTTGCCACGAGTTTATAACATGTACTCGGAGGTCAAGCTTACAGCAAAATGGAAATCATGCATCAACAAAATTACAACACCAGACCTCATCATCGCATTTCGAAGTGATGGAAAAACTCCTCATCACTTTTACATGAAAGAAATGCATCAGACGACTCATAGAACATGAACAAAACATAAAAGTCGCATCTCTAAGTGATGGCAACACCTCATCACTTTTACATGAAAGAGATCTAACACACGACTTATACAACAAGGCCAAAAACAATATCATGGTCGCTTAAATGAGTGACGGAAGCACATCATCACTTTCATAATAAAATGCGACAAATGACTTACAACATGGCCATGACAAGCTTAACATCTCTAGAAAAAAACAATCTAGAAGAACCACTGCTCATTTATTAAAACGAGTGGATCATTTCCCTGTGGCGAACTTGCTTGTCGATCAGCTCTTTCGACTGGTGCATGCACGGGTGCTTTGTCTTTACGGCGCTGCTCTGGATGAAGTTTCCAGCATGTGGCTCTTTGGTGGCCACTTCGATCGCAATGGGTGCAAAAGTTCTTTTTCCTCCAAACCTGCTTAACTGATTTCTTTTCCTGTTGGGGAGAAGGCTTTTCGTGCCTCTTCCTCCTTTGTGCTGCCATCCTCTTCCAGCACTTAGAAATCACATGGTTATTTAGACCACAAAAATAACAAGTTTTACGATGCCATATTTTACGACCGTGGTTATCAACATTCTTATAGTCAAAATGCACTCTGGAATAATGAGACTTAGTATACCTTCTGCGGTGGTCTCCGGTGCCATCATGATGATGGGAGCTCGCCTCGGTTCCTTCACTGCAACGAGCACTACCGTGGAACGATGGCGAAGTGTCCCTATCATTCCTCTTCCTTGGAGAGTTCATCATTATCTGTTTGCCCTTGATGTCCTTCGAACATCCTTCGTCAATGTACCCCAAACCTGCATAACGAGGTCGTTGCACAACCTCCAATGGTTTGGTGATGCCTTGGCCACGAATGCCAAGTCCTCCTCCTCTGTACCCCATTTTAGTGAGGAGCCTCATGCCGGTACCTGTGATTGGTATCTCCACACTTCCAACTGAAATGACATCATGTGAAGAAACTGAAGAAAAATCAACACTATTTACCTTAGGTGTTGATTGCGAAACAGATGAAGAAAGTTGTTGTAAGCCTTCGTCGCGCTTCACTTCTGTCACTGCCTCTGACACGACTTGTAGCTGAAGCTGCATCTGCTGCATCTCCTCCTTCTCTTTCTATAGGAATGCTTTTAAGGCATCATGATCTCTCTGAAGAGTTTCGTTGTTGCGTTTTAAATCTTCCCAGGCCTCTGTCATGGCTTGCAACTGAAGCTGCAACTGTTGTTTTTCCTCCTCCTCTTTGTGTAGGAGGGTCTTCAATTCTTCGTTCTCTGCTGGTTCTTTTTCGTAAGCCTCGTACAGTATGTCCGCTTTCTCGGACACCCTGAGCATGGTTTCATACATGTCCTTGACACTTTCCATGGCTCAACTCAGCAAACGTCCAATGTTCACGCCCTGCAATCCAATCAGCAAGAATACCTGCTCCGATACCACTTGATCCAGGGTAAAATCTTAATACCCCTTAACCAAGACCTTTTACTTCGGCTGATAAATAGAATTGCATTTAATTAAAGACGTTAAAGAACTTAAATGAACAACTGTAGCTGTAAATAAGAGGAACATAAAAGAGCAAGATCAGCAATCATAAGAACACGTCGTTTGATGACGGAGTTCGTCCAGGAGGGACTACATCTCCGGGCCTCGGTGTCAAGATGGTGTAGGCCGCTGCATTATGTGTTGTTTGAAAAAGATGTACATGGATGTGCTTTCCTATGACATACAAGGAAAAATTTCCCTCACGCAAGAGTGGCTTGACTTCTTTAAGAGATGTTCTACTGCAGAACTCTCATACATAAAGAAAGACTCCTATCAGTATGACCATAGCTGACATGTAGCAAATAAGAGTATCCCGCCAATCCTGGAAAACAAGGGATCTCAACAATACACATAGCAAATAAGAGCATCCCGCCAATGTGGCATAAAAGGGGCTCATACATGACACAAATCCATAGCTGAAAGTACATCAAAAACAACACAAAGCAAGATCCCACGACTCATGTATCAACTAGGATCTGCAAGACATAATGCATCTCAAAGAGAAATAAATGAAGAAGTACATGGAATACACATCATATACTTCATGCTACCATTTGCTGAAGGCTGAGCAGCTCTACGACAGAATATGAAAACACCATCAATCTTGTGGCGTCGAGAAAGTGGAAAACGACTGCTCACATGTAAAAATCTGACACCGGCATAACCCACTTCCAAAAGTGGCTGAAAAATCAAAAACTCAGATGCAGAAACTGAGCACGCCATCAGACTCGTGGCGCTGAGTAGTGCTGAAACAACATAAAATTTGTCCCATTTGGACAAAGTCGAAATTTTGCCCTCCTGAAAATTGAGCCTCAATCAAGGTTTCGCCTGCCTCTTTCTGGGCTCATGGTTCCACATGACCTGCATTAAAAAATATTAAAACCTCGGACTGCGTGCGCGCTCTCCCACTCCTCCATGCTTGGGCGCACTGTAAAAATCTGAGTTTAAATAAGTTTTCGTGGGAGGATTTAACAAAGCAATCGTTGGCGCATTGGTAAATAACGGAATTCGTTGAGGAGGGGTCGGAGGGTCAAATCTCGCCCCTCCCAACATAGCACGAGATTGCATTAACGAAAATGGGCGCGTTTTTTTGAAGTCCCAACTGGGGGGTCGGGCCCGCCCGCCCCCATAACTCCCGCGGCCCGCCCCCATAACTCCCGCTGGCACCGTTGCCATATGGCGCAATATGGTGTGGAGGGGGGGGGGAATTTTCACAACTCCCGCTCCATTTAATACATGTTGTTCGTTTAGATTCAACCATATGATTTTAATGTGGTTTAAAATATATTCACTCGTTGTTTGAATTTGTTATGTGTTGGGTTGCCCGTGGAGCGGGCCGGCCCACGTGGCTAGGCGGGTTCGATTCCCACCGGCCCATTTATGTATATGGTGCCATATGGGTGCCGACGGGGGTGGCGGGGGTCACGGCCCCCACCCTTTTTTTTAAAATAATTTTTGTTTAATATAAAACAAAACGGACATTTTGAAAAATTCAAAATGTGACCGTAGGAGTGCATTTAACGGTCCCACAAATTCGCCCGGAATCTGGCCTGAGCTTGCCGGAATCCGGTGGCCGGTAAAAGTCTAATTTGTGCCTTCTTTAAGGCTATCCAGTCACCAAGTCAACCTGAAACTTTGACCGCTTATAACTTCTTCATACGGACTCGGAATTGAGTGCCGTCTGTGCCATTGGATTCAAAATTACGAGGTCTACAACATGAAGCTAGTTCGATAACAATCCGAACACTTTGATTTTTGAGCCTTTTACTCAAGCCTCTTGTACCTGTACCTGATTATTCCACCTGGATCACTGGGACAGAAGATGAGGAAAACTTTGTTTTAGCTAGAAAAGGGAAGAAAGCCAAGGGAAAGAAGGCCTAAGGCATGAACAAGGCTAATCATAATGAAGAAAAGGAAAATAAGGATCTTAGAAATATCAATTGTTTTCATTATCATAAGTTTGGACATTATGCTACAAAATTTCCAAACAATAAATCCATCAAGCATGTTGCAACAAAAACAAGAGGAGAATTATTCTCTTCTCAATCTGAATTGGATTTCTCCTTGATAACTTGCAGGGAAAGTTTAGTATGAGGAAATGTGTGGTACATTGACTTAGGGCTTCATTCCACATGACAGGGAACAAATATCTCTTCAACAATTTGGAGGAGAAAGACATATAATTCCATATATAGCTTGGAGATGATGGAAAATACTTGACCAAAGGAGTTAGTACAGTGAGCTTTAAGAGGTAGTATGATTCCCTTCTCCATCTCAAGAATGTGATGTATGTTCCAGTACTGAAGAAAAACCTTATCTCAGTAACAACCATTGAAGACAAAGTGTATGATGTTGTATTCAATAAAGAGAAGGCTTATCCAAATAATTCTACTTCAAGACAAGCCATCAAGACAAGCCAAGCAGATTGGGGTCAATATTGAGAGCCTCTACAATTTGGAGGTTGACAGATGTGCAACCTTGAACAACAAGGAAAAGAGGTCCCATAGTAGAGATGTGGTGGTTGAGAAAGAGCAAGATAGAGCTCTCAAGATGGAGCATCATCCAGTCTCTTAGTTTCAGTTTAAGCTAGTTGGATTTTGGGCTAACTAGTAGGATGATGACGGTGAGGACCATAGCCTAGGGTGAGTGGAGGTAGCCACTTAGTTAGAGACTTCCAACATTGGGAAAGTTCAAGCCAAGTGGGTAAAGAATTTGGTTAATGGAGCTAAAAAGAGATTTGAGTCTCCTAACACTAGAAGCAAACCCCTAGATACACAGGGTACATGGATCTTTCTAGTTTAGAGGGAGTAGCTACAACAACAGAGAGCTTGGTAGAGCTGAAGACAAATCCAGGTGGATGAGTTTCTTCCAAGAAGCCCTTCCTCGCTAAGAGGGAGTGTTGAAAATGTAAAGAAATGACTTTTTTTACTTGTGTCTTAGTCAAAGATGCTAATTCGAATACAATCTCATAGTTGCTTGAGTTAGCTTTCAATTAACATATGTGATGTGGCCTATCACTAAGTTATTGTTAGTTAATTCAAGTTAGATGGCTTTTAGTGAGTTATGGAATAGTTGGTGGCTAAAATTAGCTATCTAGTGGAGCTAAATATAGTGTCTGTCAGTTAAATGATCTCTAGTTCTAAAATAGAGATAGACTTGAGTTTAGTTGAGTAGTTGAATTTATGTTCACTCAACTTACTCTCAGTTAACTAGTAGAAGCTGCTAAGTTTATCCCTAGTAGTTTATGTAATTTGAATTTCCTATTGAGATTGAATGAAGGCACAAATTGTATTTATTATGGTACACAACTTTTTGTGTGAAAATATGGAGAAGAAAGCAGATCAATTCTCTTGGTAATTGTGTGAGGAAATAGGAATAATTCATATTTTTAAGGTGCAAAATTGCATTAGGAAATATGAGCTCCTAGTAGGATTTATTTGTCTAATTGTTGGGCCAGTCTTGTAGAGAGTTGATCATTGTTGTAGGGATATTGAAGCTTGAAGCATATTCAATGTATGTAATATATCAAATTGCTTAGTTGATTTAATACAATCAAGAGGGGTTTTCCCCAGTTGGGTTCCGTACATAATTTTTTTTGTTTTATGTGTGATTGTGTTTCTATTCATTGTTTTCTTTCCTTATATCTTTGGTAAAGAAATCTTGTGTTTTTTATTATCAGTTTACTCTTATTGGAAGTTGCAAGGTTTCAAGGATTTTCTACAACCTTATGGAATACCAAATATGTCTTGTAGGACGTCAAATTCCATGCTTGCTTGGGTATATTTAGTTGGGTGATTTTTTGACAAGTAATAAGATGAGTTTTTAAATTAAATTTTTTAAAATTTTATATCTACGTTGAATGGTATATATATTGGAATATGACTTTTAGACTTTTAATTTAATTATTAATATTTATTAGGTGAATGATAAGGATTGAACTTTCACATATATATAAATTAAAGGTTGATATTTATGTTCAAAGTAGGAATGCTCTTTTTTCCTTTTAATTAAAATGATTAACATATGAACAAGTGTCATATATAGTGAGTTATAGTTTTTTGGGAATGTGGTATTGATAAACCATGGTATTGTAACAAAATCTGGAATTTCTATGGTAAAGTGGAGGTAAGTGTTTTGTAACTTATTATGAATTGATGTGGTGGTTATAGACTGGCACACTAGGTATCCACAAACTTGAACCCACACCTAGATGGTTATAGGTGGGCATAACACATATCCAAAGACTTGTGAACCCACATGATGGAGAATTGAATTATTCACCAAACCACTCCACATAAGATCCTTTGACAATTATTCTAACTTATATGATGATTATGAATATGAATCATTAATTTAATTTGTATGGTCAATAATTTATATTTATTGTTTATATTTTATATATTTCATATTTCTATATTTAAAAATATTTTTGTTAATTAAATTTATTAAGTTTTTATATGTTTAATTATGAAAAAACAACATTTAAATGTTTACACTCATTTATGGAGGCTACATCTCCTGCATATTAAGGTGTAAAGTGCTCTTAATTCAAAAATAATATATCATAATGATCACCAATTAAAAGGCCCCCAAACTATTTTTATATTTATTATTGAAGAAAATAAATCATAATAAAATAAACAGTAATACTTATTTTCATTCCCTTGCAAATATACCAAAGAAAGAATAAACATTTTCCAGTCTTTTTTTTCCTTTAAAGATAATTTAATTATTAATATTATAATTTGTTTTATCAATATTTGATAAATGTTAATTATAAATCTTTACCATCCTAATTTTTTTCACCATAAAGTGAACAAAGACTCCAAAGATAGTGGTGCACATTTAATATTTTTTGGCATTTCGTTTGAGCATCTTTGGTATCTCTGTTTGAATGATGGATCAATCCGGTGGAATTGTTTTATATATGCATTGTATTGCTGTGCGCAGGTGAAAGCTACCATTGAAAACGAGGTATACTTTTTATTTATTTGGATGCTTCTTCAAGTTGAAGACCGAATACAGATGGCTCTGCAAAATAATGTGTATGGATCCCGGTTGTAGCGCAAATGTATTGTATTTTTGGATGGGTGAAAGCTACAAGGTGTTCATTCTTTTCGCAATTTGAATGGAGGTCAAGCTGCAGGCCAAGTTAAGTCGGGCCTACAAAATGACGACAATGCTTCTCACCAATGATGATTGGGCACCAGTCACACCACGCTGAGTGGAGAGACGTTGGGTATTCCATCAATCATAAACAAAGCCGTGAAGGGTTTACCGTGTATATATATTATATATCTCTCTGGACACTAACACACCTTTCAGCATTTCTTCATTGAAATCTACTGCACAATTTCTACGAGGCTCTGTGCTCATTTCCTGCAATCGAACATCCTTTCCATAGCCCCAATTCCATTTTTATTTCTAATTTCTAATTTGCAATGGACGCATCCACCTCTACCGCTGCTAATCCCAACAACAGTGACTACGATGTCTTCATAAGTCATCGTGGTCCTGAAGTAAAGAAAACTTTCGCCAGTCATCTGTATCGTGGCCTTATTAAATTTGGATTGAAGGTCTTTCTCGATCAGCCGGAGTTGGAACGGGGAGACTTTATAATATCCCAAATTGAAAGCGCTATACGAAGCGCCTCTGTCCAAGTGGCTATATTTTCACCGGAATACGCTGATTCCAAATGGTGTCTCAATGAGCTCGTGAGCATGTCAGAGACGTTGGAGACTGGCGCTACAGTAATTCCAGTATTTTACAAAGTTGAGCCCTCGGAGCTTCGAAGGACGCGGGGAAATGCTGGAATTTACGCTAAAGCCTTCCAGAGACTTGAAAAGAAGACAACATATGAACCTCAAGGTGAGGGAGAGGGAGAGAAGTCGCGCCACGACTCCATCACAATCGAAAAATGGAGAAATGCCCTTTCTCTGGTTGCAGATATAAGTGGTTTCGAGCTAAAGGCGTGTAATGAGTGAGTACTCAACGTTCCCATTTTCCAAAGAAGTTTTTGTTATCTTGCAGATATGTATAGAAGCTTTCTCATTAGAGATGTTTTTATTTTCTTGTGATTGACCAGCGACGAGGGGGAGTTGGTAGATCAGGTTGTTGAACGTGTGTTGGAAAAGGTTAAAGGAGGCTTGAAAGTAGCTGACCATCCAACTGGTTTGAAAGACAAGGTTGAAGATTTTGAAAAAGTTTTAGAGGCAAAACCTCAGGTAGTGGGAATTGTTGGTTCAGGTGGAGTAGGGAAAACAACATTGGTAAAAAAACTCTTTAATGAAAAGCGTTCACAATATAGTAGATCTTGCTTTTTAACTGATATCAGAGAAAATGCAAGTACACACTCTTTGATAGAGTTGCAAAATAAACTTCTTAAAGACTTGACCGGATCAAATCGGGTCATAGACAATATCGATATAGGAATAACAACACTAGAGAAACATCTCTCATCTACCAAGGCCTTAATAATTTTGGACGATGTAGATAACGTGGCTCAAGTGAAAGCACTTTTGCCGATTCAAACAGGTCTCCACTCTGATAGTTTAATATTGATTACATCTCGGGACAGAGATGTTCTCAAAAGATCACGAGTCGAAGACTCACTAATATATACCCTAACTAGCCTTAATGCAGAATACTCTCGGGAACTCTTTTGCTGGCATTCCTGCAAGCAGCGAGATCCACTCGTAGGATTTGAATCTCTTGTGGATAAGTTTCTAGAAGTCTGTGATGGACTACCTTTATCTTTGACAGTGCTTGGGGCACTTCTATATCAAGAAGATGAAGCTTACTGGACAGAGAAACTGGATAGTCTTCAAGATATACTTCCGGAGGAAATAAATAAAAAACTGAAAATAAGCTATGACGCACTAAATAAACAGGAAAAAGAAATATTCTTAGATATTGCATGTTTTTTCACAAGATATAATGGGGATACTGCAATAAGAATATGGGATGGAACAGACTTGAAAGGTTGGTTCGGTTTTCAAAATCTACAGAGAAGACATCTTGTGACAGTTGACAGTGAAAATAATATTCAAATGCATGCCCATCTTCGAGATATGGGGAGAGACATTGCGGAGGATTTGACAAGCTGTGTCGCCGTGACTCCATTGCCCCGTCGTCTTTGGCGTTGGACAAACAAGGTCATTAGAGATTTGTTGCAGCTATCATCTGTAAGTGTTCGAACATTCGATCCTTCGTAGATATTCAATGAAAATAAATTTCAATTCTAAATTATTTTCCAAGAAACGAAAAGTAATACTAATAACTATATTTTTCAAGAGTGGACAGGGCATAATGGTGCGGGGAATTAAGATGGATCTTAATGACTATCAGAGATACAAAGCTAAATTTTCCCGTCTTGCTCTCAAATGCTTGCAATTTTTGGATACCGAAGAAGATATCTTTGAATACATTTTGACGAGGGTAGAGTTCCCAGACCTAATATGGCTCAGATGGAAAACGTGTAGCCACACCTCCCTGCCTTCATGGATCCCCATGAGCGATTTAAGGGTTCTACAAGTTTCCGGGAGCGTGCTAAAAACATTGTGGGAGGAAGAATCGCAGGTAATTAAAAAATTGTTGTGTTAATGATTAGGCGTGATCCATAAATATGTCTTTCTTATAATTGAAACCATAAACATTTCGCAGGCGCCTTTGGAATTGCGGGAGTTAGAGATTTATGCTCCGCTCAGGAACATTCCAAAGTCCATAAAGCTGCTGGAGCACCTCGAACGGATTGTCGTCGGCAGGTTTTCAATAGGGCGGGTTAATCTCATAGAATTGCCAGAAGAATTTTGTGAGCTGAAATCTTTAAAGGCCTTGGTGTTAAAAGAGTGCTCAAGGTTGAAGTCACTGCCACATTCTTTTGGTAAGTTAACAACCCTCAAACACATTGATCTCTCCCTCTGCCGCAACTTGGAGACGCTACCAGATTCTTTTGGTAGTTTAAAGAACCTGGAACACATCGATCTCTCAAATTGCTACGATCTGAAGAGCCTGCCAGATTCCTTCGGTTGTTTAGGGAATCTCCAACACATCTTTCTGCAGGGGTGCCACCAGTTAAAGAGCCTGCCTGATTCCTTTGGTAAATTAAAGGAGCTCCAACACATCAATCTATCAGATTGCCACGGTTTGAGGGCTCTGCCAGAATCCTTCGGTGATTTAAGCAAGCTCAAATACATCGATTTTTCAAGGTGCCATAATTTGAAGAGCCTGCCCGACTCATTTGGTAATTTGACCAATCTCCAACGCATCAATCTCTCAAATTGCCACGATTTGAAGACGCTGCCAGATTCCTTCGATAATTTAAGGAACCTGCAACACATTGATCTCTCTAAGTGCCACAATTTGGAGAGCCTTCCGAACTCCTTGCAGAATTTAAATGAGTCTAAAATTGTTTCTTTGGAGGGTTGTTCTTATTTAACCATGTAAAGTATTGCGAAGTGGAAATAGGCCCTTTCTTGAATGTGCTGCGTGGAAAACATAATTGGATGGAATTGAAATTGTTATGAATTCAAATGTTTGACAGCTTCTGTTATACTGTTGGGTTTCTGGTCTCGCAAAGAACTGAAATGTTGGATGGATTTCCATGGACTGTTAATTAAATTGGCATTAGGTGTTTGTCTATCACCTGCAGATCAAATTAAGGTAAGGTCGTCTTTTAATTTCAAGGACTACTAACCTTCTCTTACATATTAGAATAAACTATTTTTTAATAAATAGCAAATTTCAATTACTTTGATGTTCATTGACAATCGAACTAATTTTAGTAATCAAGACTTCTTAAAATAGTTTACCAATGTTACTTTGATTGACCAAAAATGGCATGGACGCAATGCTCTGAAAATAACGTTTTCCCCTTTAATTTTTTTTTTCAAAATGTACAACTACAAAAAAGAGAAGTTGGATTTTCCAAATTTATTAGTCATCATACCTATCTATTTACCTGCTGATCATAGAACATCAAACTCGCAAGAAATTCTGTAAGTAAATAAGATCTGTTGTTTTGTTGTGTCAGATGAAGGTGCTTCAATCACTATAATAAAATCAAATTTTCCTGTTTACTAAAAGTATAATCGAATGTTTGATAAACAAGAGCTGGAGGCAGCGATAGTCCCTGCCGACCAAGTGAAATCAAGTATCATGTTGTCATTGTATGGTTGCTGCTACAAATTTTTATGTATTAAGTTCTGTAGATTTCAATGATGCTAGTCAGCTTGAGATAAAAAAGAAACTGTTGTTTAGCAAATGGTTTAATACGAGAGACAAGGTTCATTCTATATCGATTCTGATTTCATGAATACCAATAAGCTTTTGAGATTAACTTATAGCATCTGGAGTTGGTCCAGTTCTCCAATGTATTTAGGAATTAGGAATTTCCGCATAGATCATATTGTTTCTTAAAACTCTGTAAAAATGTTAAAAGATTTAAAACACAGAGGATTCTTCCTCTACACACATAGACGCGGAGACATCTTATCACAGTTGACTTGTGCAGCCAAGACAGGTTTAAAAACTCAGAAATTTTATGCACAGTAAAACAGAGTTCACCAGGAGTTGCGGAGTAACTCATTGTAAAACCTGTATGCTCCACGATTGAGATTAAATTTAATTTTGAATTATGGCATAAATTAAGAAAAGAAAAACATCACAATAACATCACAGAAAGCATATATACCTCAAAACAATGTTTCCATCAAACCACACAAATAAACGAGCAACTGTACATCACTCACAATGTATTCAGATTCTTCAGGCTACGTAGGAAAAAAAGAAATGAGCCACCTCTAGGAATCTCACATACAATGCTGCTTAAGAAATCGCAATTTTATACAGGTAAAGCAATTTGAATATAATACAATCCAATCCACAAATGTTTAACACGAATGCACTAAAAAAATGTTGAGTATTTTCCAAACAGACACAATATTTATACCAATAAATTGACGTTGAAGCAATTTCCTGGATAGGTATTCCTTCAACTGAGACTTATATGATTATTTTTCCACAGGGCTCACAGGGCTCTGCTAACAGGGCAGGAAAAACAGGGTTCTTTATTTGGAATGGCCATTTTCACAGTTATTTCCACGAACTGATCCTACTATGGATTTCCCTATAGAATCAGAGATGGATACTGATCTATCTCGCCTATCCATTGAATTAATATTCATCCAATATGAAATTTTCATTCCTCGATCTTCTTTTCAAAAGTTATCTCTTTTAGGGGGAGAAATAGAAGGTTATCCCTGAACAAAAGATCACATTCAAGTCAATAGAAGCATGTAAACTGTTGGAATTACTCCCAACCACAGCTATGAATAAAATGTGGCAACAGCTCACGCTGTAATATTCCCTTTCTTGATTCAGTCAAAGTGGATAGAATCAATCCATGGTACTTACCGTGGTATTTTTTCATGGTATTGACCCATGGTATTTGTTGTTGGTTTTCGAGAAAAATAATAAAATAAGGTCTCTAGAAAGTCCATGAAGCCTATAAAAGGAGAGAGAAGCTAGGCATTTGGGATCATTCTCGTATTATCTATCTTATTATGTTTGGGTTGAGAACCTGGCCTGGCCAGTTTTAGCATTGATCCTGGGACGAAAACCCCGCGGTGATGTTTATGTGGTGGATCCATCCAGGATTCACAAGTGGACTTCAGTTTCTTATATTTGTCATTGTCAAGCAGTTGTGCATGCCATTTGCAGGATTTTATGGTCTGGGCATGTATTTTACTTTCAGTGAATAATATAAATAAAATGGTTGCATTTCTTGTGTTCTAGTTCTTGATGAAAGATTGTATTAAATGAGAACACTAAGATGTTTTAGATCTATGAAATTTTTTATTGTTGGGAATCTTACAGTGGTATTAGAGCTATGCATCTTGCCAGCCTGAGAGTTTTATGCAAGGAACTTCGGTGAAATTTATTTTTCACCCTAGCTAGCATTTCTCACTTCGGTGACATTTATCACCCTAGTTGGATTTTTATTTTTCAGTAAATTATTTTATTGGGAGACATAAGTGGATGGAAAATCATTTATAAGTCTGTGGGTTAAATTTGTGAAAATATTTGAAGGCATGATTGACGAAATCATTTATAGCTTGTATATAGCCTCTTATGAATAAATGTACCCATGATATTTATTCATGTGTATGGAATATTATAAATGTACCCATGATATTTATTCATGTGTATGGAAGATTCATATCTTTCTTGCAAATATGGTCATTGTTGAAAGGCTGGAAAGTTATTGCTAGAAGGGATCATTCCTAGGTTTCTCATTAGCTAAGTATTGAGATCCATTGATGCCAATGTCGTCATTTTATTTTTGGAAACGCCACAAAAATCAACATAATGATATATCAGTCGGTTCTTTGGGCTACAATACTTATGTGCATCAAAGATGGCAACAACATACAAATCAGAAGCAAGAGCAGAACAACAAACCCTTCTCTCGTTAGGTCCATGTTATCCTTCAGCAGTCAAAAGGTACTCGGAAGGAAGATATAAAAAGTAAGTGTCTCTTTGATCTTGGATCCAAATTGCAGGGTACAAAGTCAAAAGATGTTCTCCTACAGCTAGACACATTAAATATGGCTTTGAGCTTGATAGAGAAATCAGAATGGGAAGGGTCAAGTTGGGCCTTGAAGCCATCCATGCTTGCTTTGATACAACCTAGGTTCTTAGAGCATTCTTGTGAAAAGGTTAGACTCACGGTCGCCTCTTGTCTCAGTAAAATCGTAGCCTTAACAGCACCGCTATTGCCCTACAATGATGACATCATGAGGAGGAATTTTCAGGTAATGGTAGAAGCACTCCAAGGGTTGGACAACACCATCGTTCTTACTTTTTTCCAGAAGCACACAATTTTGGAACGCATGGAGAAATTCAGATTTGGTATGCTTATGCTGGATCTAGAGTGTGATGATTTAATCCTTCAAATGCTCCAATACTTCTGTAATGGAATTACAACGTCTCATCCAAACTTCATCAAAACAGACATGCAAAATATCATGTCTCTGATCTTAAGAGAAGACAGGGCCATCTGCGAACAATTGAGATCCAAATTGTTGGCCATTTGGAGGAAGGAGCTAATTGCATCACCTGTTGCTTATGAACTAGCTGAGGGGTTGATCAAACAGAGAATCAAACTACTTAGAAAGAAGTTAACCAAGGAGGAACTAACAAAGATTTGTGGAGACAAAAAGAATGAACTAAGGAGGAAAGGCTTATGCTTTGTATGCAAGGGAGTTTGGGCACTTGACCATTCATGTCCAGATAATAAGGAGGCGACAAGGATAGAAAATTAGAGACTTCTTCAGATCATGGGGATTCATCCATAGATGGGTTCGCTAGTTTTCAAGAGAGGACCTATGAAGGATCTGAGCAGTCAAGTACAAATGGTGAGCAGCAACACCATGCTCTTCAAAGAAACTTGCAAGACAAGCTGAGCAGTCAGCTTGACAAAGTACATGACGAAAGGAAAGATGCAATTCCTCTTGATGATGTGGTAGTTGAATCTATAAATACAACGAAGGACATCCATAAAGACTATGGGAAATCGGGTATAGACAACATTCCACCAGTACATCCACGTTTGACAACCAGCGAGGATGGACAACTGATCCTCACATGTGAAGAGGTCCAGGATGAATACACCCAAGGAGAATCAAATGAGGAGAGGATCATGCATTTTCAGGAGAGGATCATGCATTTCAAGACAGATCTTATGTTGTTGAAGCAAAGAGTCTAGACAATTCGAGACACTGTCTTACAGGAGAACAGAAAAATTGAGGAACTCATAGGGAAATGTGCCAAATCGTCAACCACGTTGTCTAGTATTGAGGAACAACTCAAGTCCCTCACAAGGCCGCATGAGGAGTACAATTGGGAGTCCCATAGCAGCGCTCTACAAGAATACATAGATAAGGCTTGCAACACCAACAACCCACCTTTATACATTGAGAAGACCAGGGCAGAGTTCTCCAAATACATCATGTTGGGTAACCAAGTAGAGCAGCATGAATCGAGCATCGAACAACATCAACATAGTAGATTTGCAGATATTCATTCTTTCCCAAGTATGGATTGGCGAGAGATTATGAGTTGGTATTCTATTAATGGGTTGATTATTTGGAGGATACCCATAGCCAAGGCAAAATTACAGCTTGAACCACTTGGTGCAGACAGCAATGGAGGGTTGAAATGGTACCATAACCCACAGGTCCCAGGATTTAGGTAGCATTGGGATCTAGGGGAATCCATTGGGGGAAGGATTGGCCAAAGGATTGCTTGGGATTCAGGTAAATCTATTGAGGGAAGGATTGGTCAGAGGATTGTTTGGGATCCAAGTATTGAAGGATCCATTTAGGACCATTCAACATGGAGGGATGGAACAATACATCAGGTTGTATGGGATCCTGGTATCAATGTATAAACGCTTCTGTTGTGGATAGAAGTGGATTTCTTGAGGACAAGCAATCTTTGGGCGTGAGGATTTGTAATATTCCCTTTCTTGATCCAGTCAAAGTGGATAGAATCGATCCATGGTACTTACCGTGGTATTTTCTCATGGTATTGACCCATGGTATTTGTTGTTGGTTTTCGAGAAAAATAATAAAATAAGGTCTCTAGAAAGTCCATGAAGCCTATAAAAGGGGAGAGAGGCTAGGCATTTGGGATCATTCTCGTATTATCTATCTTATTATGTTTGGGTTGAGAACCTGGCCTGGCTAGTTCTAGCATTGATCCCGGGACGAAAACCCCGCAGTGATGTTTATGTGGTGGATCCATCCAGGATTCACAAGTGGGCTTCAGTTTCTTATATTTGTCATTGTCAAGCAGTTGTGCATGCCATTTGCAGGATTTTTTGGTCTAGGCATGTATTTTACTTTCAGTGAATAATATAAATAAAATGGCTGCATTTCTTGTGTTCTAGTTCTTGATGAAAGATTGTATTAAATGAGAACACTAAGATGTTTTAGATCTATGAAATTTTTTATTGTTTGGAATCTTACACACGCTTTATTGAATTTCTTGTGCAGGAAGGACAAGGAGCAAGTTTCAAGCCCACAACAATTCTTCACGCAAAAACCAAAACAGAGTACCTGAGTCCTTGTTCTTTGCGTTTATTTACATTTTCCGCGTTGACTTATCGTGCCCGCACTTCGCCGCCCTCAACCTTTCTTGTTTGCCTCTTAAGCCTTCGCCATAAGTTATTTCCCCACCGATGTGATATCGACGGGACCCACCACCAACCTTTACCGCATTACAACCGCGCACAAACTTTTGCATTTCGCACTTACCATGTTTTTCCACATTGCCACCCGCACTTCACAACTCTCAGCGTTTAACTTTAAGCCCTTCACCGAAATGTTATTTCCCCCCCGATGCGATCTGGCGGGACCCACCAACCCTTTGTTGCATTGCAGCATAAACCTTTGTTCGCATTATTTCCTTACCTTTTTGTATTTTACGTTTACACGGCTTACCACCCGCCGCCCGCACTTCGCAAAGTTTAAGTTTTACTTTTGAAAGCCACCCGCAAGATAAGTTATTTGCAATGCAATGCGATCGCAAAAGGGTCACGTGTCAAGCTTAGGAGGGTAGCGCAAAGCGCACATCACAAAGCTCAGGAGTTAACGGATAATCACCCGTAGGTTAAGATGTTTGCATTGCGATGTGATGTGCCACGTCACATTGCATATCGCAAGACTTAAGGTTTTCTTGTGTTCGCGTCAGTTAAAAGTTAAAATCGTCGACGAGCGATTTGTGATGGAGGCCCCAGACGTAATGTGTTTTCGGAAGCGGAACCCATAATATTTGAGGTTCGTTGTTATGTGTTTTGAACGCGTTTTGTACGTTGTTTCGTGTGTAAACAGAAAATTAGAACAGAAGGATGATTTTTTTGTTGAACGTCCATTCCCACATTAAATTTCATTCAATCCTCAGGCTCCAGCCAATTTTGTATAAACCAGTGTAATTTCCATATGTTTTTAGTGAAGGAATGAATCAAATTTCAAAGAAGAGCTGAATAAATTTGAAAGAGTTCCACTCGTGCGAAAATTGTTCTCTGTCTGTGAATTGTATTACTATTATTTATGTGTGCATTGTATTCTCTATGTTGTCGGGGGAACACATTCCTTTGTATTTTACTTATTTTATAACTTTCAACATGGTATCAGAGCAGGTTTAGGCTCTGAGTGAAAGAATGAGTCTTTACTGAAGAAGTTGAAAGGTTGTTTGAGAAGTTGATTCTCCAGCAGTGAGAAGGCTTGTTTACACAGTCAAGATGGCAGCAGCAGGTACAAGCCTGACAAATCCCCAACTACCACAGTTCAATGGGAATAATTATTATTATTGGGCTATTACAATGAAGGCTCTATTCTCTTCATAAGATATTTGGGAGTTGGTGGGAAATGGTTTCCAAGAACCAGCAGATGTAGCAGCATATAATGCTTTGACACAAGCACAAATAGATTTTTTGAGAGAAAATAAGAAGAAGGACTCCAAAGCCCTCTTCTATATTTTCCAAGCAGTACATGAGAGTATTTTTCCAAGGATTTCAGCAACAACAAAGTTTAAGGAGGCATGGGATACCCTCCAGACAGCCTATCAAGGCATAGCAAAGGTGAAGACAACAAAACTTCAAATGCTGAGAAGAGATTTTGAAACTCTTTGTATGAAAGAGTCTGATAACATATATTCATTCTTCACACATGTGATTGGGTTGGTTACCCAAATCAGGTCTCATGGAGAGACACTTGAAGAAATGAGAATAGTGGAGAAAGTATTAAGAAGTCTACCATGAAGGTTTGATGCCATAGTAGTGGCCATAGAAGAGACAAAGGATCTCTCACAGTTTTCAGTGGATGAGCTTCATGCATCACTGATGTCTCATGAGCACAGACTGAACAGAGCAACAAACTCCTCTTTGGAGCATGCATTCAAGACACAAATGTCTTTTGTTCAAGGTAGAGGTCGAGGAAGATCAAACTACCGAGGAAGAGAAAGAAACCCATACAGAGGTGGAAGAAGCAGCCATGCAAGCACAAGTGGAAGGGGCAGCAATCAAAATCCAAGCCAAGGCTCAAGCCAGAATCAAGCACATGGACAGAAGTATGATAAATCTCAAATCCAATGTCATTATTGCAAAAAGTATGGCCATTATGCAAATGAATGTAGAAAGAAGCAAAATGACATGGGTAGTAAACCTAGTGTAAATTTTACAAAAGAAAATCATAACCAAGGAAATGTGTTTTTAGCTTGTAATGTAACACAAGAAAAACAAGAAGATGTATGGTTCTTAGATTCAGGGTGTAGTAACCATATGAATGAAACATAGCAATATTTTCCAATATAGATGAAAGTGTAAAATCTGAAGTGACAACCTGGATTGATAGCAAGGTCTCTGTCATGGGAAAAGGAAGAGTAAACATACTGACAAAGAAGGGATAGAAGAAGTTTGTACCAGATGTCTATTATGTACATGGCCTGAAATGTAACCTTCTAAGCATTGGTTAGCTCGTGCATAAGGGCTACAATGTGTTTTTTAAGAATGATGTATGCACAATTGTTAACACTGGAAAATCATACAACAGAAAATGACATGAAGTAATGTCGAGCCCAAGGATTTACAGGACAAGGATACATTATGGAATAAAAAATATTGAGAATCTCTAAGGTTTTGAGAAATTCAAGATTGAACTAGTCATAAATGCCTGAATGCGTGCTTTTTTCTCTGAGAAGAGCGCCTTCTGCATGCACTGGAGCCTGATAAGCGCGCATTCCTAGAAATGGAAAAAAGTCTCTTTCCAAGACCACAAGAAAGCAAATGACAGTTTCTCCTTATGTGAAATCCGCCTAAGGACAACACCAGCACCTCCTTAGGCCATGTGTGAGCACACAAAAGCATATATCAGCTCACAATGGAATATTGTCTCTCCCTTGGGTCACTATCCACCATGTACCAAGAGAGGGAAGGAGGTTTGAATGCTCACCTATATAAACCCTCAAAGAGATGAACAATGGGTGAGCACAAGGTTATGCTGGCCAAAGTTGCCCAAGAAACACCAGCAATTTGTGTGAACCAAGGAGCATGAGCTGAAGAAGGGGACTCAATTGTTGACCACTCAAAAATTTCAGTCCATTGCAACAAAGAGAGAGAGTTAAACTGCATCAGAAGGCAGAACTTGAATGACAAACATCCTTGCATCGGGCCTTAGAGCCTCTGCCTAGGCCCTTCGGCAAGTGGGTAAGATTTGTATTCATTCCAAGCATTCAATGAGAAGAAGGCCATCGAGCCATTGTTTACCTTGTTATTGTTTGGAACTCTCTATTTAGCTTCTTTTTATGTTTTTAGTTTTACTTTTTCAATAGAGCATACTTAAGTGTATTACTTCATTTTAAGTCTTATACTTCTGAGCTCCCCCCAGATACTGCCTGTTACTTATGGTTTAGAGAAAAGACCACATTCTCTAAATGCGTGTGATTTCGTACACCCGTGTGTCGAATCCACCACAACAAAAATCATGGATATACCTCAAAGTAGACATGTCATTGCAAAATGTGAAGACATGTATTTCATATGAAGACAAAGAGGAATTGATTGAAGAAAATAATTCCTCAGCGATGGCTCCTCCTCCACCTACACAAGCTCAACAGAGCACACCGCAAGAAAGCAATAGAACAACAGTGCAAAACTGAGGAAGTGATTCTCCAAGCACACCACAAGGATCAACAACTCCCTCGAGTTCAAGTGCAACTCCAAGCACATCTTCAACAAATACAAGAAGACCAAAACTCAGAAATTTAAGTGAAATTTATGAGCAAGAAGAAGTTAATAGTAATGTTGATATGAATTATTTATTTTCTTTTCTCATGTTCATGACCCAATCCATTTTGAAGATGTAGTCAAAGAAGAAAAGTGGATTGAAGCAATGAATGAAGAGATAGGAGCAATAGAAAAGAATGACACATGGGAGTTAGTGGACCTCCCACAAGGAAAATAAGTTATTGGAATTAAATGGGTCAATAAGACCAAAAGCAACATTGAAGGCAAGATAGAAAGGCACAAAGCAAGGCTAGTTGTCAAAGGCTACAAGCAGCAGCAAGGAAGAGACTACGAGGAAACCTTTTCACCAGTTGCAAGGATGGAGACAATGTGGACAGTGTTATCCATAACAGCACAACAAAAATGGAAAGTCCTTGTTCTTTGAGTTTATTTCCATTTTCCGGGTTGACTTACCGAGCCTGCACTTCCCCGCCCGCAACTTTTCTTGTTTACATATTAAGACTTCACCATAAGTTATTTCCTTTCCGATGCGATATCGGTGGGACCCACCACCAAACTTTACCGCATTACAACCGCGTACAAACGTTTGCATTTCGCCTATCCCTTTGTTTTAGGCATTTCACACTTACCATGCTTTTCCGCGTTGCCGCCCACACTTTGCAACTCTTAGCATTTAACTGTAAGGCCTTCACCGAAATGTTATTTCCCTGCTGATGCCATATGGCGGGACCCACCAACCCTTTGTCGCATAACCTTTTTTCACCTTATTTCCTTACCTTTTTGTATTTCGCATTTCCATGGCTTACTGCCCGTAACCCACACTTCGCAAAGTTAAAGTTTTACTTTTTAAAGCTGCCCACAAGATAATTTATCTGCGATGTGATGTGATCGCAAAAGGGGCATATGTCAAGCTCAGGAGGGTAGCGTAAAGCACACATCACAAAGCTCAGGAGTTAACGGATAAGCACCCGCAGGTTAAGATGTTTACATTGTGATGTGATGTGCCACGTCACATCGCATATCACAAGACTTAAGGTTTTCCCATGTTCGCGTTAGTTAAAAGTTAAAATCATCAATGAGCAATTTGTGATGGAGGCCCCGGATGTGATGTGTTTTCAGAAGTGGAACCCATAATACTTGAGGTCCGTTGTTATTTGTTTTGAATGCGTTTTGTATGATTTTTCGTGTGTAAATAGAAAATTAGAATGGAAGGACGATTTTGTTTTTGAACGCCCATTCCCACATTAAAATGCATTCAATCCTTAGGCTCCGACCAATTTTGTATAAAACAGTGTAATTTCCATATTTTTTTAGTGAAGGAATGAATTGAATTTCAGAGAAAAGTTGAATAAATTTGAAAGAGTTCCTCTCGTGTGAAAATCGATGTCTGTCTGTGAATTGTATGACTGTTATTTCCGCATGCATTGAATTCTCTGTGTTGTCCGGGGAACACATTCCTCTGTGTTTTACTTATTTATAATTCTTATCATGGTATCAGAGCAGGTCTAGGCTATCAGTGAAAGAACGAGTCTTTACTAAGGAAGCTGAAAGGTTGTTTGAGAAGTTGATTCTTGAGCAGTGAGAAGGCTTGTTTACATAGTCAAGATGGTGGCAGCAGGCACAAGCCTGACAAATCCCCAACTACCACAGTTCAATGGGAATAATTGTTATTATTGGGCTATTGTAATGAAGGCCATATTCTCCTCACAAGATATTTGGGAGTTGGTGGAAAATGGTTTCCAAGAACCAACAGATGCAGCAGCATATAATTCTTTGACACAAGCACAAAGAGATTTGTTGAGAGAAAATAAGAAGAAGGACTCCAAATTCCTCTTCTATATTTTCCAAGTAGTATGTGAGAGTATTTTTCTAAGGATTATAGCGGCAACAAAGTCTAAGGAGGCATGGGATACCCTCTAGACAACCTATCAAGGCATGGCAAAGGTGAAGACAACAAAACTTAAAATTCTAAGAAGAGAATTTGAAACTTTTTGTATGAAAGAGTCTGAAAACATAGACTCATTCTTCACACATGTGATTGGGTTGGTTACCCAAATAAGGTCTCATGGAAATACACTTGAAGAAAGTAGAATAGTGGAGAAAGTCTTAGGAAGTCTACCATCAAGGTTTGATGACATAGTAGTGGCCATAGAAGAGACAAAGGATCTCTCACAGTTTTCAGTGGATGAGCTTCATGCATCACTGATGTCTCATGAGCACATACTAAACATAGCAACAAAATCCTCTTTCGAGCATGCATTCAAGACACAAATGTATTTTGGTCAAGGTAGAGGTCGAGGAATATCAAACTACCGAGGAAGAGGAAGAAGCCCATACAGAGGTGGAAGAAGCAACCATGCAAGCACAAGTGGAAGGGGAAGTAATTATAATCCAAGACAAGGCTCAAGCCATAATCAAGCACAAGGAAAGAGATATGATAAATCTCAAATCCAATGTCATTATTGCAAAAAGTATGGCCATTATGAAAATGAATGTAGAAAGAAGCAAAATGACATGGGTATTAAACCTAGTGTAAATTTTACAAAAGAAATCCAAAACCAAGGAAATGTGCTTTTAGCTTGTAATGTAACACAAGAAAAATAAGAAGATGTATGGTTCTTAGATTCAGGGTGTAGTAACCATATGACTGAATCATAGCAATATTTTCCAATATAGATGAAAGTGTAAAATCTGAAGTGACAACCAGGACTGATAGCAAGGTCTCTGTCATGGGAAAAGGAAGAGTAAACATATTGATAAAGAAGGGAGAGAAGAAGATTGTGCCAGATGTCTATTATGTACTTGGCCTGAAATGTAATATTCTAAGCATTGGACGGCTCGTGCAGAAGGGATACAATGTGTTTTTTAAGAATGATGTGTGCACAATCATGGATATACCTCCAAGTATACATGTCATTGAAAAAGTGCATATGAAAAGAAGTAGGATGTTTCCTCTCAAGATCAGATCAAACTTGAAGGAACGAGGTGTTTTAGCAACTGTCACACAAGAAGTCTTTCAAGAAGAAGTGAAATATGAGAACTGGTTATGGCATTTGAGATTTGGACATTTCAATTTCAGAGGTTTGAATTTGTTGCATATAAAATGCATGGTAAAGGGATTACCACTCATAGAGAAACCAGAGAGCCTATGTGAAGGCCGCATCTTGGGAAAACAACACAGAGAATCATTTCCAGCAGGAAAGAGTATAAGGCCAAAGGCACCTTTGGAGATTGTCCACTCATATTTATGTGGACTAGTGCAAACACCATCATTAGCTAGCAGTCATTATGTTTTGACATCTATAGCTGATTACACAAGGAAGACATGGTCTATTTCCTAAAATAGAAAAATGAATTGTTTGAAAAGTTCTACCACTTCAAAGCTCTTGTTGAGAAGCAAAGTGGAAACTACATAAAAGTGTTGAGAACTGATAGATGTGGAGAATATATCTCCAAATACTTCCTACGTTTTTGCAGCGAGCATGAGATTCACAAGCAGTTTACCACAAGGTATACACCTCAGCAAAATGGTGTATAAAAAAAAAAAAATAGGACCATCATGGACATGGTAAGAAGTATGTTGAAGGCAAAGCATTTGCCAAATGAGTATTGGGAAGAAGCTGCAAATTGTGAAGCTTATATTCTTAATAGATGTCCAAACAAAGCTGTTATGAACAGAGTTCCAGAAGAAGCACAGAGTGGAACAAAGCAGTTTGTCACTCACATGAGAGTGTTTGGATGTGTGGCATATGCACATATCCCGGATCAGCTAAGGAAGAAGTTGGACAACAAGGGGGAGAAATGTATATTTATTGGATACAGTGGATGAATTCAAGGTATACAAGCTCTATAATCCATCAACCAAGAAAGTAATAATCAGAAGAGATGTTCAGTTCATAGAAGAAGAAGTTTGGGTTGGAAGTTTAGAGAAGACAGTGAATGTGAAGACATATATTTCACACGAAGACAGAGAGGAATTGATTGCAGAAAATAATGCCTCAACAGTGGCTCTTTCTCCACCTACACAAGCTCAACAGAGCACACTGCAAGAAATCAATAGAACAACAATGAAAAACCAAGGAAGTGTTTCTCCAAGCACACCATAGGGATACACAACTCACTCGAGTTCAAGTGCAACTCCAAGAACATCTTCAGCAAATACAAGAAGACTAAAACTCAGAAATTTAAATGAAATTTATGAGCAAGAAGAAGTTAATAGTAATGTTGGTCTGAATTCTTTATTTGCTTTATTTTTTCATGTTGATGACCCAATCCATTTTGAAGATGCAGTAAAAGAAGAAAACCGGATTGAAGCAATGGATGAAGGGATAGGAGAAATAGAAAAGAATGACACATGGGAGTTAGTGGACCTCCCACAAGGAAAATAATTTATTTGAGTTAAATGGGTCTATAAGACCAAAAGAAGCATTGAAGGCAAGAAAGAAAGGCACAAAGCAAGGCTAGTTGTCAAAGGCTACAAGTAGCAACAAGGAAGAGACTATGAGGAAACCTTTGCACCAGTTGCAAGGATGGAGACAGTGTGTACAGTGTTGTCCATATCAACACAACAAAAAAGAAAATTTAATCAAATGGATGTGAAATCAACATTCTTGAATGGAGTGTTGAAAGATGAGGTGTATGTTGAACAATCTCCTGGCTATGAGATAGAAGGCCAAGAACACAAAGTGTGTAAGTTGAAGAAAGATCTTTATGGGCTGAAGCAAGCACCATGAGCATGGTACAACAAGATTGATGCTTACCTGATAGACAATGGGTTTGAAAAGTGTGATGGTGAACACACACTCTACATCAAAGAAAAAGACGGTAAAATTCTTATTGTTGTTTTATATGTAGATGATTTGATTTTTACAAGTAATGATGTTTCTCTCATTGTCAATTATAAAGCAATCATGAAAAGTGAATTTGAAATGACTGACTTGGGTTTGCTGAGATATTTTTTGGGCATAGAAGTAAAGAAAACAGAAAAGGGGATTTTTATCTCCCAAGAAAAGTATGTTGAAGAAGTGTTGAAGAGGTTCAATATGCAGAACGACAAGCCATCGTCAGCTCCAACTGTCATGGGGTTGAAGTTGAGCAAGGAAGATTGTAGCAAGAATGTTGATCCGACATTGTACAAGAGCATGGTTGATAGTCTAATGTATTTGACTGCAACTAGGCCTGATATAATGTATGCAGTAAGCCTTATATCCAAATTCATGGAGACACCCAAAGAGACACATCGGCAAGCAGGCAAGAGAATTTTGAGGTATGTGAATGGAACAAAGGAGTATGGTGTTCTATACTCCTCAACTGATGATTTTAAACTAATTGGTTACACTGACAGTGATTGGGATGGAAGTGTTGATGACAGAAAGAGCACATCAGGGTATGTTTTTCATTTGGGATCGGGAGCCATTTCATGGGCTTCCAAGAATCAACCAATAGTTTCATTATCAACAACAAAAGCTGAATATGTAGTAGCAACAACAACAATATGCAAAGATGTTTAGATGAGAAGGATGTTGAGGGAATTATGTCATGAAGAAGACAAAGGAACCAAAATCTTTTGTGATAACAGCTCAAAAATTGCATTGTCAAAGAATTATGTTTTCCACAAGATAACAAAGTATATTGATGCCAAATTCCATTTCATAAGATAATTAGTTAACAATGGTGAATTTTTTTCGCAGCATTGCAGGTCAGAGGAAAAATTTGCTGATATCCTCACAAAGCCATTGGGTAAGAAGTGTTTTGTTTATCTCAAAAAATGTTTGGGAATGATCGATGGAGGCAGTTGTGATTAAGGGGGAGTCTTGGAATTACTCCCAACCACCGCCATGAATAAAATGTGGCAGCATAACACGCTTCATTGAATTTCTTGTGCAGGAAAGACAAGGAGCAGGTTTCAAGCCCGCAGACATTTCTTCATGCAAAAACCAAAAAAGAGTACCTGAGTCCTTGTTCTCTGCGTTTATTTCCATTTTCCACGTTGACTTACCAAGCCCGCACTTCGCTGCCCACAAATTTCTTGTTTACCTCTTAAGCCTTCACCATAAGTTATTTCCCTGCTGATAAGATATTGGCGGGACCCAACACCAACATTTACCGCATTACAACCGTGCACAAACCTTTGCATTTCGCCTATCCCTTTGTTTTATGCATTTCACAATTACCATGCTTTTCTGCGAGGCTGCCCTCACTTCACAACTCTTTGCGTTTAACTTTAAGCCCTTCACCGAAATGTTATTTCCCCGCCGATGTGATCTGGCAGGACCCACCAACCCTTTGTCGCATTGCCGCATAAACCTTTGTTCACCTTATTTCCTTACCTTTTTGTATTTTGCATTTCCATGACTTATCGCTCGTAGCCCGCACTTCACAAAGTTTAAGTTTTACTTTTTAAAGCTACAAAGATAAGTTATCTGCGATGCAATGCAATCACAAAAGGGGCCTATGTCAAGATCAGGAGGGTAGCACAAAGCACACATCGCAAAGCTTAGGAGTTAACAGATATTAAGTGCCCACTGGTTAAGATGGTTACATTGCGATGCGATGTGTTACATCACATAGCATATTGGAAGACTTAAGGTTTTCCCTTGTTCGCACCAGTTAAAAGTTAAAATCGCTGATGAGCGATTTGCGATGGAGGCCCCAGATGTGATGTATTTTCAGAAGCAGAACCCGTAATATTTGAGGTCCGTTGTTATGTGTTCTGAACGCGTTTTGTATGTTGTTTCATGTGTAAACAAAAAATTAGAACGGAAGGAAGATTTTGTTGTTGAACATCCATTCCTGCATCAAAATGCATTCAATCCTTAGGCTCCGGCGAATTTTGTATAAACTACTGTAAATTCCATATGTTTTTAGTGAAGGAATGAATTGAATTTCAGAGAAGAGTTGAATAAATTTGAAAGAGTTCCTCTCCTGTGAAAATTGTTGTCTGTCTGTGAATTGTATGATTGTTATTTCCGCATGCATTGCATTCTATGTGTTGTCGGGGGACCACATTCCTTTGTGTTTTACTTATTTATAACTCTCAACATAAAGCATGTTAAGTAAATGAAAGAATCGATAGTAGTTGGGACCTTGGGGGAAGCGAGGGTTTAAATACGTGGTTGTTAAAGAAAAAAATCAAATGTGGCAACTAAAGTAAAATTCGGTTCGTTTGAGGGAACTTCCCTGTAGTTATTGATTCAGATATTGAACCACCGCGAAGAGAGAGGGGAATAGCAGGGAACAGGGTCGAGAGGAAAGTGCACAGAGCATCTTGAGTCTCCTCTAAAGCAGCAAGAGGTAAGTATGTGCACAAAGGTTACGTCACCACAAATGCATGAAATGATGGGGAACATGGGAAAGTGCCAAAATTGACTTTATTAAGTACAAACCATATGTTAAAAATGCATAACAATGGTATTATACCATGGTATAGAATGCACAGGAAAACAACTTAATTTCCTATCAACAAGCAAAGTCCTATAAACAAGTAAGCAATGGTAAAATGTAATACAACGCAATGGGAATAGGGGGAACATTTCTTATAAACAAGCAATGGTACTTGGGATGTGATCGCTTATGCCATTCGTCTGACCTGGAGAAATGGTTTGTCAGACATTGAGGGAACCACCAAAAGGCTTGAAAAATTTATCGTTCATTCATATCAACATGAAAGGCACTCCTATCTTCGATCTTGGAAATTTTACTTTGATTTATCCAACCATGACACCATTTTTCTTGAATGGGCAAGGGAAGAAGTTCCAACTTTTTCTTTCAAGATAAACCATATGTGGTTCAAAGAGAAGTCATTTGCTGACCTGGCCTGGACATCGTGGCTAAAGCCCCCTAAGACTTCCTTAAGGATAAATTGGAGGTTGTCACACACAAGTTGAAAATATTAAAAGAAGAAGCTATTAGGTGGATAAGAAACATGAAAAAGGAGCAATACAATGGGTAAACAACTATTGATAAGGAGATTTTTATTTTGATCGAATTGTTAGAATCATAGATTTTCTCTCATGTAACAAAGAAGAGGCTCATGGATCTTGCAAATAGAACACATAAAATTCTGAAATTATAAGAAGATGAATGGAGGTTGAAGATCAGGGAAATAAGGGTGGTTCATGGAGACAAGAACACTCATTATTTTCACAGTTTTGCCTAAAAAAGGAAGAAGATTAATTCCATTTGGCACATCCAAGAGGGGAATAACACAATCCTATCAAAATAGAAGGATATTTAGTCAAAATTTTTGCCCTATTTCAGTGAATAGTATAGGGCTCATGCTAGATCCAACATTGTTAACCAGTTGGAGTTCGCTAATCTTTTTCCAGAAATGGTCAGTGAGGAGGCCAATGCCTTGCTGGATTGGCCGAATAGTATGGAGGAGTTACATGGGGTGATGAGAGGCTTAGTGAGGGACAAAAGCCCAGGCCCTGATGGTTGTTTGATTATGCTCTTCCTCCACTTCATTGAATTCATGGGTGTTGATTTAAGATCCCAAACATCAATATTTTTAAAAGATCTAGCACACTTGAGTGTTATAATTAAAATGGCTGCAATAAAAAACATCGAATGTAAAAGGGATCTATTATTGTTGCCTCTTATTTATATTAATAGATGAAAACAAGATACATGCCCATACAAATAAGATTGGAGCCCCTGCAAATAGCATGCACGACTACTCATTAAAAAACTAATCTAAGACACTGAAGCTCAATTGTTGACCCTGGATGGATCCACCAAAAAAATTCATGGTGGGGTTTTTGTCCCGGCATCAAGCTAGAACTGACCATGCCAAGTTCTCATCAAACACACGATAATATAGAAAAACTTGGGATGATCCAAATGCCTAGCTCTTGTCCCCTTTAATAGGCTTTATTGGAATAGGGTCTCCTACAAGCTGCGAAACTGGTCCATTTTATATATTTTGATTATATTTAGTTTAACGCAGGGGTTTTGGGGTGGGTCAAAGCCCCTAAAACATTGTAAATGGGTCAAGGGTAGACCAAGAGTCCAAAAACCATGGTTTGCGGGCCATTGGATGTGTAGGCTAAAATAGTATAAGTAGTTGAACCTTTTTGAGTTGTAAGGGAGATTAAGGATGATAAGAGATTGATGCTAAGTGTGAATTTATAGATCTGGTTAGGGTTGTTGGGGAAGGACTCCTGCTGCTATGTGCGCGAAGATTCCTTGTCCTGCGGTGTGCAGACCTTGCTGCTGTGTGCGCAGGTTGGGATTTGGATATTGTAAGTGGCTTTGAAGGATTAATGAATGCGAAAGTATTGTTGGATATCTGAATCTGTTGGAATTACTCTGTGATGCTTGGTTGATTAATATATGTTGATTTGTTATTGATTTAAGCTGCAAATATATTTGTGTTACTTGTTATGCTACGATCTGGGACTGTTCTGTTACATTTTTTGCAAGAAGATCTGGAATAACTGTGTTATCTTTATATAAGTTCATGATCTGTTGATTACTGTGAGTATCATTGTGATTAAGCACGTGGATACGAAGGGAATCTGTAGATCTAGGCTCTGTAATATAAGATCGGGTTGCTATAAGACTGAACGCCACTCGGCTTGACTTGCCTACCCTCTCCCAGGGTGTGGAAACCTGGTTCCAGCACCCACCCATACTACCTCGGGTGAGACTTTGGCCTGCGTAAGCAGGTCACTGCCGAAAGGGCCAGTAGTATAGGGGTTTGTTGGCAAACCTTGAACCTCTGAACCTAGGTGAGGACCCCTTGAGCCAACAAATGGTTCCATTGCTGGGACTTGGAGCATTTTGAGAGAGGGATCGGGTAATGCCAAGGCCGTATTGGAAGCCTGAGAAAAAGGAAATTGATGACTCGTTTGAACAACAAGTTCAGGAGTTTGCCGTAAAAGAAAACCGCAGTAAGAGGTTGACCACCAAAGAGTGGAAGAATAAGTAAATTTTCACAGAGATCTACGAGATATTCTTTGTAACGATTGCGATCGAGCTCCATGAGTGGCTCGCAAGGCTGGTAGAATTTCAGAAGTGTTGGAAGGACGAGCGGATCACAAAGTGGACCCCTGAACTAATCCAGTAGTTAGAAAAGATTGATAACACCATCACTCGCACAGTGGACCACTAGGTAGACAATGTGTTAGGAGGATTTGTGATAGAATTTTCCATTGATCAGTTTGTATCCTACTCTGAAGCAGAGCGAAGATTCTTCACGGGGTTTTGAGGTAAGTTTCTGAAGACCTTACCATTGCTGATCAAGATATTATTATGCGAAAATACTATTCTGTGTAGCCATACCGAGTGAATGACCCCTGATCTGGATGGGAGCACAATGCGAAGTGGAAAATACTATAGGAACAACCTAGAAGGAGAGAGATCTGTCTAAAGTATGGTAAGTGAAGCAGCTTCACAGAGTCCTCCAGCTACACCACTTTCGAACCAGCATAGGGGTAAGAATTCACCTACACCTCCGCCACCACCACCGTAAGACGACATGGCCGCGTATATAAAGTTACCCACCTTTAAGGGTGTAGGAGATGAAGACATGGATTAGTTCTGGTTTGTCACAGAATCTGTATGGACTGCGCAGAACGTAGCTAGTGATGCAGTGAGGCGGGCACAACTATCCCTTGCCTTTGAAGGAAGAGCATTGGACTGGTACATGGGATACATCGGACAACATGCGAACGCAACAATTGAGGACGTTAAGAACGCTTTGAAGCAGCAATTTAAGAAGCCTAAGTCCTACTCACAAATAGTGGTGGATCTCAAAGATTTCAAGCAAGGGCCCACTGAGTCTGTGTGGGAGGCTGATCAACGACTGAAGAAAGGGATTAGAGAAGGAGGATTTCAATATGATGACAGACATCATACATAATGGTTCATTGCCATGTTACTGCCTCACCTACGCACACCTATGGGTCACTAAACTTTTGACTCGTAGGAGAAAGCCTTGGAAACTGCGATGAAGTTAGAAGCGACGCCTCAAGATGATACCCAGCTGGGCATCCAATAGATCCAAGGGAAGCTAGAAGCAATACACATGGAGATCCAGAACCTGCAACAAGAACGAGGAACAAAAGCTAGCCCTAAAAAGTGGTGCATACGATGCAGGGTGAATGGTCACACCAAAGATAACTGCCCTCTACGAGCAGACTACATACATGTAGGAGAACCTAGTCCACTACGCCCTAGATCAAGCAGAGGACTTAGTCCGTTGCGTCCAGGCTCCAGCGGACCTACGTTGTGGTGTGAGGATTGTCACGTAGCCAGCCTGCATGATACAAACCATTGCCCCCTCCTAGGTGCATACGTCCCAGAAGTAAAACAATAGTGGTGCAGGTTTTTTTAGTTAGTAGGACATGATGAGAAAAACTGTTGAACGTATGATCTAATGATAGATCGAGGAAAATTATATAGGGTACAGATGGCTCCTGCGTCACCAAGGTCCCCGACAAGCATAGGCGGCTCCCCAGCTAGGGGCAGGGGAGGCGGTCGAGGAGGAAGTGCGGGATGGGGATGAGGTCAACTAATCTGTTATAACTGTGGAGAAGCAGGACACTTTGCAAGGGACTTTCCGAAACCCACTAGGAAATACTGCCGGTATTGCATAGAAATGGATCATGCGATTGAAGACTATCCAATCTTGATAGCAAAAATGCAGGAAAAGTAGTCGATTCCTACGCAGAATGTGCAAAGAGTTAAGGCTGAGCTACGAGACAAAGATCCAAGTGTGAATGTGGTGACACATAGTGGGATGGCCACCAATGGACCTGACGAGGAGGCTACGATGGAACCTCTGATCCAACAAGATGTTAGTAAATAAGAAGGTTTGGACTTAAGAAAGGGGAGAGAAACATTTATCACAGCTCGCAAGTACTTTGCTGAGGTAGAGGTAGTTACTGCTCGGCCACCTGCGAACCTCAAGGACTTTGCTGAGGTAGAGGCAGTTACTGCTCGGCCACCCGCGAACCTCAAGGCAGATGAGGAGATCGAGCCCTTTTTGCAGGCATGTATGAAGCTACTGCATAACCCAAAGGCTGTGGATAATCTTCAAGCATTAATAGATAGTTGTGCGGCGCGACCCAATTTACTTTCAGAGGTCAAGGATGTGCACAAGCTATACAGGTATAAGAAATGCACCGGAAGAGAAATATAGTTGTCTGCACAGATTGGTGACTACGAGATGAGTAAGGTTATTTTGGACTCGAGGTCAGATGCGAACGTGTTACCTAGATAGACTTGGAAACGAATGGGAGAGCCTAAGTTGGAATGGTCCACTATTCAGCGGCGCATGGAAAATCAACAGAAAATCATCCCCCTAGGAAGATTGTATAAAATTATGGTAGATATCGTAGGAGTAAAGGCCCGAGCCGACTTTGAAGTAATTGAAATTGTAGAAGATGCCGACCCCTACCCTACGCTCTTAGGGCTGGACTGGGCCATAGATATGGGCGGTATCATCAACCTCAAAAAGAGAAGCATGGTGTTTGAGAATAACAGTACAAGGGTGATTGTACCATTAGATCCTGCGGAAGGTGAACGATACACAGAGCCAGTGCGCGATGAAGAGGAGGTGGATCACCTTTATAAGTTGACTGCGTGGGACAAAGATTGGATCAACCCCACGATGGAAGGAGTACTCTTCTAGGAAAAGGATAGTGAATGCTTCTTTGACTCTGATGGGAAGATGGAGAATTGGCAAAACTGATTGCACGATGTCTTGGCGCTGCGATGTCTTTGAGTCACAAGGGACTTCCACTGCATTTCCTCAGAGGTAAGAGACCTGCCCTACTTTGATGGTTCTGGTAGCATTAAGGAATTTTTGTGAGCATTCGAAGCAGAGGTTCCCATGGGACGAAGGCTATGGGCCCTTAAGCTGGCCATGCGAGGGGTACCTACACAGTGGTGGGAAACACATAAGGAGGCATTCCAGGATTGGGAGGACGCCATGCAGCTATGGACCACGATCTAGCATGATCCAGTCCTCCAGAGAATCAATCAGGATTTGCAGCAGAAGGAAGAAGCTTTCGATCAGGTCGAGGCTACATTTCCCTCCTTAGTTCCCGCACAGTGGTTGGCACGTTTGAGAACTAGCAACGCTCTCCAAGATGAAATTGAGGAACTCCAGCACAAGAAACATGCCATCGAGGAATGATTGAAGCCTTGGACTGCCGATGCCCTCCAAATATCACATGATATTGATGCCGTGGTCAAACGGCTCAATCAAACGCTGGAAAGTATCACTACGGCAATAGAAGGACCGACATCCCAGAAGCTCGTGGATATTTTGCAGAGTGCTGCTGCTCATAGTCAAGAAGTGTTGTCCCTGTTGATCGCCGCCATCAATGCACTACACGCACAAGTGGAGACCCCACCACCATAGTGACTTGGGACGAGTCACAAGATTGTGTTGGGGGACTGTTGGAACAGGGTCTCTTGCAAGCTGCGAAACTGGGCCATTTTGCATATTTTTATTATATTTAGTATAACGCAAGGGTTTTGGGGTGGGTCAAAGCCCCTAAAACATTGTAAATGGGTCAAGGGTAGACAAAGAGTCCGCAAACCACGATTTACGGACCATTGGATGCATAAGCTAAAATAGTATAAGTAGTTGAACCTTTTTGAGTTGTAAGGGAGATTAAGGATGATAAGAGATTGATGCTAAGTGAAAAATGATAGATCTGGTTAGGGTTGTTGGGGAAGGACTCCTGCTGCTGTGTGCACAGGTTGGGATTTGGGTATTGTAAGTGGATCTGAAGGATTAATGAATGTGGAAGTATTGTTGGATATCTGAATCTGTTAGAATTACTCTGTGATGCTTGGTTGATTAATATATGTTGATGTGTTATTGATTTAAGCTGCAAATATATTTGTGTTACTTGTTATGCTGTGATCTGGGACTATTCTGTTACATTTTCTGCAAGAAGATCTGGAATAACTGTGTTATCCTTATATAATTTCAGGATCTATTAATTACTGTGAGTATCATTGCGATTAAGCACGTGGATGAGAAGGGAATCTATAGATCTAGGCTCTGTAATATAATGTCGGGTTTCTATAAGACTGAATGCTTCTCGGCTTGACTTGCCTACCCTCTCCCAGGGTGTGGAAACTTGGTTCCAGCACCCACCCATACTACTTCAGGTGAGACTTTTGCCTGCGCAAGAAGGTCACTGCCGAAAGGGCCAGTAGTATAGGGGTTTGTTGGCAAACCTTGAACCTTTGAACTTGGGTCAGGACCCCTCAAGCCAACAGGCTTGATGGACTCTCTAGAAACCTTATTTTATTATTTTCCCTCAAAAAGTGAAGGTAAATACCATGGGGAGATCCCATGGGAAAATACCATGGTAAATAGCATGGATAGAGTTCATCCATTTTGACCATATCAAGAAAAGGGAATATTACAAATCCTCATGCCCAAAGATTCCTTGCCCTCAAGAAATCCACTTCTATCCACAACAAAAACATGTGTATACTGATACAAGGATCCCATACAAACCGGTGGGTTATTACATGCCTCCATGGTAAATTATCTTGAATGGATCCTTCGATACCTGGATCCCAAACAATCCTTTGGCCAATCCCTCCCTCAATATATTCACCTGGATCACAATGCCACTTAAGTCCTGGGACTTGTGGGTCATGATACCATCTCAACCTTCCCTTCCCTAAGGGCCCAAGCTGCAATATGTCCTTGGCTAAGGGTATCCTCGTAGGAATCATCACATCAATAAGGTTCCAACTCATAATCCCTCACCAATCCATCCCATGGGAAGGATCTAATGCATGCACATGGAATAAGTCTACTATGTTGATGTTGCCTTATGCTCAAATCATGTTGCTCCACCTAGTCACCCAACATGATCCATTTGGGGGACTCTGCCCTGCTCTCATTAATGTATAAATGTGGGTTGGTGGTGCCGCAAGCTTTATCTATGTATTCATGTAGAGGGTTGCTCTGAAACTCCCAAATGTACTCCTGTTGTTGCCTTGTGATGGACTTGAGACATTCCTCTACACTAGACAACTTAATCGTTGACTCAGTACATACTCATATGAGCTCCTCAATTTTTTTGTTTCCTTGCAAGACAATGTCTCATGCTCTCTAGAATCTTTGCCTCAACATCATAAGATTTGTCTTGAAATGCGTGATATTTCCTTGGAAGTCCTCTACTGGCAATTTTGGTACACTACTGAATGTTTTTGTACTTGTCTGTATCGGATATCCCACGACCACAACTTCAAGTTGAGCCTTTGATTGGCTCTCTGGGAATGGTTCACCCTACACATTATGTTTGTCATGCTCCCCCTCATGATCATTCTCATCATGTCGATTCACTATTTATAGCTCCTTACTCAAGTTTTCCTGGCCTCCTCCATTTGTGAAGACAATATGTTGTTCATCCTCTCTACTTTTCAAACATATATGTACTGGTGGACTACTATATATATATTTGACTACTCATAGTTATTATGGACACCCCCCTGGATGCCTATGGACTCAATTTTATAGGAGTCTACCTCATCAATACCATTAGGTAGAATTTCCTCATGCACTTCCGAATGCTTGTCATCTTGAAAGTCTCCTCAAATAATATCATGTTGTTGTTCACCATCCTAAAATTTAATAGACCCAGCTATACAAGAATCCCCATGATCGAAATGAAACTCCTCTTATTATGTCCTTGTTCCTCCTTCTTATCACATGGACATGAATGGTCAAGTGCCCAAGGTCCCTTGCTGATAAAGCATAGTCATCTCCTTCTTAGTTCATTCTTGTTGTAGGTTTTACTAACTTTTTTCTTGCTTCCTCCATCAATCCTTTTAAGCTCCTTCATAGTGAGATTCTAAAATTTTTTATGTTTTGCATGACCAAATTCACCACTAGATCATAGGTAGATGGTGATACAATTAGTTCCTTCCTCCAAATGGTCAATAGTTTGGATGTTAGTATCTTGCAGATGTTGACATCTCCTTCTAGGAACAAGGACACAATCTTTTGCATGCTTGTTTTGAAACGATCTGGATGAGCTAATGTAATGCTGGTGTAAAAGTTTTGGAACACCTAAAATATTAAGTTGTTACATTCTAGATTCAACATGAATGTGCCAAAGTTGAACTGTACCATGAGTTCTAATATTCTACACCGCTTCTGAAAGGTAGGAAGCATGATGTTGTTCAACCCCTGAAAGGATTCTACTATCAACTGCAATACCTCTCTCATGATATCATTATTGTAAGGTGGTAGTGGAAATTATAAAGTTATGATCCTGCTGAGACAAGAAGAAATTGTGAGCCTGAACCCTTCACAGGGATGCTCTCAAAGTTTGGGTTGTATTAATGCGAGCATGAATGTCTTGAGATCCCAACTGAATTTATTTTATTATGGCTGCCCCACCCTGGACAAACATGTGTCTAATTCCTCCAACTTATGAATTGCGTTTGACTTTGTTTGTTGCAATTTATATCCAAGTGTGAAGAGCTTAGCCCCTCTTCCCTGTTCTTCCTTCACTTTCCATGGGTGCTTTGGCTGTAGAATGACATGGACTATTTTCGACAATGGTTTGCTGCTTCAACCATCATTTTGGTCAAAGGAAGTATTGCTACGTAAATGACCATATATTCTCACTAGCTCATTAAGAAGTTTATGGGTGTTTTCCAAGGTCTCTTCAAGGCGACCCATCTTCACATAGCAAGGCGGGGAAATATGTAGAGATATACTTTACCTCATCAACTTTTGACCCTATTAAAGCTTCACTAGAAAAATAAAAATTGTTTTTCTTTTTTTTTAATTAATTTTTTTTAATTATATATATATATATATATATATATATATATATATATATATTAATACGAAAAATAAATAAATTAAAGCCCATTCCATAGATTCAAACAATGATATTAACCCAACGCTAAATAATTTTATGTAAAAAAATATACTTCTAAAACCTTTTTTTTTGGTTGAAGAATCCTTCAAGCCCAAAATTGCTACTCCAAAAAAAATGTTTTGAGTTGGATCATCACGGTTGGAAAAGATCGATGTAGAAACTACTCGCTTTCCAAAACTTATGCATATTAAAATATACATATTCCGACATTCAAGTGAGCTCCCTGCATTTTCTTTGCTTTACCTCCACTTGTCCTCCCATATTTATAAAATCTGTGAAATCGTTGTATGATGACAATATGTCTTTGCATTCCCGCGCTTTCAGTGGTGTTATGACTCTGTAAAACATGATACATAATCATATCCAATCACATGGACCCATTTTATTTTGGTGTGTTTATCAATGGGTGTCCATTCTGAGCCACGTTTCTTCCCTCTGTTGCCTGCATGTCTATTAACGACTGTGAATAGAGTCTGATTGATCACTCAACACCTATGCGCTCTTCAACACTGACGTGATGCTTACCAACTACAGATAATGGCCCTACGCGAGAATTGGTGATCCATATGCTAAACCTTGAGAGCGATGCGTTGTGGAGTGTGGTCAACCTCCACGTGGCTTTCACCAATCCGTCCACTGATACGATTCCTTTTGGCTTACTGCTGATGACCCCTGTGATTTCCCCTCTCATGTCGCCAATGTGCGCTACCCCCGCACCCTTGTGAATGATGTCCTAGCCTCAAAGATCTACCATATAGCTAGTCCTCAGTGCTTCAATCAATGTAGATGCTTGGAATTGGTTCTCCTGGTGGTTGTATAATCCCGTACAGAAAAATACCTCTGTTTAATAAACCAAAGCTTCCCAGATGGCAATAATATAACAATTCCAATACATAAAGTTAAGCGATTAAAATAATTCTTATTTAGAGAGGTGGAGGATTTTTACAATACTTTGGAGCGAATTTTAATAAACATGGAATTATGGCTACTATTCAACTAAACATGATGAGTAAGCTTAATAACAACCAGCCCAATGAAAGATGAGGTGCCACCCAGTAATGAGTCTTGGCCTCCTTGTTTGGAAACTTTCACTTTGAAAGATTAGAAGATCGATCTTTTGGTTTTCCCTCATGACCTTCGTATTGGTGGTCGTCGTGCCCTTTTTTTTTGCACACGACTCACTAACCTTAAGCTTATTTCAATCAATGTTTGTCGCTTGGATATTTTTGTCGTGCCATCCCTTGCTTGTGCATAGAGTGATCCGACCCTTCTAGTTCCATGAGGACCTCTTACTATGTTGCATCCACTTTACTTCTGACCCTTCTAGTTCTATGAGAACCTCTTACTATGTTGCATCCACTTTACTTTTGACTAGATCTGCACCTATTGGAGCAGGGTCTTTTAGAACAACAATTTTGGGTTAAATAATAAGTAGTTTTGTTAGTTTCAAGTCATGCACGCTAAGCAATGAAGAGTCAAGGGGCTTTGGGTCAGGTCAAAGTCCCTTCATGAGTTGTAACGGGTTAAAGGGTAATCTAGGGGTCTCAAACCATGGTTTGAGGACCATAGTATGAGCGTAGGAAAAGTATAAAGAGAAGTCTAGATCGAGTCAGATAAGGTAATTAGTAAGTTAATGGATGGATGAATTGATGATAAAACTCTGAAGTGAATCTGTTGTAAGCATTTATGTTTGAAAGGCTCCTGCTGGTTGTGTGTGCGAAGACCTTAGTCCGGCTGTGTGCGGACCCCGCTGGCTGTGTACGCGGGTAAATCTGAAGAATTGTAAGGGTTTATGTGAATTGTAAAAGGGTTCCGTGAAATACTGATGAATAAATATATGTTTTGGTAATTCTGTGTATCGAAAGCATCTGTGATTCACTTTTGTGTTCTGTTTCTGTGTATGATTTTTGTTTCCTGCATATGATTTATATTATTTGTGATCGGATCGGGTTGCATACTTGTTTTTACTATTGATGCGAATGTTAATTGCATAGATCTATTGTTGTAAAGGCTAAACATTACATTGTTAGAACAGTTAAAGCGATTGTGGATCTACTGTCTATGTGCACGCGCAGAGTTAAACTGTGCTAATCAACCTAGGGTTTTTGGTGCGTGAGACAATTTGTTTAATAAGATAGATCTGTGGACACCAACTTCATTTAATTCTCTCTCAGTGTGTGGAAACCTAGTTCCAACACCCTCCCATATTGCTTTGGGTGAGACTTTGGCCTGCGCAAGTAGGTCATTGCCGAAAGGGCTAGTAGTAAGAGGGTTTTGTTGGTTACACGCTAAATTTGAACCTGGGTTAGGACCACTCAAGCCAACAAATGGTTTCATTGTCAGGACTGGGATCATTTTGAGAGAGATTAGATGTTGTGGCAACCAATCAAAGACTGAATTAGAAGACTGGTTTGAGAAAAATATACGTGAATTCGCCATCTAGGAGAACAAAAGTAAGAAGTTATCTACTAAAGAGTGTGAACAAAGGTACATTTTCATAGAGGTCCATGAAATATTCTTTGTGACCTTTGCATACGAATTACGAGAGTGGTTATTAAGGTTAGTTGAGTTTGAGACCTGCTGGAAGGATGATAAAATCACTCAGTGGATGCCTCAGCTGATCCAACAGTTAGAACAGACTGATAACACCATCACTCGCATTGTAGACCATTGGGTTGACAACATTCTAGGTGGGTTTGTGACAGAGTTTGCAGTTGATCAGTTTGTGTCATATTCTGAAGAAGAAAGGAGGTTCTTCAAAGGACTAAGAGGTAAGTTCATACGTTCTCTGCCTTTGCTGATTAAGATGTTATTATGCGAAAAGGGTGTACTGTGCAGTCACACCGAGTGAGTAACCCCAAATAAGTTGGAAAGTACTACGCGCAATAGAAAGTACTTTTGGGTTAGCCAAAGAGGTGACAGATCAATATACAACCCTCTGAGAAACTCGCCTAATAGTGATACATAGAGTGGTGAAGCTACGCACGCAGGAGGTAACCCTCCATCCAAGCCACAGTCGAACTCGTGCAGGGGTAGGTCATCTCCTACTCCACCTCCACCACCACGAGGAGGCGATATGGCCGCACATATGAAGCTACCCACATTCAAGGGTGCGGGAGATGAGGACATGGATAGATTTTGGTTTGTTGTAGATGTAGTATGGACTACGCAAAACGTCAACACCGATGTTTTCAAGAGGGCACAACTGGTTATGGAATTTGAGGTTCGTGCACTAGATTGGTTTATGGAATATCTGGCTCAGAACGCTGATCCTACTATTGATGAGATCAAGAAATATTTGAAGTAGCAATTAAAAAAACCAAATTCCTATGCGCAATGTGTAACAGAGCTAAAATAAATCTGACAAGAGCCAAACGAATATGTCTGGGAGGCAGATCGGTGATTAAAGCACACTATCAACGATGGAGGATTTGTCTATGACGATAAGCAACATAAGGAATGGGTTATTTCCATGCTCCTGCCATATCTATGCCACCATTTGAATCAACAGAAAATTGATTCTCAGGATGAAGCTATTGAAGTAGCCATGAAATTGGAAGCCGCGCTCAGAACTGATGACCAATTTGGAACTCTACAAATCCAAAATTAGTTAGAAGCGATGCATTTGGAAATTCAGAACCTGTAGAGGTATAGGGGAAGGAAGCTTGCACAGAGGTATGGTGTATACGATGTAAAGGTTCCGGTCACACAAAATATCAGTGTCTGATACTTCAGGATTACATTCAAGCAGGAGGGATAAATCCATTTCAACAAAGGGACACTGCAAGACCGAGCGGTACTCCCATGCTATGGTGCTCTGACTATCAAGTGGCTAGACGACACAACACAAACCATTGCCCTCGATTAGGAAGTTATGTACCAGAATTGAAGCAAGAATGGTGTAGGTTTTTCTCTTTAGTGGGCCACGATGAGCACCACTGCCGCACATTCAATCTGCTGATAGACAATGCCAACCTTTATAGAGTACAAGCTGACCCATCCTCACCAGCATCCCCCTCTAGGCGTGATGGATCCCCATCCAGAGGAAGGGGAGGAGGGGGAGGTGGAGGTGTAGGTCGCGGAAGAGGACAACTGATCTGCTACAACTGTGGAGACACTGGGCACTTTGCATGCAATTTCACGAACCCTATGCGACAATATTGTAGGTATTGTAGAGAGTTTGATCATGTTATTGAGGATTTTTCTATTTTGATTGCTAGAATGTAAGAGAAGAAACTACAGACACCTACGTAGAATATACAAATGGTTAGAGGTGAGCTGCGAGAAGATGATCTGAGTGTAAAAATAATCACATGCAGTGGTGCTACCACTGGAGAAGATGAGGGAAAGAAAGCTGATGCAGAACCCTGGATCAGGAAAAATTCTGAAAAGAAGGAAGGATTCAACCTGTAGATGGAGAAGGAGACTTTTGTAGAAGCTAGAAATGATTTTGCTACTGTAGGTGCGTTCACATCCAAGTCAATCACAGAAGCAAAGATCGATGATGAATTCAAACCCTTCTTGCAAGAATGCATCAAGCTATTGCATAACCACAAAGCAGTAGACAACCTTCAAGCTCTTATAGATAGTTGTGTGGATAAATAGTTTCCTTGGACTGAGAGCAAGGCTATAAATAAGACCTACAAGAATAAGAAGAGAACTGGTCGGGATATGCGCATTACCGTGCAGTTTGGGGAATATGAGATGGATCGGGTCATTCCGAACTTAAGATCTTTTTAGTATCCTATAAATCATAGGATCTCAAGGTGATTGTATATTTCATCTTCCTTGCAATTTCATTTTGAAAAGTTTTTCAATATTCAAATGATTTCCAATAAAAAAAATATGAAAAGAAAGAAAAGAGGGTATAAAAAATAAGGAAAAGAGAAAAAAGGAAAAAAGAAAGAAAAAACCCCCAAAAGAAATAATACTGAAAGTGCTACAAATTCAAATGGCACTACTCAATAGATAAGTTTGTTCAATCATGCAGTTTAAGCATGATTGAAAAGTTTTAAATTGTTGTTGATAGGTTAGAAAATAAGATTTGCCAAACTGTTTAATCTTGGCATATCAATAGATAGGTAGAAAATGAAATTGGCTCAACGATTTAAACTGAGTCAATGGCTGAAATAAGGATAGGTGTTAGGTTAGAAATTTAAAAGAAACGATGAGTCAGGGTTTGCAAGCCTAAATGCACCTTGCAAAAAGAAGAAAAAATGTTAGATTTGTAGTTTGGGTAGGTAGATATGTTGAGGAGAAAGAATGGAAAGAAAATATGAAATCTATCCTACAAGGTGTATCATAAAAATTTCATATTTACTATGTGTGAAGAAGAAAATCAAAAGCTTAGGGTGTTTCACTCAAAAGGTTGGAAATGGGGTTATGTTCTAAAGTTTGGGAACTAAATTATATTCCAAAATCATTAAGGCATACCATATGTCATAATTTTACCCTAAGTCTCGAAGATATTATTCTTCCCCTTTTTTCCAACCACATAAAGACCCATTTTCTTTTATTCCAAAGTCCTACACTACCCCCGCCATCCATTTATTCACCTGACCCCACCATCACATCATACATCACGTCAATGCTAATCAACCTTCACATTTCCGTCATCTTCGCACATCTCTCCACATCCGACGGTCCATAATACTTTTTGGCCCCCCCTCAGCCTTCGAAATTTAACAACGGTGGGGGGTGTTCGAAATGGGTGGTATCCAATACCACCTTTCTTGCAACGTGTCACCTCCAGAGCAATTCACACCCCCCTCTTCGATACCATACACTACTATCACCCCCCTTCGAAAAGTGGTTTCCACTGTAAATAAAATCACTCTGCCTTTTGACTATTGCTAATGTCGTTACGCCACATTTCCAATGCCATGTCCAATCCACCCTATCACATCCACTCGCCATGAGCCCATTGCACCATAAATGGTCAGAACGTTATCCAACAGACTCGCGCCCAATCAACGATCGACCAATTATCTTTTCAAACCCGAATTCAGCACTTAAGCAGATTTTACTTTGTTTATTTTGTTAAACTATTGCAGGTGCCAGATTGGCAGAGAATTTACAGTGAATACCAGTGCAGAAAGCTTCCAATTGATCAATAGAGAATGATCAGTGATATGTAAGATCGATCACGATTCCTGATTTACCTTCAACCTTTCCCATTTTTATCTGTAATATTTTCCCTTTCTCTGTTCCCTTCTTCCTTCATCCCATTCTTCTCTTTACCACATAAATTATCCATTGAAGAAAAAAATGCCTCCTAAGAAAGACGAAGAGCCATTCAATCCAATGGTCTACCCTCAGGTGGACCTGGATCACCTGGCATTGGCAGACCAAGACTTTAAAATGCAGGAGACAGAGTCTGAATTCGATTTATTCGATGTCTACTACTGGCTCGAGGATAAATTCTTCGGAAAGGAGGATGATATCACAACAAATTAGCCATATACTCAAAAAAATGGTGTAGCTAAAAGGAAGAATCACACCTTAAAAGAAATGGATAATTGTATGCTTCAATCTAAAGGACTTAGTCTCAATTTTTGTTGTGGAGTATGATATATATGATATATATGATACGTTTAAAGAGATCAAAAGAAGGAATGACATACTTAAAACCAAAACTTACAATCAATTTTGGAAACAAACAAGTAGTTCCCAAAGCAGGATTTTATCGTCCTTTAACTCTGAGAAAGGAAGAATGAAGATGGCTTTCTTAGATGCACAGATTCCTCAACCCAAAACTGCAACAGACTACAAGAAGAATTATTTTGAGTTTGATGTGAATAACATTCATTCAATTTACCAAATGGAAATGCATAAGCAATAAGGAGAAATGATTTCCTCCACATTGACTAATACAACCACGAGTCTATCAAAATTGCAAGTTACATTGTCCAATACATAGTCACAATTGAAAATGGAAAATATTTAATCCATGGCCAAAGACACAATGATTAAATCCCTAGAGGATTTAGTGATACAAATTGGGTACAACCCATCAAATTTGGCAGTGGTAGAAGCAATTGTAAAGAAGAAGAATGCAAATATAGCTGTTTTGAGGAGGCAACTCAAGATGCTAGCAACAGAAGATCCTGTAAAAAAGGATATAGAGGAAAATGAGACATAGAAGGAAGAAATAATGCAACTGATCATTGAACAAGCTGAGAAGATAAGAAAATGGAAAATGAGATGGAGAAATTGATTAAAGAGAAACAAAAAGCAGTAAGAGAGGTAGTGAAGGAAGCAGAAAAAGAAGCAACCAAGGCCATGATTCCATTACAAGCAGTCCCTCTTGCTCTCATTCATTCAGAAACTTCTACAGCTATAGGTACACCAGGTGAAGGCACTGAGCAGTTAGCTAAGGCTATGCAAAATATGTCTTTGCAGGTAGTTGAAATAAAAAAGCTACAAGACTAAGTCATTACCCTACAAGATCAGATAAAAAGGAATGATTCAGCACATGCTACAAAGTTACAGATCAGTAAGAAATTGACATAAATTTTGCATAAGTCTCTTTAGGAATATTCAATTGGGAACATGGTAGGAAGAGTGAAAGAAATTATCTGGCTAATTATAATTGACTCCATGAATGAGATATGGCCATCAATCCAGATAAATTTTTTAGCAGAGAGATTTAATTCATCTGGTAAGTGTTGCAATAGAAAAGGCAAATGAGGAACTTGGAGATAAACCTGCAAATGCTAACAACATTATAAAATTTCTCAATTCCAAAAGCAGTTTCGAGTTGGAACCCCTTGGAATAAAATACAAGACTACAACAATACTTGAAGTCAAGAAAGTATTGAACTAGAAAATTTTAGTTTCACAGGTTGAAGAGAAGTGTAATCAACTTAATACTAGAGTGAGTAGATTTTTTAACAAGATTGAACCTCTAAACAAGAAAGGACCACATTCCTTGTTTTTGATTAATGACAAACTTATGGCAAAACCAGATTATGTAAAGAAGCTCACTGACATCTCAAAGGATGCATCCAAGTATGCTAATATGAGTAACACTATGACAGGGAGGGATTTCTATGAAGTTATCAATAATGACATCTTCATATATCATGAAATCAAGCACATATTTCAAGTAAAGCCAATATTTATGAAGTACACAGAAACTGATGAGATATACAGAAGATTAATCAGGATCAAGATTCTGAGTCCAGAGGATTGGGAAAAATTATGTGACTAGTAGGAATGATAACAGCTCAGCATGACAACAGAACAACCAGGTCAACTCATCATTCAAATCATCAGACCCAGTGTATCAATACAACACATCAGCATCGAATTTTCTAGCACAACAAACCACTGCAGTGCTCAATAATGAATTTATGGAGACTTAAGCCATTTGTCAAAGTCGTTTCAACGTGTCCATGCAATGGTCACAATTTCCAATAATTGGTTACTATTGTAATAAATAACAGATTGCCTCGTTTGATACAAAAATCAGTAGGAAGTAGTTTAAATATAGAATTTTTATTCAGTATTAAGGGTTGGACCCTAGATTGGAAGCATTTTTCATTGGAGCATTTGTAATTTTGGAGCTGGAGCATCAATAAAAAGACCATTTTGCAAGATTCATGTGCTGTATTGTCCCGGTGATGTTTTTCTTTTACTATGTTTAATGTTTCCAACTGTTTCTTCTGTATATGTTTCATTTCTTAATTATAAAACATAAATATGAAGGTTAAGATTTGCATCACATAGCACCTTAAGTCTGGTTTTTTTTACAATTTAAATTTTTTCCTTTGATGTCTGGTTTAAGAATACTTAATTGCTTTTAAACCACTACTGAAATCACTTTTATCCATTTCATATTTTCACTCTGTTATAAAAAACTAGTATACACAACTAGCTTGCCTTTAATTTTCTTTGGAAAATTGATGCATACACCCAGCCTATGTTGACTCCATATCCCAATGGAAACAATTTAAAGAAATCCCTTAAATCGAACCAAAAATAATTGATCAAAAACAACTCTCACATTCAATTTAACTAGCCTAATATCAGAAAACTTAAAACAAAGCTAAATATTATAGAGAGATCCCTCTCTAAGTCTAGGAGGGCTAGATCCTAGGCTCCAAAGTGGTTTGATGTCGTTCTTTATAATTTAGTCTTGCCAATCTTATAAATTATAGAGTGATAACATAGTGGTGACCATACTAGGGACTTCATTGAAAAAACACTCTTTCATTCGAATTTAGAAACCCTAGTTAAAATCACTGTATCATAGAATTACTGTTTAAAGATTCGTTTCTTTTAGTTTTAATAATCATTTTTTCTGTGATCTTGATTTAAATTATGGCTCCCAAAAGAATATCCACCAGATCCCATCCTGATCCAAATCCTCCTCCTATAGTAGAAAATCCTGAGAATATTTTGAGAAAGACTCCTATAACAGAAAGTCAATCCAGTAGTAGAGTTCTTCACAGATCTAACTCCCTACCTAAAATCTTTGTAACTTTGCAAGACATTCAATTTTATTTACATTTTGAACAAGGTCTTTTCAGAACCAAATATGAGAACTAGACTGACCATACAATTTTTGATCCATCTATCCTACATCAAAGTCCAGTGAGAGAAGGCTACTACCAACTTCAATATGATATCTAGCTTCTCCAGGATTTTGATACTCTCCAAGATCTGGTGACATAGTTTACCTCGACTATTGATGATGCCTATCTCCAGTAATCTATTGAGTTAACTGCCTTAACCATAGCAACTTCTTCAATTACATCTCAAATAGTCTGTTGTATCTCAAGAAACAATCCCTTGGCTATGGTAAGAAGTCAGTGATAAAGACATTTTATAAATGTATGTCACAATTACCATATCAATTGGCCTATGTTTAACACCCTTGGAATTCAGTTACTTAATATCCTCAATAATTTGATATAATGAAAGCCTTCACAATGCCATAAACTAATGATATTTGAATGGAATGAAGAGAGGAACTGCAAGAGAAAATCAAAATGATATGCTGAAAACACATAATCTACCACTTTTAAGTTTCAGAGGAAATTCATGGAGAAAGAGAGAACTTAAAAAAATATGCTGTAAACACATAATCTATCACTTTAAAGTTCTATCAGGAGTTTATGAAGGGAGAAGAGATGAGGTGAAGGAGCGCAAATTAAGGTTATTTAAATCTTACTCACAGATGTAATTAAGAAACTGGCTGCTACATTACTTCACTTCATTTAAAAAGGAATAGCCACAGAGAGAAATAGGAAAGACGTATCAAGATCAACAGGTGTATGAAACTTGATCTTCTTTCATTAATTTCTAAGAGAATTCAGTTATAGACTAACAATCATCCATAGGTCCAAAACTCGGAACCCTTTTCCTTTATTTCTATCTACTTAAATACATCATAGTGGTTCGTAGCTGCTAAACTTCTTGAAACTATTTGACTACCTAAACTGTTAAGATAACTTGTGCAATCATACTTGAGAGAGAAAATTCAAACTGGAAATATTGTTTATTTCTTGAATATGATGTTGCTGATCAGGGAAAATTTTAAGGATGGAAAATTATTTTGAAGTTTAAAAAGTTGGCGAATCTCACTAGTCCCTAATGTGAAAAATATAAAAATTTTATTGATGTATTTGTAAAATTATTCAAATTTATAATGATATTATATATATTGTTTATATAATGTTGGAAATTTTTAAGGTAAAATAGTTTTATATTGTAAAATTTGGGTGAATCACTTTTATAAAAAAATGGAAATTGGTGAATCTTTTTTTTGGAAAAACCATGGAAAATTAGCCCACCTGCGAATATTAGCCCCTAAAATTTTCCATGTTGCTGATGCGTCCTCCTGAAGTGCCGAGGTGGCCTTTCTTGTCACGATGTAGTGGTTGCACAACTCTATAGCGACGCCTCCATGCTCGACTTGACCCAGTTGTCATGCTCCTAATGGTGCTACTATACGCTTTTCTGCCTGACTCTGCATATGCCCTTGTGCTTCAAACGCTTTCACTCGTATCACCTTCTACCCGATTCTACCTCTTCTCCTTTGTTCTGTGTCGGGTCACTTACCTGAGTTTGTCTGCCGCTTTCTGCCTATTTCTTCATTGCTAAGGTGTTTCACCCGTTTCATGTTATAACCTTCTTTTCTTCTTCCAACATGGTTTAACACATGAAAACACCTTACTTTCGGATCTGAAAACCTTTGGAATTCACTTTTGAAATGACGTCACATCTGCCCGCACATCACATTTTGCTGCTTTTAGATTGTCTTTGACACTTATCTTCTAATTCTCGCGATGCGCGCTATGCAATCGGGTCCAACCAGGCATCGCACTTCGGACTTCGGAGACTTTAGCACTTACCTCTCGCAATTATCATTTAAAGTTTGCGATTTGAGATTTTGTGATTGGGCTCCACTGCATCGCACATCGTGCTTCAATGAGTATAACATTGACCTTAGCCCTTAACTGTTAAAACTAGCGATGTGCGATATGCAGCCGGGTCCCACCGAGTATTGCACATCGCACTTCGGCCACTTTATCATTTACCTCCAGTGCCTGTCTTTTGAAACTTGTGGTTTGCGGCTTGCGTTTTAATCTTCGCTGTCCATTTTTCATCTCGGGTTCTGCGCTTTGATCCTGACCATTTGTTTTCCCCTTTGCGCCTCCTCCAAAACTCTAAATTTTTTGAGGAAATGCACCCTTTCTCTGCCTTTAGGAAAATAGTTCATTTACTCCACGGCATAACCCTCCCAAACTTATTCGGTGTTCTGTCATGCTAGTCCCTCCTGAGCTTATGAATGAGCCTGACTCGACCCTGTCCAGAGTGCAATGTCTTGAACGTGCCCATTGGTATGGCTCTTGAACTGCTCTGAACGTGACCGAGCCCGACTTGACCCACTTTCACATCTCATTACGTAATGTTAAATGTACCAACATATAAATCAAAATTCTTCTATGACACAAATTTTTTTACATTTTCTAACATATATTCTTTTTTGGTGTTTTGAAAAATATTTCAAAGGTAAATGGAAATGAGCCACAACATCTGGCTCCACCTGGGGATAGTGCTTTCTTCCACAGAAGTGCTAAGAACCGCATACTAGTGATTTATCCATTGGGAATGGAGTCAAATATTTCCTGGTGACATATGAACAATGAGCAATTCAGTATTTACAATGGTGGAGTGTTGAATTTTAATGGTGGAAGTAATGCTTTAGATACTGCCCGTTCACAAGCAGCTATACTGGCTCTCCATCTAGATCTTCCAAAATGAATGTGTTATTTGACCTTGCCTCAGAGTTTCTGAATGGACCATACCATAGAGGATCAAATTTACCATGCTTCCCTTTATATTCTCGTCTGGTGTCCCATCTCAGTACTAGATCTCCTGCTTGAAAGAGAACTTCTTTTGCTTTCCAATAGAATATAGACTTCATCTTTTCCTGACAAGTAATCAAATTATCCCTGACTTTGCTTCTATTTTCCCTTGGCTCAATTATTTTTTTCAATCTCCTTACCATAGCATTAGGCTCTTCCTGAGCTTCTTGAAGAAAATAAATTACTGGTTTGGCCAGATGAGTAGGAAACAATGCTTGAGTTCCATAAACCAGTTCATAGGGGGACTTTCCAATAGATCTCTTGGTAGTGACTCAAACTGCCCAAAGGGAAAACTTCAACTTCATATCCCAGTCCTTCTGACTTTCAACGATTGTCTTCTTAAATATCCTGACCAATGTCTTGTTTGAGGACTCTGCCAATCCGTTCCCTTGAGGGTGATATGCTGTGGAATGTGATAATATTACATTATATGTTTGACAGAAATTAATGAGACGTGCACAGTTGAATACCTGGGCATTATCAGTCACAATTTTGATTGGACACCCGAATCTGTTGAAGATGTTTTCCTCCAGAAACTTAATCACTACTTGGTCATTTTCCTTGTTCGTGGGTATTTCTTCCACCCATTTTGTAAAATAATCAGTGGCAGTTAGAATCGACTTGAACTTTCCACGTGATGGTGGATTGATATCTCCAATAAAATCCAATCCCCATTGCCTGAAATGTTCTTCAATAAATACAGGGATGAGAGGTAATGGAGTAAGTTTTTTCTTTTCAGCAAACAATTGACACTTCTGACAACTTCTGACCAGTCTGTAAACATCTGCAAATAAGGTTGGCCAATAGAAACCTGACTTGAGAATTTTATGAGCAGTGACCTTCCAGCTATAGTGTTCTCCACATAGAATTTCATGATAGTGTTTTGTGACTTCAACAGATTTTGCTTCGATCAAACATAACATCAAAATACCAGCAGGATCTTTCCAGTATAGCTTCGCTTCTACGATAACATAGGGTTGAGATTTGAGTTTGAGAGCTCTGTATCTTGTTCTATTTAGTGAAGTCAGGTAGGAAAAGATACATAGGTAATGTACAATATCTTTATACCAATCGGAGCACAAAATTTTATATTGAATATCTATTTTAGACTTTCTTTGACCTTCTTCACTAACAACTCCATCCACTGGTGCCAACAGATTAATTCCCAAGGCTTGAAAATTTGTCTTTGTCAACAAGTTCGCTAACCGCTGTCCCTTGAACAGCTTGGTGGGTTTGATGTCCAAATCATACTCTTGGATTTTTTCTATCCACTTCCCCCTTTTTCCTTCAACATCACTTTGAACCATCACATTTTTCATAGCAGAATTAGGAACATAAGCAGTTATTTGGGACTGTAACACGTAAGTCCCCAAGGCTTTTAGTGCTTTGACCAAGGTGTATACTTGTTTCTCCAGAATATTGCATTTGAGCTCAATATCTCGGAGGAATTTATTGAAAAATGCAATTGGCTACTCACTATCTTCATTTTTCTGCAACAACACAACAACAATAGTATTGGGGGATGCAAATGAGAATACTTGAAAGGATTTTTGATAGTCTAACTAATCAGATCTGGAGCTTCTTGTAGCGCTTCCTTTATTCTAGGAAATGCATCTCTTGCTTCCCTATCCCATTTCACTTCTACATTTTTCTTCAACATATCTGTTATACTCTTCACAATCTCAGCATAATTGGGAACAAATCTCCTCATAAAGTTTATTTTTCCCAGGAATGTCTGGATATCTTTCTTGCTTCTGGGTAAAGGAATTTCCTGAATGTCCTCCACCCTTGCCGGGTCAATCTTCACTCCTTGTTTAGTTTACTTTCTTCTAAGAAAAATAAATATTTCTTGGGCTTTAATGATAGACCAAACTTTCTGCACTTTTGAAAGTTTTTTGCAAATGCTCCAATTGTTCATCATCTGACCCTGAGAAAACAATTACATCATCCAGGTATATAAATATGAACCTGTCACCCACGAAGGCTTTGTCCATGGCCCTATGAAATTTTGAACCCGCGTTCATAAGGCAAAATGCATCCTCGCGTACATGAAGGTGCCCTAGGGCATTTTGAAAGTGATCTTCTTCTGATCTTCTTTTTCTACCGCTACCTGATTGTACCCATAAAATCCGTCAACCATAGACAACCTGTGAGCTCCTGTCACCTTCTGTAAGACATAATCCATTTTTGGTAGAGGATAATTATCTTTTAGAGATGCCCGGTTCAGATTCCTGAAGTCTACGCACAATATTATCTCTCCATTCTTCTTTCTTACAAGGACTAGATTAGAAACCCAGTCTGAATATCGAAGAGGGACTATAATTTTCGCCTGCAACATTTTCTTCACTTCCTTTTCGATTGGAGCTAGAAAAAATGGATTGATTTATCTGAGCTTATGTTTGTGTGGTTTGAGTCCTTATTTCAAGGAATCTTATGCTGAATTACACCTTTGTCATATATTTTCAAGTCTTCATATGACTAGGAAAAGACATCTATATATTTTTCAAAGAGATCAATGTATCTTTCTTTGTAGTTTTGGGGAACCCCTTTGAACAATTTCACTATTTTGGGCTCCTGCTAAGTTACCAAATTACAATCTTCCATCTCTTCTTCTTGATGTGTTTTCTTCAGATCAAGAAAAAAATCATTAGCATCGAATAATATTTCAAGGGGAACCAACCCTCTAGGGAGCACATTATCTTTCAATTGGATAATCTTCTATTCACCTTTTGGCTACTTGAGGTTTCTTATTTTTGCTCTCTTCTCTGTTTGTTCTTCCTCTTGGTCTATCTCATCATATTCAAAGTTTCCAACCATTGTCAGGAACTGATTTATCTGTTCATCATCATCAAACACCTTCCAATGTTTCACATTGTCAGGGATAGAAGGTCTATGTCTAACTTGAATTTCGTACCTTAGCCTAGGTTTTATGGGAGGTTTGAAGGTGCTGGCTGCAACTACTAAAGAATCGACCAATATATTCTCCTCCCTTGGAATATACTGAAGATTGAAGGCTTCAAAATAGTTTTCTATGAGATCCAAAATTTCATTCCTGTATGATCTTAATCTCGGATGCTTGGTTTGACAATGATTCTTGATCTCACTTATTCAACTCAGAGTCACCATAAATTGAAATACATTGAACCCCCATCTATTTAGCAACTTGAAGGCTTGATATTAAGGCCTCATATTCATCCACATTGTTTGTCGAATCAAATTATAGTTTAAAAGAGAATGGAATGGGGTTACCTTATGGTGATTTTAACAAGAATTCGACACCTGCGCCTTCCTTGGAGTAGGCGCCATCAAAGTAGCACTTCCAAATATTTTTGGAGTGCAACTTGTTATTTACAACTGCTGAAGAGACCTTCTTCCATGTGTCTTTAGCAAATTATGCATCTTCATGTAGCATGAACAAGAAAGATCTTTTGTTTCTTGACTATAAATGGGGGAATTTCCTGCATTTTTCTTAGAGGTGGTCTTCACAAACCTTGTTTCCCCGTGTCATATTCCAAAATTTGCATGCAGCAAATTGGAATATTAATTTTTGCTGATTTCACTTAGGAGATGAATAATTGGGTAATGAGGCCCATGCATAATAAAAAAATGAATAAAATCCCTCATAGTATGAAAGGGGATCATCATTGGAGTTGGATTTCACACCCTCAAGTGTGAAAGAGGACATTTGCATGGAGACAAGGTCAATTTTGACCAAGTCAACAACACTGGGATAGGAGGTGGAGAACACTTTGATAGAAAATGAAGTATGAATGGGAAGAGGGTTATTTGGTGGAGGAAACCCTAATGAGTGGGACCCATGGAGAGAGGGCTTTCACTTGTTTAAAAGGAGGGCAAGGCAGCCATTGTTATGCATGCTATTGATTATTGATTTCATTGTATGTTTAGACTTTGTGCATTCTCCTACTATTTAGTAGAGTTGCAGTGCTGCTTAGCACAAAGTATTCCTGTTTAGGAATTCCTTCTCCTTACTTGAGAGGCCTCTTGGAGGAGTATTTCTCTTCATTTCTCCACATTCAGGTTTGAGGCCAAGAATCCTCCTTCAGCTATAGCGCAATATCTAATCCAGATATTGTTGGATCTCCAACTTTAGAATATCTTAAGATATTCTTATTGTTGTATAAATTCCCTCTTTTGAGATATTATAGTGGTATCAGAGCATCCATCTTGGCCCAACCTGTGAGTTTCAGCCAAAGAACATAGAAGAAGATCAGAAGGATGAGAATATTCTCATCACTTTTTAGACTTAAGAAGAACCTCTCCAAAGAGGAGGAGAAAATAGAAGAGGAAGGTCCATGCACTTCCTATTCTCATCAAGAAGAAGACAATGAGAATGGAAGATACTTGGATCATTTGATTCTAAGTAAGTACCTTGTTGAGTACAAATCTCAACCTAGAGCCTTCAAGGAGACTCTAGCTCTTCCGCAGTTCATTCAGTTGAAGGAAGAGAGGAGATCATGCAATAAAAGAGGAATCAGAGGTAATAGGTTCCTATTGCCTACATATGATGGATCTTCTACAACAAGAGCTTGGGAAAATAAGCTTGAGGCATTCTTCCTACTACATCCAGTGGTATAGAGGGAGGCAGTAGAAGTTGAAGCGCTGCACTTGGAGGGTGAAGCCAATTTGTGGTGGTTTATCCATTTGAGCCATGCAAGGGTGAATACTTTTGCAGAGTTCACTCAAAGGTTGATTAGAACCTTTGATAGAGAAATATCAGAGGAGAAAGAGCCCACACCATAATGGGAGGAGACTTGTACCAGCGTTGTCACAGCCTTGGAAGAGCAGCATTCTACATCTGCAAATGGGGCAGCCATTTCATTGGAGGAAAGAACTATTGTAGCCATACAAGGAGATCCCAAGTTCCAACAAGGTATGAATGAAGTTCCACTTTCTATTTCAGAAAATATTTTGGAGGATTGTGGGAATTCAACTTTAAATGAACAAGAATAAACATACACTACTAACCTAGAGCAACAAGATTGCACTGCGCTGTGCAACATTGAAACTTTCAAGGAAGAAATAAACCATCATCCTCAGGAACCATTTTTGGAGTGCATACCACATTTGAGGTTGGGGTTTGAAGACTTGAAGGAAAGGATGATAGATAGTAGACATCTTGAGATGAGAAAAACTTTCTCCTTTCCAGATGGCACTTTCTCAATGAGCACCTCTCAGCTCAAAGACAGACTTCTACTTTCAGCAGATCCAAGACCTCATGGGTTTTGGAGGACTTTTGATGAGAGGGAGATCTCATGGAGAGATTTCATTGGAGGTGCACTTAAACACATCATGGAGTGCAAAATTCTTCAACAGTTTGAGGAATTTCTTCCTTTCTCACACTTGGATCTTAATAGATTCAAGGAGGAGCAGATAGATGATGGATGACATCTTAGGATGGATAACATCTCTCATGTTTGTGTTGGACACTTCTTAAGCCCTCCACATCATGATGGGAGGTTTTTTCCTACCACCTATTTGGGTCCTTATGGGATCAAATTGATCCTTGAGAAGATTGCATTTCAAATTCCCATGAAATGCCAAGACAGAAATATGATTTGGGAGGATGGTATTCTCCATTGGTGGAATGCCACTTATGGACATGATGATAGACGATCACCATGGGTTGGATGGGTGATGTTGATGAGCAAGAGGTTGGGAAACCACTTGCAGATCTATGATACTGGACAACAGAATGCAAGACTGCGTTGGTTACTCTTGAAAGAGTTTGGTCATCCTATGACACATTCTATTTCAAAGTGTACGCGGATGGATGGAACTTGGCATGAAACTTACTTCATATGGAGGAAAGGAGTTTGCGTGTATTGGAATGGTATGATATCTTTCATATCAACTCTCATGTTGATGCTCCATGACTTATATGATTATGGTGTGGGGAGGCAACTAGAGCTGTTGTTGCTTTGGTTGTTATTGAGAGAGTATGGGCTAATCTTATCCCATACTTTGCATGATGTTGTAGGAGTAGGAGGTGGCACTATCATGGTGCAAAGGGACTACTCTGTAACCTTGGAAGATGAGGAGGTGCTTCCACTTTGGGAAGGATCTCTCACATATAGTAGCATTGTGTTTGATGATGACCTTGACATGTGGGATGTCAAAGGATGGAGCTATAAGATGACAGAAGCCTTATTAGTAAGGCCAACAACGCTGTCACTTAGGAGCTTGGATTGTTTAATGGAGTGTTCCCAAGATCACTTCATGCATGATGCACTTGATGAGCATGTAGGATATGAGAGTGATGTAGTGGTGGATGGAGACATCTATTACCATATTATGATCTTCTTGACTTGGATTTTCGAGTGTAATAAGAGAGACCTACATGCAACACTTGTGGGCTTTCTTTCCATGCACCTTGATGCATATCATTTCTTACTGGAGGAGTTCACTTGGGGGGACATCCAACAGGATGTATATCAACATATGGAGAGATGCATAGCCCGGAAGATGGTGGAGAGGTTGGCACAACCACTTCCCTACTCATTTGGAGTGAGGGATAACTTTCAATTGAGCCACTTCAGCTCAATGACCAAAGTACATGATGGAGGATGCATATTTATGTTTCATGATTTGTACTCCTTTATTTTTATGAGCAGCATATTATACCAAGGAGTGTATTTCCTTATTGAATATTGTATTTTGATGTACTTAAGGCCATTTGCAGCATTTATGTTGACCATTTTATTTGTGGTTTGTGGGGGAGTGCCACATGATTTTTGGTGTGCATCATTGGCACCAAGTTGTACTTTCATGATTCCATCTTGTAGGATGATTGTGGCAGCAAACAAGTGGCTAAAAAGACACTCGTTGCTTTTTGTTTTGAGGTAGTCAAGGGATGCACTGCATTAGTTCCATATATGGAACTATATTCCACCTCCTCGTTGTCACTTTGCAACTTGCTTTCATTTGTTTATGCTTCCATATATTGATGATGTTCCTATGTTGATGGGAAGCCTTTTTGGGAGAGTGGCAAAAGAGTTGGAGGTGCCCATTGGGAGTATGATTCTCTATACTTTATCTGTTGCATGTTTCAGGAGAAACAATGGGAAAACCATGATTGCCATGCTACACCTCTTGCCTTCATGTGGGAGGAACCATTTGGAGAGCTTGTGTTTTTGGGAGAGGCACTTCATGGATGTTTTGTTTGATGGGGTGACTTGGATCATTCTTGGAGGCCATGATATTTCAGCCCAAGATCATCAGGAGCCCCATACATATCATAAATGGAGAGAGAAGTAGCATGGGATGGACATTCTAGTCCCACAATTCCAGCCATGCAGCCCACCTTCTTTGCAGGAGCTTAAGGTGGAGGAGATGTTTCATTGGTTGCCATGCTGGAGGGTGACTCACTTTTGGTGGATGATAGCTTGGGGATGGAGGCTTCACATGGGGATTATGATTCCCAATAAATTTCTAATTCCATGCCTCAAGAATGCCTCTAGACTACATATTGTTGTTTCCATGTATGTCCCACTTTTTCATGTTGAGATCCATTTGGAATTTTCACCAAAGGCATACTTTTCACATGGGAGGAACAACTTGAGGACACATTGTTGATAAAGCATCTTGTTCCTTGGAGTAACTTATCACTTGGGGATGCTACAAGAGGAATAGGGGAGGCTCTTCAGTTCTATCCTTGTAGTTTCTTGAGGACAAGCAACGTTTGGGAGGGCAGGACTGTAATATTCCAAAATTTGCATGCAACAAATTGGAATATTAATTTTTGCTGATTTCACTTAGGAGATGAATAATTGGGTAAGGAGGCCCATGCATAATAAAAACATGAATAAAATCTCTCATAGTATGAAATGGGATCATCAATGGAGCTGGATTTCACACCCTCAAGTGTGAAAGAGAACATTTGCATGGAGACAAGGTCAAGTTTGACCAAGTCAAAAACATTGGGATAGGAGGTGGAGAACACTTTTATAGACATCACAGTATGAATGGGAAGAGGGTTATTTGGTGGAGGAAACCCTAATGAGTGGGACCCATGGAGAGAGGGCTTTCACTTGTTTAAAAGGAGGGCAAGGCAGCCATTGTTATGCATGTTATTGATTACTGATTTCATTGTCTGTTTAGACTTTGTGCATTATCCTGCTGTTTAGCAGAGTTGCAGTGCTTCTTAGCACAAGGAATTCATGTTTAGGAATTCCTTATCCTTCCTTGAGAGGCCTCTTGGAGGAGTATTTCTCTTCATTTCTCCACATTCAGGCTTGAGGCCAAGCATCCTCCTTCAACTACAATGTAGTTTCTGTTTAGAGCTGAGTTGTATTGCAGGGTGTTGCAGTGGAGGTTACTGAACACCACTTCCTATGCTTATTTTTCAGAGGAGGAAGCCTCTTTTCATTTGGAGGATTAGTGAGGGATATTTTGAGCTGATTCCCATCATTTTTGGCACCAGGCCAACCATTTCCATGATCTACAGTGCAGTCCCTCTCTTATGTTAGGGTCCCGTGATTTGGCTGTTTGGCAAGCCAAATGACAGTGTGACATCAAACCAATCTTTGGAGCCCAAGGACCTAGCCTTCCTGGACTCAGAGAGGGCTCTCTCTATCTGTGTAGGGGATATCTATGCGTTTTCTTATTGTGTTCTGATTTTAGGCTAGTTATGAAGTGGGTTTTTGGTTTTGGTTTATAAGTTGTGAGGGATGAACTAATCAAAGACATAAGATAGGTAAAAAGATGTTATATCAACTGGGCTATGGGGTCAAAAAGGTCAAGAAAGATTTCAGATGGTGATACAAGGTTGTTGAAGGGCCGATTTGATTCGAGGTAATATGGATCTTTGGGAAAAATGGAGTGAGATGGACATCAAGTTTGTGAATAAAAAAGGATTTCAAGCACAAATAGTTTAATAGATGACATAAACATGGCAGGGAAAACCATTAATCATGAGAAATGTAACTGTAAACTAACCGATGTAGAGAAATAAACATTCAAGCCATGCATAAAGATATATAACTCTCTAACTTTAGGAAATGGCTATCAGACTTTGGGGAAACACATTAAAGACAGACAAACAACTGAAATTACTATGTCGGAACACCTAAACACATTACTTTATGCTATTGGGCACTTTGAAAACAAAATTGCATAGTCTTAGGCAAAGGGCAAGATTAGAACAAGACCTCCTTGGTTCAACAAATGAGAATCTAATCAATCAAAAAGAAGTTTCATAGGTGGAACTATGGGTAGCCATGAGTAAGTAGGGCATACCGTAAATCATACTTAGCATGCATAAAACCATGAATGAAACACGCAAACAATATTATTAAGTTATAAAAGAGCAATCAAGAATTCTTTAATGTGACTAAGAATGAAGAAAAACATGGAAGCTATAAAGAAACAGGAAATTTGGGGTGCCTCCAAGGGCATGTCTCAAATTTGTTCTCTACTGTCTTATAGCAAGCAAGAACATGGATTTATGAATAAAATCTAGGAAACAAAACAGAGAGAGAGACACTATACCATTCTACCAAGTCATGGAATCCAACAACAATCCTCTTTCATCATCCAAGAACATCTAGGAAACTATCCAAAAGCATAAGACAAGTATTTCTTCCAAAGCTTATATGACCATATATTGCTTCTATTCATCAAGTTCAGCCTTCTTTACAATGAAAACCTTTGGAATATATAGGCCAAAATGAGGAAAGCCCCTTAGTTCAACTTGCAATCTCATTGGCCTATCCAAAATATCTTATTTTGTCCTTGAGGCTTTGCAAAGCCCAAGGCACAAAATATCTAATAAAATATCTAAAAAATGCTAAAAAAGGGAAATAAATTGACTTTTCATAACTTATCATGTACAAAAATATCTAAACGCACATGAAGAAAAGTCACTTTTGAAAGGTTCAATTTTTACAAAAATACTCAAAAAATACATCAGCAAAAGGTCCCCTGACTTGCCGGCAACTTTTGGAAGCCTTCCTGATGTTGAAACAAAGCTCATGATGGCTCGTTGGAAAGATATAAGTGTATAATTTCTGAAAATGTTTAGTTTTCTCCAAAATAACCACTGGAAGTCCTCCAAAAACAGACCTGTGTGTAAAAAACCAGAAAATAAGCCTTGCTGATAAACGGGGCAGAGTGTAGAAAAAACAATTTTTTTTCGCCATTTTGGGGGAGCAAATGATCTTCAATTGATCTGAAAATCACTGAGTATGTTCCCCCAAAATTATGACATCCAATTATACCATTTTCATCCTTTGAGGATGCCCCAAACTGAAATGGAAATGCCTATGAGTTTTGGCCAAAAACCCAAAAATGACAAAAAACCAAATTTTATCGAATTTCGCCCAAACTTGGCGAGCATGACCCTCAAGGGTTTTCAGAAACATGTTGTGAATCTAAGGCCAAAATTTGGATCATTGAGGTATATTTTCTCAATTTTGGTGCCGGGCGCTTCCCTTTTGCCTCCTTGAGCTTTTCTTGAGCGGCCTTCAATTTCTGCTGGGCAAACTGATTTAGCTTTTTATAATGCCTGGTCATCCTCCGTTGAAGGTCCAAGTCCCTATTTTCCTTCTCCAATTTCTTCTCCAAGTGATCATTAACTCTCTCAAGCCATGCTTCCCGATTTTTCTCTATCTCTTGTTCGAACAATGCAGTGAGAGGGGTAGATTGGAGAAGGGCATCTTCTTCTTCTTTTTGTTTCTCAAGGGCCTTTTTGAGCCCCATGGTTCTTGGCCTCCTTCGCATGGGCTGATCTTCGCCTTCGCTTTCATCGAACTCACCCATGAGTTCTTCCAATCTCACTTGTGCTTTGGAGGCCTCCTTTTTGTATTTGATGGCCCGTGTCTCATATGCAGCCATATGGACACTCATCTGCTTGTTTTGAACTTGCAAAAAGTGATTGAAGTTCCTAGCCCTATCAAGATCAGTCCTTAAAGCATCAATTTGGTTTTCTCTATGGATCAAGAGATTTTCTAGGATCCAAGCTTCATTATCAATCTCATCACTTTGGATTTGGATGATGTCAAATTCCCTTTCCTGTTTATGACTGCTTTCTTCCTTGTCCTTCCCTTTGCTTTGGGTGGCTCTTTTAGTCTTCTTCCTCTTGGGCAATTTGACCATGGGCTTCTTGGGAAATTGTCACTTGCTTCGGAGGGCCCTAGTCACATTTGGAGTTACAACTATAGGCACCCTTTTCCTTGATGTCCGGGGCTTGGCCACTTTTGGAGAAGAGAGCATGGCCCCTTGCCTAGGAGAGGTAGCTAGCACATGCTCCACGGTCTCTTTACCCTTATCACTTTGCTCCTCATTTTTTCCACTGTCTTGGATTTATTCATGGATGCCTTGGCTATCCTTTTGCATTTCCTTTTGAGGGCTATCCTCCTCATTGTGTTTCACTTGTTTATCCTGCTACCCCTCTTCTTCATGAGGCCGCTATTCCTTTTTAGGAGGCTACTGTTCATCATCCTGTAGCTACCTCTGTTCATCATATTCATGGGATTGCTCACCTTTTTCATGAGGCTACCTTTGTTCATCATGCTGTAGCTACTATGTATCATGCTGTGGCTGCCCCTGTTCAGCATCTTCATGAGTCTGCTCACCCTCACTGTGCTGCACATCATCCTGCTCATCATCATGCCCTTATTCCTCTTGCTGTTTTGCCTCACTGTGATGTTGCTCATCATCATCTTCCTCTTCTTGCTCCTGCTATTCTTCCTCATCATGATCATGCTCTTCTCCCTCTTCATGCTCTTTTGTTTATTCTATGGTAAACTTGAGCTTCTTGGGAATAGGTTTGCTAGAAGAAGGCGAAGGATGGTGAGTAGGAGGTGTAAGAGATGTATGAACTGGAGGGACAGTGGAGAAATCCGGATGGGTGATGAAAGTATCCCAAGAGACCTCCCTCTTCTCAAGCTGATGGAGAATGATGAATTTGATGAGGGAGTGATGGAAGAGGCAGGCTGTCTGCTGTGAAGGAGGCTTTTTCTGGACAGTGGAGGCCATTTTCTCAATGCTTCTATGTAGGAAGAAAGGAAGACTTAGCAATTTGGCCCTCGTGAAATGCATGAGCAATCGAATGTGATAGGCATAGACTCGGGAGAATCTTCCCTCACAAGTGAAGTATTTCATGATGATCTTCATGAGGGGGGCGTAGCTAGTCAAAAGATATGAGAAGGGGAAAATGGATGGACATGAATCTCTGTGCTCAGGCTTCAGAAATGGATTGTATTCTTATGAGTCCAGGTGGCTTTGTTTAAACCACTTCTCCCTGACATAAGGGATTTTAGTGGCCTTGGAGATGGACCTTGGAGAGAATTTGAAATGTAGGCCTGCCAGCTGAAAATGCTTCTCTTGAAACCTCAAAGCACAAAGGTGTGTTAAAGGGGAAAAGCTCTTCACCTCTTGCACTCTTTGGGAAAAATATAGACAACCAACCTCATGGAAATTGAACAAGACTGATGGGTGGGCATTCACTTCTTCAGTGGAAATAGGCTCAAATAACTTGTGCAGGCCACTCCTACTATCTTGCTTGGGAGGCATCTTGTTTTGAATGCTCTCTGCAACACCAAGATGTCTCAAATGGCCTTTGGAAAGTTTTTCTCAAGAACACACCTCTGCCCTGCCTATCAGTCACTGTTTGACCAAGACAACTGCTTCAAATGCTTTGTGAAATATTCTTCCAACACCAACCTTCTGCTCCTTACAAATCACTGTTTTGTCTCTTTTTATGCCAATCAACAAATAGTTATCAAAATAGCAAGCACACAGTGAAATTGTTACTATGTTTGGGTAAGGTCACAAGGATCCTTTGTGTTTTGGTATAAACAAGACAGCCTTGTGTTTAGACAAATACAAAAAACCCCTCCCAATCAAAACACTCTTCTTGCATTTCACAGTTTCACATGCACAGCTAGACAAGAACACTTTCAAACTGCCCTAAAAGCTTTTCATAACACACTCTGTTTCATGGAACAAAGGAGGCAACACTAGTTTTTCCTTTTACCCTACAGAGAGGTCACTTTTTGAAGTGATAGAGTATTTCAGACTTGATCACTGTTGTCTCTTTACAAAACTGTTTCACCTTAGGATCACTTGTTTCTTATGCCCAGGTAGACAAAAACACCCTCAAATGACTTTAAAGAATCTCTCACCACACTTTGTTTTATGGGACAAGGAGGCAACTCTATTTTCACTGTTTTACTTATTTAAAAGGAGATATTTTTGAAGTGACAAGGCATTTGGATCAAGACCATTGTTTTCAAAATAGGCTCACTGATGTCACCTTACAAACACTGTGTTTTCCTTTCAAGGACTGCTTCCACCTCATAACACTGTTTTCACTTTATACTTTGCTGACAGAGGTTAGTTTTGTCCTATCACAGTTAGGACACCTTCAACCATTTGAAAACCTATAACCTTGTGTTTTCTGTCTAGTCACTAGCATATGTTTGATTAATTTGTTTTGAAAACAATTTAGGCCTTTTGAAAACAATATAAACACTCCACTAGCTTCCCATGGTAACAATCTTTGTCAATATCGTAACAACCATCTTGCTTTGTACCAAGACCTTATCTATTCAATCACTGTTTAGTCTTGCAAAACACGACATCAATCACCCATTTAGAAAATCTAATACACCAAGGAGGCAAATAAAAATACCTCGAAGATGGTTTGTGGCATTTGCTTGAAGAGTTGAGCAGCTTCAAGACCCTTTTGGAGGCGTTTTGATTGTTCAAACATGCGCAACACGTTGAAATGGAAGAGTGCCGCATAATAGACAGGGTGTCAGGTCGCCCTTCGGGCAGTTGTGACTGCACCTACAGGCATGCCGCACGCTGCGCAGTAATGTAACCCCTTTGTAAATTTTCTCCTGAACATGTCGCGCGCTCTTCCAGGCGTGCCACGCAGTCTTAAAACTTCAAACTCTGCAATTTTTCACTTGAATTTCTCGTTTCGGTCAGAGAGCAGCTAGGAGGATGTGTTGCTCGCATTTTTGAATTGCCAATAGGCCCTGCAACGGTCTCTAACTCCCTTTTGAAGGCGAAAAAGTCAATGTCCTTTTGATATTTTCTTGGTGAGGGTTTTGAAAACCTTTGGAAAAGCTTTTGGTTGCAAAACAACAAATGAAGCCCGACTTTATCATTTATAATCTTCAAAATAAAACAAACCCAATTATTCTGACCAGGACTCTTTAAAGTGCTGTGGATGATTGTTTTTGGAAATATTTATACATGTGACCCCTTTTCACAGTGAGAAAACCATTTTGAAGGCCAACATCTCTTAGTGTTTTTCTCATTGAAAAATAAACCCTGTTGAAAGACACATTATGATATGTGAGGTTTTCTTTGAAATTCTTGTAAGTCTCTGCTCACCATTTTAAAACTTAATTTGATAGTCTCTACTCCTGATGTTTTGAATGTGGTCAAGCCCACTGTGAAGCTGATTAAATTGGCAGGTGCTGCTTTGAGCCTTTCTCTTGACTGTGGGTGAAGAACCTCACCTGAAATGGTAAATGAAAAAATCTGCTACAAATAGCTTCCATCATCAAGGCAATTGACTAACCTTAGATTGACAAAGTAATCAAGTCTTCAATGTTTACTGTGATATAACAGGGGATGGTAAGCTGAAGTTTAAATTGTAAAATTGAGAAATTGTCCCTTTGAAATCTAAGCCATACTGAAAATGAAAGCTCTTCACCTTTACATAATGGTAAGCCTTCTACTTGTTATGAAGGAGGCCTATTTTTGATAAGTGCCTGGGTTACTTTTAGCTCCTATTTTAACCAAGTGAAAAGATTTATGAATACACTGTTAGTGGTTTTCTTTGTACTTGATGGCAGAAGTCAGTTTGAGACCACGACAATTTTACTTCTTTGGCCATTTTCTTAACAATATCTCTTCATTGATAATCATCCTATTAGCTTCACATTGTATTTCAATAACAGTGAAAATTATGTAAACAACTTTTTAAAAGCGCCACTGCTTTGCCTCTACTTTTAACACCATTTTCTATTCAGAAACCTTCAGTTTCTTTCCCACTGCACCTAAAATTTTCCTTTCAAACAATGAAAACCTTAAAATCAAACTCTATCCATGGCCCTCTGCTTATAGATGAAGGAGGCCTTTATCACAGTGCCTTCAACCCTCTGCTTGTAAAATGAAGGAGGTTTTCTCAGTCTTCAACCCTTTGCTTGTAAAATGAAGGAGGTTTTCTTAGTCTTCAACCCTCTGCTTGTGTATGGAGGAGGTTTTCTCAGTGATTCCATTTCATCAGTTTTTAAACAGTGTTATCTTTCCTTTCACTGCCTATTCATGCTTAAGCAAATGAAGATGACAAACTGTCAATAATTCATGATGGGAATTTCTCTGAGACATGTAATTCTGCTTTCCAAATACCTTTGCACCTCTTTAGACCTCACAAGAAATTTGGCTAGTATCTGCAAAGCATTTCTTGTCATTCATAATTTACTAACCTTTGACTGTGATTACAGGAGCTTAATGAAACAAATTTCTGCCCTATAGCTGCATCCCAGGCTCAAAACCACATGAGAAGCAGCTATCTTCTCATGTTGAGTTAAATACTGTCTTCTGGAATATTGGTACACTTCTGCTCTTGAAAGATCCATTGAAACACTGTAAAACTACCTAATATCAGTTTGACCTATGGCATATGCATTGCTGAGTCTTCAAGGCTTGTTAGTGGCATGAGTTAAGGGTGTAACCAAAATTTATTTGCAGAATAGGAAGGTATTTTAGGAATGGCTGATAGTAGATAGAGGTTCTTTGGCTTTAGGATAGTTTGCCAAGGGAGAAATGCCTAAAGCGCCACTACCTACCTTAGGGGGGACTGCTTGGACAGATTTGGATTGTTTTCTTTGGAGCTGATGGACAAGCTAGTATGGCTGAGGCTAGATAGGGCTTGACAATGAGGTTTTATCTCGTCATGAGCTGATTGAAAAGTTAGGAGGGAAAAAATGTTTTATGGGTGTTTTCCAGCTGGCAAATTTGACAATTTTTTAGATCAGCTGCTAGAAAATTTGGCTGTAACAACTAGTCATCACCAACAAGTGAAAAATACTGATGACTAACAGTGGCTCCATTTAGGGAGGGCAACTCCTTTTCAGGAGGTGTCCAGAATTTCAGATCTTGGTTCTTTGAAGACCAGTGCCTTATCCATTGGCGCAAATTTCATTCTTCCTTGATGCTATTTCTGAAAATTGACGGCATGATTAGCATCAATGATATTTCTACCCACCCCACTATCTTTCCTAACATTTTTCTTCCTTTGGGTGCATTTGGACTAGCAACCCTTTGACATAGTATTTTTGAAAAGTGACACTATATAATTCTACACTTATATCTGCCAGGAGTTCAGATTAAGCTGATGAACTCCTTCATTTCTCTACCTATGCTATATCGACTATCAAGGTTAAGCTGTTTGACAGGATTTTATTCTCTAATCTAGAACATGAAATTGAAAAATGACTAAATCAGGATTAGACAGTCTGATTTCTCACGTACTTGTGGCACGAAACAAAGGCTGCACAGAAATATTATTTTGCATAAAATGAAATCTAGAAAAGCGGGGCTAGGGTAAACAATTTGTTTTTCATCCCCGCTTCCCTCTTTGGTTCTATTTTGAGCATGTGGAACCAATATCTTTTCCTAATCTACTCTCTTTGATAAGTCAAGCTTACACAATGTTGACCGTCTCTTCCACTCACTAACTTATCAGCAAATAAATTTAAAACATGTTCAGCTATGATTAGGCTAGATAAATGAACAAGACATTTGAACACTAGTAGCGGCATTTAGACTTGCGCTCTTTCTGAATGACTATTTTTTGAACATGGGGCCTTCTTTCTATTTTTCAAACCGCCCTCTTTTTCTATTTTTCTATTGTTTCTTTTAATTTCCTATTTTTTATCTATTTTTCAAACAATGGTATATACAATGATTGAAAATGTTTTAAAATTGGAGCTATTGACAAAAATAATTCTTTAATGTCCTGCCATTCACAGGACCTCCAAAATTTTCAATCTGATCAAGTTCTTACAGGAAAAAAGAATTGTTTCCGCTAACTGAGCTGATGATGAAAGGCCCCTTCCATAAGTTTTCAAACTTACCATGTTTACCTTTGTCTTCTCTTCTAGAATCCCATTTTAACACTTTTTCCCCAATCTGAAAATCATTTTCCTTGGTCCTTCTGTCAAAAATATGTTTTATTTTGTCTTGCACTAATTGAGCCTTTTAGTAAACTTCTTCTCTTGTTTGCTGTAAATGGATTGTCTGATTTACCCTCCTTTGCATGTCGTTTTCTTCTATTTGAACTTCTTGCAATAACTTCATTAATGGGACCCCTAAGGATGTTGGAAAAATGGCATTTATGCCATACACTAGTTGGTACGGAGACATGCCGATTGATTTTTTGGTGGTCAGTCTATCAGCCCATAGTGCGTGTACTAGTTTTCCATGCCATGCCTTTTGATTTTGCTCCAGAAGTTTCTTGATGATGTTGACTAGGATTTTGTTAGAGGACTCGGCTAAACCATTACCTTAAGGGTAATATGTTGTGGAATGTCCTAATGAAATGTGATATTTGTAACAGAAGTCAACCATTCTTTTGGAGGAGAAGGCAGCGATGTTATCTGTAATGATCTTTCTAGGACAGCCAAATCTAGATAGGATATTGGTTTCTAGGAACTTGATGATGACTGAATCGGTGGCGTTCCTGGAAGGTATGGTTTCTATCCATTTGGTAAAGTAATCAGTGGCTTTAAGGATCCATTTATGTTGAGCGGATGAGGAAGGGTGAATTTCCCCAATAAAATCTAGACCCCATTGCTGGAAGGGTCCTTCGACTATGATGGGGTGTAAGGGAAAAGGTAAAAGATTTTTCTTGCCATAAAAAATTTGACACTTATGGCATGTCATAACTAACTTGTGAGTGTCAGGAAATAAGGTAGGCCAATAATAACCGGCTCTAAGGATTTTGTTCGCTGTAGTTTTCCAGTAGAGATGACCTCCACATTCTCCTTCATGCATTTCGTGCATAATTTTCTCTGCATCAGACTCAAGCAAACATTTAAGCAGCATACCATTGGGATTTTTCCAATACAGAAATCCATATATAATGCAAAACTTTAAAGACTTTTGTTTAAGAAATCTTGCTTTTGTCTTTGATAAAGTTGGAGAAGCATTTAGATAAAATAATACATAAAGAATATCCGCATACCAAGGTGAATTTAAAAACCCTTGTTCAACATGAGGGGCTGTGCATTCTTCCTATTCTTCTAAGGCATCAACAAAATTTATATCTAAAGCTTGGAGGTTGGTTTTAGCCATTAGTCTTGCAAGTCCTTGCCCTTTAACTAGTTTGGTAGGTCGGATTTCTAAGTCATATTCTAAGATGATAGCGATCCATTTTCCCCTTTTACCATCAGGATCTTGGTTTAATATGTCTTTGACGACGGTATTAGGAACAAAAGCTATGATATGAGAATGCAAGATGTAGACTTGGAAATCTTTCAATGCTTTTACCAATGCGAATGCCTGTTTTTCCATGATGTTATATTTCAAGGGAGCGTCTCTTAGGGATTTTCTAAAAAAGGCAATGGGCTACTCTTGCCCTGCTGCGTTCTTTTGTAACAATACAGCCGCTATTATGTGTTATGAGGCAAATGAAAACAATGTAAAAATCCTTCGTGAAATCAGGAATTATTAGCACAGGTGTTTCAGTTAGGGCTTTTTTAACTAATTCAAAAGATTTTTTGGCTTCTGTAGTCCATTTAACCCCAACCTCCTTTTTCAACATGTTTGTGATATCTCTCAGAAGTTCGGCAAGATTTGGGATAAATCTTCTCAAGAAATTATTCTTTCCGATAAAGGATTGCATCTCCTTGATGTTTCCGGGGTGACTTATTTGTAATATGCCTTCGATTCTCTGGGGGTCTATTTTTATTCCCTCTTCCAAAATGATGTGACGTAGGAGTTTTCCTTCTTCTAGAGCAAAAAGTGTTTTCTTGGGGTTTAGGGATAAACCATATTTTCTACATTTGTTAAAAACCTTTCTTAAGTGCACCAAGTGTTCTTCATCTGATTTGGAGTATACTGTGATATCGTCAAGATATATGACTATGAAATAACCTATGTCTTCTGAGAAGGCTATGTCCATGGCTCTTTGGAATGTGGTGCCAGCATTCATCAATCCAAAAGGCATTTTAACATACATGAAAGTGCCCCAAGGTGTGGTGAAAGCTGTCTTGTGTTGATTAGCGGGGTAAACTAGTACTTGGTTATAACCAGAAAAACCATCAAGTAATGAGATCCTTTTAGCACCTACTACCTTCTGGAGTATGTGGTCCATTTTGGGTAACAGATAGTTGTCTTTTAAACAGGCTTTATTTAGGTTTCGGAAATCGATACAAAGTCTGATTTCGCCAGTTTTTTTCCTAACTGATACTAGATTTTAAACCCATTCAGAATACCTAAGGGACACTATTATCCCAGCATCATACATATTTTTAATTTCCTTTTCAACCAAAGGTAGTAACACTGGGTTTATTCTTCTTAAATTCTGTTTGAAAGGCTTCTGCTTTTCTTTGAGGGGAATCTTATGTTGAATGATGCTTGTGTCGTATGATTTCAAATCTTGGTATCCCCATGCGAACACATCTTTAAATTCTTTAAACAACTTGATGTACTTCTGTTTTATGTGAGGTGGAAGGGTTTTGGATAGTTTGATCTTTCTAGGCTCTTCCGAGCTTCCTATGTTATATTCTTCTATGTCGACCTCAGTAGATTCCATCTTTGGATTTTTGGCCACATCGTTAAAATCAAACAATTCCTCTAAAGGCGCAAGCCCTCTGGGTATGGTGTCATCTTCACAGTGTAAGAATTCGAGTTCTCTTTGGTCAATGTCCTCTCCAATCTCAGTTCCATATGAATGGTATACCAGGTTTAGATTTTTCCAAGAAGGTAAATTTGGTTCTTGGTCTTGATTTTTGCCATATTTCTTTTCTTCATTTTCTAAGTCTATTTTGGTTACTTCAAATTCATTCCTAGATTGTAATAAATCATCAATTTGATCATCATCTTTGAATATTTGCCAATGGTCAATATTATCTGGTACTGTAGGGTGATGTTTGACTTGAATACTGTATTGCTCACTTAAACATGGTATTTGGCCATTGCTTGCGGCAAAGGTGAGCTCATTTTCTAAGCTATTTTGAACCCTAGGAATATAAGTGAGTTCATATTTCTCGAAGGTTTTGAGGATGTCTAAAGCTGCATTCTTGTATTCTCTTAGTCTTGGGTTTTTTCCGAATATTCACCTTTGATTTGCCTGATTACAAGTTCTGAATCTCCCCGGGCTGATACTTTCTTGGCGCCTAAGTTCTTAAGTATGTGCAGACCAAGGAGAAGGGCCTCATATTCCGCAATTTTGTTAGTACATTGGAATTCTAATCTGAAAGAATGACCTTCCTTAGTATTATGTATCCAGATGCCGGCCCCCGAATCAGTTTTTCCACAAGAACCGTCAAAGCTTATACTCCAAAGAGCTTCATTTTCATACATGATACTAAGCTATTTTTCAGGTTTCTTGGAGCTTTGGTCATCAATTTATTCATTTAGTAGTGGGAAATGTTGTTTTGATGGTTTGAAAACCTCTTCATTTTCTTTTATCTGCTTGTTTGTATCACTTTCATTGTATGAGATAAAAGAATCTAAATTGGAATGAATGGAATAAATGGGAGTGTTGTTTGGCTTATCTCGGTTGCTGACCATGTATTTCATGTGAGTTTCTTGGTATAATCTCCTAGTTTGGTTGAAAACTGGGATGGTAGTGAATGACATATCCATTTGAAGGTTACCTTGTATTTTGGCAGCCCACGCCCTTGATAGTAGAATTCCATACTTAGGAGGAATATCGGCCACTACTACATCCATGACTAGGTTTTTTGTTGGTAGTTGTGTTAAAGCAAAACACAGGTTCTTTATTAGACCTAAGCAATTGACCTGACTTGAGTCAAAGAAGTACAGGTCTTTGTAAGGTTGAGTTACCTATAGCCCCAAGTTTTCCATGATTGCTTTAGGCATGAGATTATGCGAGCCACTAGAATCTAACATGACATTATGTAATATCTTGTCCTCTATGTTCAAGCTTACATAAAAAGGAGAGATAGTTCCTTCTTGGTATTCACCTTCTATTTTGGGGCCGAACAAGAGCTCGGGTTTGTCATTAGTTAGATTTAAAGTATATTCCTCATTTCCTATATCAAAAACTTTGAAGATTTGAGATCTATACCTATCTATAGTTATTAGCTCAGTAAGGGGTATGGTTATTTTTATTTTGGAAATTCCCCCTTCGAAACTAAAAGGAGTTTGTAGTTTGGACAGATTTGTTTCAGCTTTTTCGGACATGAATTTCTCTATGTTCTTAATTTGTTGACTTTGGTTTGGGACTTTGTTTGACACAGCCACCTCGGGAGTCCTTGTGGAGGTACTAGGAGCATCTGAGCCAAGACTTGTTTGAATAGCTTTATATTTGTTTTGGTCAATTTTCTTGACCATGGTTTTGTTGCTATCCACGACATTTTTAAGGATGGTATCAGGGGTTTTAGCAGTGTCAGGACTACCTTTCTTGGAGTTGTCTTGGTTTTTTATGCTTCTAAGGTCATACTGCCTATGAGCATCTATAATGGCATTCTAAAAATCTATGACAGGATCTTCGGGATCTTCATAGTTGGTTTCGTCCTAATTCGGAGAGAAAAACTCTTGCTCTTCTGTTGCGAGGTAAACCTCACTCTCGTTATCAGAACCTATGAGGTTCAAATGATTTTCATCAATGGGTTTAGTATCCCTATCATCCTCATCAACATAATTCTCACTGAAGGATGGCCTGATTTGTTGGTCCTTTCCCCTTGGTTTGTTTTGAGACTGGTCTCTTCTAAAGTTTTGGTTCCAGTTTTGAGGGTTTGGCTGGTTGTCCTTAAGAGGTGTTTTTTCACTCATTTTTTCCCACATCTTTGTCATGGATTTGACTAGGCCATCTATTCTAGGATCTGAGGAAAATACCGAAGGGGAAAATTCGTCATGGTAGGTGACTCCCTTTTCTGCTCTTATCCTAGCTCTCTTTTCGGCTAAGTTGGCTTCTGCATTTATAGCCACTTTTTGCATTTCCTCTAAGGTAGGGGGGGTCCTTGTCTCTTAGCTGATAAGTCATGTCTGGATCAAAGCCCTCAGGGAAATTTTCCAAGGCTGAGCCAAGTGGTTTTTTGAAGTGAGGTAGGAGGGCATTATACACACTGTTGAACCTATTGCAGTATCCTTGGACACTTTCCCCATTTTCCCGTTTTAGATTGTTATATTCTGATAGGATTTGAATGGGGTTCTTTCAGATTTCCCACTTGTTTATGAAGGTTTGGTAGAGTTTTGGGAGATTGTGGATGCTGTTTAGAGTTAAGCTCTTAAACCATTTTTTGGGTTCTCCGCCCAGGCTTTGGGCGAACATCCTCATTCTGATGGTATCGTCTTCTATTTCCATGTATTCAAAGGCATCGCTAATCCTATCTACATGTTCTTGAGCTGTGGTAGTCTCAACTCCGATAAAGTGCAGGATTTTGGATTGATAGTCATTTTGTAAGGGAGCCAAAGGCTGTGGCAACACCAAAGGTGCGTACCAGGTTGCCATGACGGGAGTTAATGGATGATGTACAAAATGAGGGATTGTGGGATGAGTTGAGGTGGTTTGAACAGTAGTGGTTTGGATGGGTGTGGCAGATGTACTTGGACTAGTGATCTGATTTTGAGCATATCTAGGATGGTAGGATCCAAAATGATGGAGAAGCTGAAAGTCAGGAGGTGTAGTAGGCGAGGTTTCTCTACTAGGACTCTGTGGCAGATCTAGGGGCTCAAGATCGTCAAAGTATATCTTACTTTGTGGCTTGCTTCTAAAAAAGGTTTTTGCTGATTTTAAGTCAAAGGGGGAATCCTACAAGGCTGTGAGATGTTCAGCTACTGATCTTGCTTTACGGATGGACCTATCGATAGCTAAATTTCTAGTTCCAGAAGCTTGCCACAGAATCTTCTCTGGGTCATCTAGTATGATAGGGGGATTTGGGTCTGGATGAGATCCGGTGTTGATTCTTTATGAAGCCAGATTTCGAGCCTAGAGTTTAGAGAGGATGGTATTTGTGATTGATTCGGATGGATGGCCTCTCTAGGGTTTTACTAATGTGAAGGATGGTCAAAACCAAAAAGATGGACTAGTGGAGTCGCCAGGTGGATTTCTATGAGAACTATGGTCCACCACCAACACTATCAAGGATGCTTATGGGAAAATTTTTTATAGCAAACTTTGAGATGGAAATTTGCAAAGAAGAGTGATTCACTTGGTTTCAACAGTTCGCTAGGCGGTATGGACAAGCTAATGGTTCTTTTTGCAAGGTTACTTCTGTTTATCTCCTATGTTTAGGTGAGGTCTTCTGAATCGCTAAGTTATACTTAGTTTGTCACTGATTACAGAGTTTCCACCCTAAGTTTTAAATTTTTTGGAAGGATGAGTCAACGAAAAGGTATGGTTTATGGATTTTTTGGCTTTTTTATGGATTTTTTAGGCCTACTGGAGGCTAGTGGAGTCGCCAGGTGGAACTTGGTTGTTTTTGTAAAGATGTAGCTATGGTCCACCACCAGTAACTAGGAAAAAAGCCAATCTGGGAATGTTTCGGGGTTTTTGAGTTTTATGTGCAGCCTATGGTTTATTACAGTATTCTAAACCTGTTTCATCACTTTGCTAAGATGGTGAAACAAAGAGTTTACTCTAAATTATTCTATAGGCTGATGGTCTGAGTTTAATGTTGAAGGACTAAAGAGTCTATATAAGAGTTCGCTAGACTGTCATGTACTCAGAGTCCCACCGTGATCGCCATTATGTTAGGGAGCGGTGGGATAAGTCAATCAGATAGTATTCTTAAGGCTGCTGGAAATTTTTTAGGGAATCTAAGTTTTTTTATCACTCAGGGTCCCACCATGATCGCCATTATGTTAGGGTCCCATGATTTGGCTGATTGGCAAGCCAAATGATAGTGTAACATCAAACCAATCTTTGTTCTGAATTTACTTCATTTTCTCCAGTGAAACGAGGAAGTAATTTGAGGTATTCTTGAGGCATGATGTTCATTAGTTGTGTAAGATTTAGTGGAGCATATATGTTTAAAAAAAGGGCTAGTGCTGCCATATTTACACCTTAGTTAACTTCTCCTTGGGCAGTTGAGGCTGATGAACTTGTTGTGAAAGTGAATGAAGGTGGAGGTAAAACTGATATGGGAGTGGGTTTATGAACAATGGCAGAAGAACCAACAACTATGTTTGGTTGATATTGAGTGAAGGTAGAAGAAACAAACTCGAAATAATGTTCTTCTAACTTAGGTCCTTGAAAATAAATGGGTGTGGAAGGAGAATCTTGTTCCAAGAAAGAGAGTTCCTCAAAAATAAATTCAAACAAAGGGTTATGAGAACTGCTGTCAGGAGCAGAAAATGTAGGATTGGGTGTTGAAGGAGTTTGAGGTTTCTGAGCCCTTTTGGAAACCAATCTTTCTGGATCTATAAAAGCAGGGACTATCTGATGCAAGGTATCCGACCTTGTGTGAGGTCTTTTGAAAGCCAAAAATTTGAAAATAACAAATACAACCCAATATTTTCTCCTCACTAAAAAACCAGAGGAATAATGTGAAAAACCCAGGGAAAAATAAAATATGTTTCTTCGTCCCCAGAAACGACACCATAAAATGTTGTATCTCAAGAAACAATCCCTTGGTTGTGGTAATGAATTATTTCTTAAGACATTTTATAAAGGTATGTCACAATTACCATATCAAATTGCCTCAATTTAACACCCTTGGAATTCAGTTACTTAATATCCTCAATAATCTGATATAATGAAAGCCTTCATAATGCCATAAACTACTGATATTTGAATGGAATGAAGAGAAGAACTGCAAGAAAAACTCAAAATGATATGCTGAAAACACAGAATCTACCACTTTTAAGTTTTAGATGAAATTCATGGAGAAAGAGAGAACTTATAATAATATGTTGTAAACACAAAATCTATCACTTTAAAGTTCTATCAGGAGTTTATGAAGAGAGAAGAGATGAGGTAAAGGAGCACAAATTAAGGTTATTTAACTCTTACTCACAGATGTATTTAAGAGACCGGCTGCTACATTAGTTCACTTCATTCAAAGAGGAATAGCCACAAAGAAAAATAGGAAAGACATATCAACATCAACGGGTGTAGGAAACTTGATCTTTTTTCATTGGTTTCTAAGAGAATTTAGTCATAAACTAACAGTCATCCAGAGGTCCAAAACTCGGAACCCTTTTTCTTTATTCTATTTACTTAAATACATCTTAGTGGTTTGTAACTGCTAAACTTATTGAAACTATTCTACTAACTAAACTGTTAAGATAGCTTGTGCAATCATACTTGAGAGAGCAAATTCAAATTGGAAATATTGTTTGTTTGATGAATCTGATGTTGCTGATGCGTCCTCCTGAAGTGCCAAGGTGGCCTTTCTGGTCATGATGCAGTTGCTGCACATATTTGTAACAATGCCTCTGTGCCCTACTTGACCCAACTATCATGCTCCTAATGGTGTTGCTATACAATTTTATGCCCGACTCTACCTATGCCATGTGCTTCAAACGTTGTCACTCGTATCACCTGCTACCCGACTCTGCCTCTTCTCCTTTGTTTTGCATAGGGTCACTTACCCAAGTTTGTCTGCCTCTTTCTACCTATTTCTTCATTGCCAAGGTGTTTCACCAGTTTCACGTTATAACCTTATTTTCTTCTTCTGACACAGTTTAACACATGAAAATGTCTTTCTTTCGGATCTGAAAATCATTGGAATTCACTTTTGAAACCACGTCACATCTGCTCGCACATCGCATTTCACTGATTTTAGCTTGTCTTTGACACTTATTTTCTAAATCTTGCGATGCACGCTATATGATCGTGTTCCACCGAGCATCACACATCAGAATTCAGAGAATTTAACACTTACCTCCCATGATTATCCTTTAAAATTCGTGAATTGTGATTTTGCGATCGGGTCCCACTGCATCGGACATCGCGCTTCGGTGAGTATAACATTTACCTTAGCCCTTAACTATTAAAACTAGCGATGTGCACTATGTAGTTGGGTCCCCCTGGGCATCACACATCACACTTCGACCACTTTATCATTTACCTCCTGCACTTGTATTTTGAAACTTGCGGTTTTTTGCTTGCGATTTAATCTCCGCCATCCATCTTTCTGCTCTGGTTCTATGCTTTGATCTTGACTAACTGTTTTCCCCTTTCCACCTCCTCAGGAACTCTTAATTTTTTAAGGGAAATGCACCCTTTCTCTACCTTTTGGAAATTATTTCATTTACTCCACGGCATAACCCTCCCAAAATTATTTGGTGTTCTGCTGCGCTAGTCCCTCCCGAGCTTGTGAATGAGCCCGACCGACCCTGTCCGGTGTGAAATGTCCTGAACACACCCATTGGTCTGGCTCTTGAACTGTTTTGCACGTGACTGAGCCCGACTCGCCCCACCTTCATATCTAATTACGTAATGTTATATGTACCTGTTGGCACCCTGTAATTAGCAAGATTGGCAAAAGTCCAACTGCAGGGAGAACATTATTTCAACCACTTTGGGATTCTAGGATCTAGCCCTCCTGAATCTGGAGAGGGATCTCTCCAATAAGTGCAAAGATGGATTTGTCTTTGGAGTCTTGGGTAATTATATTAGGCTAGTTATGAAGGCTAAGGTTTTGTTTTTTTTTTTGGATGGTTGAGCATGATTATTATTTGAGGTGGAAAGTCCTAAATGAAAAGAGTTTCAAAGGTGAGAAGTTGCAAGCAAATAGAACAAGCTTTGGCCAGAAAAATAGACAATTGTAGGTTTTATTCCATTGGGCTATGGAGTCATAATAGGGTTTAATTGAAACAATAAGAGGCAAGAGTGTTCCATGAGGCAAGTCATCTATGTCTAAGGATCTCTTTAAAGTTTGATTTATGGAATGAAATGAAACAATAAGAAGGGGAATTAAATAGATGAAGAACAAAGAGCAGCCCAGGATCTGGTAAATACTTCGAAACTAGCTAGCTTTTGAAAAACACTTAAGAAAGACATAAAAGCAATCTAGGATCTGGTAAGTACTTCGAAACTAGCCAGCCTTTGATATACTTTCAATAGAAAAACATTTAAAAATAGAGGGAAACTTGAAAGGCAACTGTTGGAGAAGAAGCTAGCGGGCCAGGCTCACCACAAATCCTCTCCTAGCTCTACTTTACTTGGTTACTTTCAAGACAAACACAAAGACAACACAGAATGGCCTAAAATCTGGTAAGTACTTCGAAACTAGCCAGCTTTTGACACATTCCAAGGGAAACTTTCAGACAGTCTTTTGGGATAAAACTAGGACCAGGGCTCACCATATATTCCTTAGTTCATCTCTACTTAACATGAAATGAAAATAACATCCAAGAACAATATTTAGCTAAGACAGTAGGATGAGGGAACACCAGCATTCCTATGCTTAGACTGAATTAAATCATTCCTAAATAACACGAATTGGAAGAAAACATATAGATAAAGATTTTCAGTCAGAGAAGGGTACTGATATACAGTAGATCCTAACTTTATGCGTGTTGTTATTTATAACAGAATATGAACACAGTGAAAACAGAAACAAAATAACGAGTTACAATGAGAAAAACATCACTGTCGACATAGACTAGGATCCCATAAATCAGCTTGTATTAATGCTCCAAACCAGTTACAGCTTTAAGTCCAATGCTTTAGTTTAGCAATCATCTACACCTTCCAGACTAACTTATCTATCACAAGCAGAGCTCCAAGAGCCAGTGAACACTATTTACAAGTAGAAGTCTCAAGCTCAATTATATTTCAAAGTTCAACAACCAACCCAACCAACCCCTCTCTCATCTTCTCCAGTAGTATTTATAGAAGAATGAGGAGGTGAGATCTGATAAAAGATCTCCAAAGATAATTAATACAGTCTTAATGTCTTCTTGGCCTTTCTGGGGCTCGATGAAGAAGTTTACAGGTGTTCTGTTTGTATTAATGTTTTTCATTTAAGATTAAGCTCGATGGGAGCTCTTATTGACTTTTTAGGCTCTCTGTTATGTTAAAGTAACTCTACTGATATTTTGTCAATAAGTTCATTTGCAGAATTAACTTTCTGGCTACGCGGAGGCAAATGTATGATCTTGATCAATAACTTCGGTCTGTGTTTGAATGCCTTGAGGCATAGGTGGCACTGTGGTAGCTGGGAGGAATCAATTTTCCTCAGATGTGGTGGTGGAGGCTTTCCTGTTTGATAAAACACTTATGATTTTCTTTTAACTGTGTCTTAATTGGGAGGATTAGGCTTTTGATAATCAATCTTAGCCGTAATTCCCCACAGATCTGTCTTCAATCTTCCATTCTGGTGCGTTCTATCTTCAACACTGATACTCTTTGATTTGTGGTTGATTCACTGTGTTTTGTTGGTGTGCAGTGCTGCGCAGGGATCGTGAGGCATCAGTGCCTTTGGAGTATTGACGAGGCGTGGAAATTTGAACCCATGGATGGCTTCCTTTTAAAGAATTGAAGGTGTGAGAATTAAACCCCAGCCTTCGGCCTTTCTTCAGTATATAATGGAAAAACCATGTTAAGTCCCTATATTAATAGTGTAGCCCCTTATTATGTTAGTGTAGCCCCCCTTATTGTTATTATTGTACCCCTGTAACCCCCATATTGTTATTATTGTGCCCTTACATTATTATTGTTAGGTCGGCTAGGATTACATTGTGGCCCACTAGGATTACATTATGGCCCCATGGACTCCTATATATAGAAAGGAGGTTTTGTAAATTGTATCATCCAAGAATTGTTCATTTATGTAATGTATTGGAGGTTGCCCCCTCGAAGTGGCTCATTTCTAAGGCGTGAATATCTCTTTTCTTCTCTCTTTAGAGCTGGTTACACAACATTTGGTATCAGAGCTTTGGGATTCTAGGGTTTCGCTGCTCCAAACAGGTCATCGTGGCATTTTCGCTGTAACGTTTTTTCTACGAAGCTTCAGACGCTGAAATTTTTAGGGTACGAAGCTGAAATCTTGAGGAAGGTTGTCTAAAAATTTCAGATCTTGGTTCACAATATTTGAGGAGATATCATCTGTGGAAGTTAGGTATTTGTTCAGGCTCATAAACAGGTCATCGTGGAAATTGCGCTCTACGAAGGTTTAGAATCTGAAATTTTTATGGTGCGAAGCTGAAATCCTGAGGAAATTTTTAAAAAATTTCAGATCTTGGTTCGCAATATTTTTTGAGATATGATCTGTGGAAGGTAGTGCTTTTTCAGGCTCCTGAATTTCATCGCAAAGAGGTGATCGTGGAAAAAGTTCAATAACTCTCTCTCTGGGCACTGATTCACCCCCCCCCCCCCTCTCAGTATTTTTCCCAACATAGATTGTTATAAAGGAGAAGAGTCGAGTTTTGGATCATCTGAAGAAGTTGTATCAAGGTCTTGGAAGCATATCTAGGTCAAGGGTCTAAGTCTGGGTCATGGTACTTTTCATTTGAAGATCTATAAGAATAATTTCTCATGGGTTTTCCTCTCCAAGAGGGAGAGGTTTTGCCCTAGCTCTAGGAGCCTAAATCAAGTAGCCCTCTAAATTTTCCTTGGAGAATCCAAATCAGGTCAGACCTGTAGCATTCAAAAGAAATTTAGAGGGCTACCTCAGTGCCAAATTTTAGATATTGAAGAGCCACAATCACAGAGATAATCCAATTTTAATATTGAGCTCCTCAAAAACAAGAAAAAGGTGTGTATTTTTTTTCTGAATTGCATAAGTCTTCTTTGAAGAATCAATTTGAATTAATTACAAGGGTGTATTTTAGAATAGGTATCAGTATTGGGTTCTAAAAAATGCCCAGTAAAAATAATTCAACACCCATTAAGCCTTCAGAAGTTTGTACTATCACTCATGAAGATGAAGAATTGCAACATGATATATCAAAATTACAAGAGCAAGTGCACCAAATTTCGCTCTTGCAAAGAGCAGCCAAAAATGAAATGGAAGTTTTGAAGAAAGGCGTTGAAGAAAAGATGGATGGTTTGAAGAATAATATGGATGGTTTGAAGAAAGGCGTGGAATCTAAGATATATGGCATGGAAGCTAGCATGGAATCTAAGATGGATGACATGGAAGATAAGATTGATGAAAAAATGGAAAACATGAAGAATGATCTAAAAGCAGACATGGAAGGTTTGACAAAGTTGATACAAGAAATGTTTCCTAATGGTGAAAAGATAGTAGAGGAAACTCATGATGAGAACAAAATAAATGTTAATCGTGATTTCACAAACTCCAATGTTGGCGGGAAGAACCACCATATTCCAAAAAGGGATATGAGGAAGTTTTATGGAAAGGATCCTGTAATATGGATACTACAGATGGAGCAATATTTTGATCTTCATAATGTGCAAAGCACACAAAAGGTATGCATTTCAACTTTACATTTAGAACAAAATACATTTGTATGGTATCGATGGCTTTGCTCCCGTAAAAAAATTGTCACTTGGTCAATTTTTACGAAGGAAATGATAGCACATTATGAGGATACAAAGAGAAACACCTTCTTTAGCCAATTAATAAATTTCAAACAAAAGGGTTTAGTGGGGGAGCACATTGAGGACTTCCAAAAATTGAATATAAGGGTAACTAATATTCCAGATGAACACAGGATTGATCTCTTCATAATTAATTTAAAGGATAACATCCAACATGAAGTTTGCAATTTTGAACTTGATTCATTGGAGAAGGCATTCAGGTTGGCAAGAAAAATTTAATGTAAAATTATGGCGACAAGGAAGCCTACCACTCACTTCTATAAAGAAGAAAGTGTTGCTACGCCTATATTTCCACAACCTACAAGGTTGACACCACAACAATTGGAAGAAAAAATAGCAAAAGGGATTTGCTACAGTTGTGATAGAAAATACACTAAAGGTCATAGATGTGCTGAGAAGAAATTATTTTACATAGATTGTGAAGAGGAAGAAGAAAATGAACAAGAAGAGGATATACAGTAGGAACTTTTCTTGAATTTTTTTTCGGAAAGAAAGGAAATCGAATTACAGGGTATCACAAGGAAGCTAGGAAATATAATGAGCTCTAATGTCATGAAAATTCTTCTAAAGAAAGAACAGCGGGGCGTAATTGCACAATTATGCTCAGTCGAAGTTCCAACATCAAAATCATCTATTTCTCCAGATCTCCAGAAGGTCTTGGGAAATCATTCCAAGGTGTTTGATGCTCCCAAAGGACTCCCACCTATTCATGATCATGATCATGCTATTCATTTGATTCCAGGAATTGTTCCTCCAAACATCAGGCCTTACAGATATCCTTATGTCCAAAAGAGTGAAATTGAACGTATGATTGCAAAAATGTTAAAGGCTGGTATAATTCAACCTAGTCAAAGTTATTTCTTTGCTCCAGTAGTATTGGTGCACAAAAAATATGGATCATGGCGCATTTGTTCAGATTATAGGGAGCCCAATAAGCTCACTATTAAAGATAAATTTCCCATTCTTGTGATTGATGAATTCTTGGATGAATTACATGGAGCAATTTATTTTACCAAGTTGGATCTTTGTTTAGGATATCATCAAATTAGAATGAAGACTAAAGATATTCCGAAAATAGCATTTCGAACTCATGAGGGTCATTATGAATTTTCAGTCATGCCTTTTGGGCTTACCAACGCACCTTCTACATTACAAGGGTTGATGAATTCCATTTTCAAACCCTTCCTTAGTAAATTTGTGCTAGTATTTTTTGATCATATACTGAGCTACAGTAGGTCTTGGAAGGATCATGTTCAACATGTTGACAGGGTGCTCAAACTATTGGAGGAGAAACAATTATATGCAAAAACATCCAAATGTTTCTTTGGAGTACAAGAGGTGGAATATCTGGGTCATATTGTATCTCATGAGGGTGTTAAAGTAGACCTTAATATAATTAAAGCCATAAGGAATGGAAAGTCCCCACAACCATAAAGTAGTTGCGTGGATTTCTTAGGTTAACAGGGTATTATCACAAGTTAATTAAGAATTATGGGAGAATAGAAGCACCTCTAACAACACTATTTAAGAAAGATGCATTTTCATGGACTCCTAAGGAAACTAAGGTCTTTGAACATCTTAAAGAGGCAATGTGCCTAACACTATTCTTATCTTTTTAAAGAGAGAATCCATACAGGTGAGACAGTTTATAGAAGAGAGGAATAACCTGTTACTGAGTTTTGTAATCACCCAGTAACAGGTTATTCCTCTCTTCTATAAACTATTCTTATCTACACCAGACTTCAAAAAAAGTTTTATTGTGGAATGTGATGCCTCATGAAATGGAATTTGTGTTGTTTTAATGCAAGAAGGAAGACCCATTGCTTTTGAAATTTGTTCAATCAAAGGAAAGTATTTACAAAAGGCTATTTATGAAAAGGAAATGTTGGAAATACTACATGCACTAAAGAAATGGAGACCTTACCTAATGGGAAGACACTTCAAGGTAAAAACTGATCATGATAGTCTTAAACACTTTTTGGAGCAAAGACTATCTTTAGAAGAGCAGCAAAAATGGGTCACAAAGATGTTGGGTTATGACTTTGAAATTGTCTACAAAAAAGGGAAGCTAAATGTTGTTGTAGATGCACTCTCAAGAAACGATGAAGAGGTAGCAGCATTTCTTTGTGCCATTTTAATTACCCAACCAGATTGGATAACTGAAGCAAGGGATGAATAGAAGAAGGACGAAGAAGTGTGGAATCTCATTCAAAAGTTGCAGCAAGATCCAAGTACATATGATACATTTAGTTGGAAAAATTATTCCTTATGGTACACATATCGCTTATATATTTGCAAGAATTCCAAACTAAAATAAAATATTCTTTTGGAATTGCACACTTCTCCTTTAGGAGGACACTCAAGATTTTGAAAAAATTACCACAGGGTGAAGAAATAATTTTTTTGGGATGGCCTTAAATATTATATTCAAAATTTTGTGGCTGAATGTTTGGTTTGCTAGCAAAATAAAGTTGAGACAATTAAGACCTCGGGTATTCTACAACCATTATCCATTCCAAGTCAACATTGGGAGGAGATTTCAATGGATTTTATCATAGGTTTACCTAAGTCTAAAGGAAGGAGCGTCATCATGGTGGTAGTTGATAGAATTACCAAGTATGCACACTTTTGTGCATTATCTCATCCATTTAAAGCGAGTAATATTTCTACCGCATTTATGGAAACAATTCAAAATCTACATGGAAACCCGAAGATTATTGTAAGTGACAGAGATCCCATTTTTACAGGAAATTTTGAGACGAAATTATTTTCTTGTTTGGGTACTCAACTAGCTCATATCTCATCTTATCATCCTCAATCTGATGGTCAAACAAAGATAGTTAATAAATGTTCGGAAGGATATCTTCGTTGTTTTGTATCTGATAAGCAAGCACAATGTGTCAAATGGTTACCTCTCACTGAATGGTGGTATAACACTTCCTTCCATACTATAGAAAAAATGACCCCATTTATGGAACTTTATGGATATCATCCACCATCCATCACATCTTACTTAAGGGAAAATTCTAGGGTTCAAGCAGTGGAGGATTACATCGAGCATCAACAAGAAGCTATCCAACTCTTAAAGGATAACCTAAATTTGGCACAAAATCGAATGAAACAATAGGCAGATAAACATCGCAGTGAGAGAAGTTTTGATGTGGGAGACTGGGTATTTTTACAGCTACAACCATACAAACAAATGTCCCTCAAGCAAGCTAAGAAGGATAATAAATTATCTCCAAATTAATATGGTCCTTACAAGATTTTGCAAAATATTGGTACTATGGCATACAAATTGGAGCTTCCTGCTTCTTCGCAAGTGCATCCATTTTTCCATGTTTCATGCTTAAAAAAGGTTATAGGGGACAAAATTCTAGTTCAAACAATATTGCCAAAACTTGATGAGGAAGGAAAAACCATATTCGAACCTGAAGCAATCACAACAACAAGAACTCAACAACTACGAAATCGATCAATTTCAGAGTATCTCATCAAATGGAAGAACTTACCCACTGAAGATTCTACATGGGAGGATGAGAATTTTATACAAAATAACCTGGAGCTACTGAAGCGTTGAGGAGAACACTTGTTTGAAAGAGAGGGGCATATTAGGTCTCTATGTTAATAGTGTAGCCCTCCTTATTGTTATTTTTGTACCCTTGTAACCCCAATATTGTTATTATTGTGCCCTTAAATTATTATTGTTAGGTCGGCTAGGATTACATTGTGACCCCACTAGGATTACATTGTGGCCCCATGGACTCCTATATAAAGAAGGAGGTTTTGGTCATTTGTATCATCTAAGAATTGTTCATTTATGTAATGTATTGGAGGTTGCCCCCTGGAAGTGGCTTATTTCTAAGGCCTTGATATATCTTTTCTTCTATTTTTGGAGCTTGTTTCACAACAATGGAAGCCACATGTGAGACCAGTCTGTTTCAATATATTCATGTAATTTTTGAAACCAATCTTGGCTAAGAACAAACCATAAAATTCAGGGATGTCTGCAATCAGTATATCGATAATATGAAAAACTTCTGGGTTTGATGACAATCTAATACTTACCGAGTTGATTTCTCCTAAGACCTTAACATTTGTTCTATCCAATTGAACTATACTAACTGATGATTTCTGGGGTGCGATATTTAATTTTTCGGAAATTGAATATGGAATTATATTGGCTAAAGCCTCAGAATCGATCAAAAAATTATGAACATTTCTATTGTATATTTCAAAATTTAAAACAAAATGAGGAGTATGAGAGTTAGATTTATCACCAATCAAAATAGAGTTTGAAGCATTAACCTTGTTTGAATTGTCAATCACAGGTTTCCCTATTCCATTAATAGCTTTAGCTACAACAGTTAGAGCAAGAGGAGATGTTGTAAGTGCATTCATCTCTTTCAATAATATTTTCTATTGTTGCTTTAATTTGATAACTTAATAAAGAGAAATATTGCCTTTAATCATCTTCATATCCTTGATTATATTATATTAAATAGTATCGTATACTACTAAAGTTTTATATTGAGGATTGGGAGTAGATTTGATTGGTTGAGGATTGGTGATAACCTGTTGAGATGATTTGAATGGAGGTTTTTTATTGACAGGTTTTTCTTTAGCAATAGAAGTTGGGTTTTTCTATTTTTGTGTTGATTGAGTTGGTTCTACAGAATTTCTACTTCTTGTGCTAATAGGCATGGCTTAAGCTTTTGTCTCTTCATTAGGGTATGGTAAAACAAAATCCCATAATCCATGTAATTCAGCGATTTCTTCATATTGGAATTCATCGACAGAAGATGCGGTTTCTTCCTCTTCTTCCTCTTGGTCAGATTCAACATTAGAAATAACATTGGGAGGCTAAGAGATAGATTATTGATTTTTTCTAAATGATCTAAAGGGTTTCCTGGTAGAGGTTTTAACAACCTATTTTTTTTATTTCAACCATATTGTTAGACATGGTTTTGAGAAATTTCTATAATCCCTCAAGATAAAAATTATCTTTAGGAGTTTTCTTCTTTGGCTTGTCTTTGAATGTTATCTTTTTAGATCTTTTATCTTCAAGCTCAGTTTTCTTTTCTAAAGAAAAAATTCTTCTTTCAACTAAAAAGGCTTCATGTTTTCTACAAGGGTGCCTTTGTTATCTCTATCTACAAAAAATGCTATATTAGAACGAAGAGAAGATATGTACCACTCTATTTGTACATCCAATCCAGGCTTAGAGGCAACTGGAATTTTTTTCAATAACTTGCTAAATCTGGAATTGAATTCTTTGATATTTTTACCTATATTAGATTTTAAATTAGAAAGGTCATTAATCAATGACACAATTGTCCTATCATCACCAAATTTAGCAAGAAATAGTTCTTGAAAAGTATCCCAATCTCCTATAGAACCTGAAGGGAGGGAAATATACAAAGTTCCTACAGATCCTTGGAAATTATATGGAAATAATCTAACTACAACATCTTCATGTTCAACGACGTTGAGATTCAAAGCTAACCATAAAATTATTGAGATTTTCTTCAGCGGAAAGACCATCATCAGGATTATACTTTTGTAACCATTTCTCTAGATGATCTTAGAGAGGATGTAAATTTACCACTTGAACAGCACCATGATTAATCCATGGTAAGTTGGCCATTACTTGAATTTTTGTTTGCGAAGATGAGATAGTAGGTCTAGGAGCAGATGTGGATGGAGAAGAACTAGCTACTGGACTAGAACTACTTACAACAACACTAATTGTTTGAGCAGAAATGGGTTGATTAGAAGAGAAGGTAGAAGTAAATGGAGATGAATATTATGTGATCTTATTGATACCTGATTGAGATGATGATGTAGTAGCCTTTTTACAATGAGAATAATTAGGAAACTAGAAAGGATTAATCATAATTTTTTCACTTTGTGATCGGGTTAATACACCAGTACCTCGAAATATGGATGTAATACTTTCTTCAGAAATTTTAGGATTGACAGGCTTATTTGGAGATATAGTTATTTGTTCTAAGTTCTCAATCAACGACTGAAATTTGGGAGACTCGAGAATATGATCTGATGAAGGTCTATGAGGTAATTTTTTAGGAGATAAAAGAGATGGCTCTACAACTTTAGAATTATGACTTGGAGATAATGAACGAGATACAAAAGTTGTAGTAGCTTTGGAGGGGGATTTACTCCTACATTTTCTTTTCAATTGAGATTTAGCTTTATATAACATACATAGTTGGATGGCCTTCCTTCTAGTGCAAAAAATGTTGAAGGTTGGAAAGTGAGTTCCTCAACATTATGGATTCCACCTAGTTGGGAGTTTAAAAGAACTCCTTTTCCATTGAAAATGGTGGGTCCGAATAGGGATAAAGGGACCAGTTTCCCATACAAGAGATTTTATGTAACAAATGAAATGAAATCAACACTAGCGGGGTGATTTATTATAATGATAACCCAAATTAAAACTAATCTAACTACTTCCCGAGATTGGATTCATTTATATGATTAAGGCGTATAATTTCACAAGCATGAAATAATATAGATCAATACATACTGAATGAATATAAGCACATTTAAGAAACTAAATCAATTTAATTGATTTAGTTGATGAAGAACATTAATCACATAAAATATCTCTAAGTCTCACATCTAACATCATATCGTTCAATATACTATATCAAGAGTAGTAAGAACATATATCACTTCAATGCTTATCAGAATGAAACTAATAGATAGAAATAAGTTTGCTAAAATATCAGAAACATAAAACAATCAATACATAGATAACAATACCCATTGTGTTATCACTCAGAAAAAATGAAGCATCATTTGAGAAATTCATATAGGTTCATGTGTCAAAGGAAGGGCTGTAGGATTCATTTTTTATTACTTGGCCAAGGAAATTTTTTAATTTTTCTTATTTAGTCTATCCTAATGTCTAAACCCACCCTCATTCAAATCCTCTCATGTCACATCAATCATAATTTTCTAACATTTTTCAATTCCCAAGGTTATAGCACCAAGACTATCATTTTAGCTAAGAAACCACAATTTCGTAGCAAAATACACAGAGAAATTTCACTTTTTGCCATGATATCGCAAATACGTTCATAGCGAAAATGCTCAGAAATACACTAGGAATGCTACAAAAGTAAGGTTTCCTGTTTGTCATGTTAAATTAGCTGTTAGGTGTCAGAAAATGATTTGAAAATGATAAGTTAGATGCCATTCGAGTCAATTAGGGTAAAGATCAAGGTACATGGTCAGGGCTGAAGTCATCATCACCATTTTAAGCATGTATGGGTCATCATTACGTTTTGAGTGGCCATCGAACTTCAAAAATCTTTCCAAATTAAGTAATTTCTCATTCTCCATTTCTTGTTTGCATCTTATTGAGCTCTGGAGAGATATTTCATTGAGAAAAAGTTGTGGCTAGTATTTTCAAAGGTTTGCAGATATCAATGATCAAGCAAGGTAGAGTATTATCAAGCGAGGCAGAGAAGAAACTAAAGAAACTATGACTGCAAAAATAAAGACAAATAAGGGTGGCCAATGTCTCAGATATGAGCCATCAACTATGAAACTAATAAATGAAGACCCAACAGCTGTAGAAGTCTTTAGAAGGATAGAATGTTTATAGTTTTGTGAAAGAATACACGACTGCCATGTACAGGTTTCCAAATAATTTTCCCTGAACTTCAGTGGAACAACTACAAAAGTGGGAATGTTGAATCTCACCATTACACCAAAGGTCATTGTAGCAGCAACATGGATTCCAAGGTGAAAATAAAAATGGTTCAAAGGTTTCAAATGCAACATGGAGGAGTGAAAAGAGTTTATCAAGCCAGAAAGCAGTGAAATGGACCTTACAAATGCCATTCCAAGGAGCTTCATGAAGGATAATTTCTCAAAGTTAATGCTTATCATCCAGAAATATTTCACTTGTGAAGGGAGATACCATGAAGTCTATTCTTACCATTTCAAGCTTCTCCTACACTTTGTTGCTAATATATCTCTTGATATTCCTTCTACTTATACAGAAGTTTAGAAAAAATGGAATATAAAGTTCAAGCAAAATCTGAAGGAAGTGAACCTCATTGTTTCATCATGGTTTAATAAAATTGTTGGTTTTAGATGAGCTACAAAGACTAGGCAGAGATTGGTCCTATTTCCTATTTGTTAGTGGTTTTGAAATGGATACAATTACTCCTACAAGAACTCATAAACCTAGGGGTATGCCATCACCTTTAGTGGTAGAGAAAAGTGAACCAGTCATGATGGAAATATAGGAGTTGCAGAGATTTGATACACCCACTGTTTCACCTTCAAAACAAAAGTCAACAATAAGAAAACCTGCAAAACAAGAGCAAGCTGTGAGTAAACAAGGAAGAAAAAGGATTACAAGGAGTCAAATAGTGGATTTAGAAGACAAAACAGTGGCTAAAGGCAATTTAGAAGACATACTACATGCCATTAATATTAAAGAGAATCCTATATTCTAGGCTAATGATAGAGATGAAGGCAGACATAAACTCAAGAAAGCTAAATCTACAAAGAAGCAAGAGTTTGAAGGTGAGGATGTAGGTTTTATGTTCCAGGCTAGGAAGCCCATGACAAGGCATGCTAGAAAAATTTTAGAGATCAGAAAAGAAGTTCATCCAGCTACTAACATTGTCCAGCCACCACAAGACATTATTGATCCTTCATCACCTACAGAAAAAGATCTAGTTAGCAAGCAAAAGAAAGGAAAGGAGAAAGTAATTGAAAAAATAGAGTTTGAACTCCTTGAGGAATAGCTGAGATTAGCTAACCATGAAATTTCAGTTATGAAGAAGGAACCAAGGAAACATAATATCCAGAAGATTTAGTTTGAAAAGATGAAAGAGGTTTGGGAAGAGCAGCTTGAAACTGTATCAAAGGCCCTAGACAACACACATTAGTTAATCAAATGGATTGTGCCATTGAGAAAAGAGGTGAAACATATCAGAAGAATGAACCTGCACTTAAAATCTACCAATAGGAAGCTAAAATATCAAGTTAAAGACCTCCCGGAACATCTAGAACTAATCCATGAGGATTTGGAGAAGAAAGGCCTTAAAATGACAGTAGTTGAGGAGCCAATAGCTCAACTCATCATCAATGAGGAAGAAACACCTCAAGACTCATAGTTTGAGCTGGTTTATGTTTTAAAAGGTGAATAGCATGTTGGAAAAAAAAAAATTATAGCTGGAAGGCATATTTTTGAAACTAGATAAAAATATGGAATTTACACAGTTTTCAACAGTTTCATAGCATTTCCTAGGCTTGAAGCCAGGAAAATGCTAAGAAACCACCTGTAGTTTTATTTTTGCTCGAAAACCACTTTTGGTAACTTTTAAGGGGTGGAAATGATATGGATAATGTGTCAAGGCGTTATGAACACAATGCAGAAGGAAAGAATAATTTTTTTTTATGGCAAAAGACATTTTTTGTATGCTATGAAAGTACGCTACGAAACTGTCATACTTTCGTAGCGTGCTGTTTTGAAGGCTTATGAGCAGGTTTTTGGGAAGTTTTGGACAGGTGGATAATTTCAAAGGGTCAAAGGACTTTTCCAGAAGTCATCCAAGACTTGAAGACCATGAGATGATATTGGACTGAAGAGGCTAAGCTTCAGTCACAAGTTGGTTTGAAACAGTTACTTGAAGTTTTCTAATTAGCATCCAATCAAGTACAATTTTGTGATAACATGTTGCATCAAGGCTTAAGATATGAGAATATAGCTCCAAGGTTCAAACTTTCATCCAAACAGTAGTGTAAGTTCCAAAATAAGTCTTCTCAAAATTTTGTACTGCATTGGAGAGGCACCTCAACATTAGCAATTGCTTACGAGGCTTAATAAAAAAGTACCATTAAATATCCATATTCAACCTTGTAAGATTTCTATGTCAAGAGATTTTCTGTTTCATGTCTCTTACCAGGATTGCTTTAGGAAATTGATATCTGGCATGGTGTCTTTGAATGCTTCATGAATCAATTTGGCTTGTAGGAGAGAATATGTTATATACTCAGAGATGATGGAAGATAAATTCTTAGCTTTGATAATAGCTAATTGAACGCTCTTCATTTTAATATACTAATATCCAAATATTATATCTTTAATTGATTCTTCAAGATGAGGGAGATCGACCGCTCTACCCTGTGGAGTGCCTTTCCAATCTATGTATTTTGACACCCTATCAAAAATTTCTTCATAATAAGTTCTCATATTAGAGATTTGAGTGACTAATTGATCACTGGTCTTAACTTACTCTTTAATTTGATTATAATTTTGATAGAAAATTATTTGTTGTGTTGCTAGTAATGCTTCCATATTTGTTGCTTCTTTCTTTACTTCATTGATTTCAGGGTTTTCCTGGAGCTTTTAAATTCTCTGCTGCAATTGATGACTTATTTGATATTTTTCTTTAATCTTATTTTCAATTTTGAGTTTGAGACCTTCAAACTGTTGTTGCAGATTATTGATGCTTGATTGAAGCTCCTGCTCGATTGTTTTCATTTCATCAAAGAAAACATGCTCCATTTGAGCAATTTTATGATATTTTTCTATAATAAATGATTCAACCTCTGTTGCCTTATCAATGGTCTCATTTGCATAAGCACTTGCAAATTGAGATAATCTGTTAAGTTCCTTCCCTAGAGATGATTGAGTTCCTTTCCAAATGACTCGCATTAGTGTTGAATATATAGGCAGTTCTGCAGATTCTTCCATCTTTCGCTTCTTCTTTGACCTGTTCATGACAACTTTGTGTCTTGGACTATAAACATGTCCAATGGAGTTATCTCTTCAACTTTTAGGACAATTTCAGTAGTCGGAAAAGCTGGGATGATTTCCATATCTTGGGTTGGTGTATCTTTTGGTTTCTCCTCTATATCATTGTGTCCTTGGATCTGGCATTACTCAAGAATAATTTTCAAAACCCCTACAGCAAATGAGGTTTCTCTGATTTCTTCCTGATCCTTGGAAATATCTATATTAGCATAAACATGTTGCACACTTGGCTCACCTACATGATTTATGGAACTTGTAGCACCCACAATAGGCATGGTTTCTGACTGAATGGCATTTTGAATGGCAGGGGTATTAGTATCAGACAATGCTTTCTTGAATTCTTCCCAATTTTGGATGAATTTATCATCATGTTGAACGTTAGCGATTTTTTCTTCTTGAACTGGTACTGATACTTGAGAAGTCATTGCAACTATAACATGTTCTACCATCGGCTCTGGTTTGTGAAAAAAATAATATGGCAAATGAGAATTTCTCTTATCTTGATACACTTTGAATCTTGAAAATTATTTTGGGTTGAACCTTTCAATTTCCTTTTGCTGAACTGTTGAAAATTCATGAATTGATTCAAACACATCGTCAAACTTTTCAGGCTCATTTGGGAATGCTCGTAGTTTGACCGAATTCATTCTCTCTCTAGAAATACCGTAGGAATCATAAATTCTATTGGGTAACACTAGAAATTTGAAAGGTTTTAATCGATAAATTTCGAGGCAGGCATGCTTGAAATTGTCTAGGGCATATGAACCACAAGAAAAAGGAAAAGTTGGCCAAACGGTGTTTTTGGCATCTTTAAGGGTTTTTGTCAAACCATTACCAACTGTTTGATAAGAAATTTATTTGGCCAACAATTTTTCTGGTATATACAAAGGTAGGACATGAGGATGGACATAACTTCCAAAATATGGATGTATGTAAAATTATCTTCACCAAACCACCTACCTATAGACTTAAGACTCTTATTGGCTTTAGGGGTGACTCTAGGGATTTTTATTTTGAAAATGACTTGGAATACTGGAATCATTATGCCACTGCGTAATTTGAACATATGAGAATGATATTTTGACTCCCACAAGAAATATAACAGTACGTAGATGGGGGTTTCAACTTCTCTGGTCCATTTCCATCCTAATGACGAAAAGTCAAAGGAAAAACAGTCTTCATCTAAGATATAGGAACTCATATAAAAAGGAGAGATTGCATTGGGTGGGGCATTGCGATTTTCTCTATAGGCTATGATAAATGTTATCAAATTATCATAAATAATAGTAGCTCAATCTATAATATAGCCATTAGAGGCTGCTTCTATCAAGGGTGTCAAATTATCTTTAAACTTGGTCATATTTATAGATCCAAAGAGACGACACATCATTGCAGTTATCTAAGAGTATGGGCTTTTAAGAGAGATGACTGAATACATACCCTTATCGTCACCCTTATGCCAGTTAGGATCATTTCTCCATTCTTTAATTACATTTGTAGGATGGTTATTATCATCCATGAAATCTTGAACAGATTGGGTGTCATATCTCTTCCGGGGTTCTGGAAGTTTATACATATTCTTCAAATCTGACGGCCTAAGAGAGCCAATGACAGTTCTTCTTCAAGTAACAAATTTCCTATCTCTGATATCTACATTATCCAACACCCATTTCACTAAGTATATGGCAACATCTTAGGATGAGCATAAATTTTGTGAAGAAAATAATTAGTTGTGTTCGTCCATGGTTCTCAAATCATTGGAGAAAGTATCTTCGACTACGACTTGTCTGTCCAGAATTACTTGCATTTTCTCATTCTCAAACAACTAATAGATCCCTTCCGAGCTTGAAGAACCAATTTCTGGGTTGTATGTAGTATCTGATATTAGGGGAGCCATTTCATTGTTTTCATCTTGTTGTATGACTAACAGTGATGGGGTGGCATATTTCCTTCATGCTTTAATAAGCCTTGACATCCTTTTATGCCTAAGTGTTTGTAATTACACTGTTGAAAAGAAAAGCATAGATGATAAGCTAAAATCACTTCGAATGATATTAAATTTCATGTCAAATTAACTCATGCATAATGGGAAATCCTTGGTATTAATATTTGAAATAATTACAAATCAATTACAAGCCTCGATATAACAAAAAACCTGAATTAGCATTAAATTGACAAGCATGGGGTTCGTGTGATTTTGACAGATGTCATCATATAAGGATTTCTTAATCGACGATTTTGGTTGTTGGTGATTTGTAACACTTGAAATAAATCTGCAAAACGCGAAGTGTGATATTGCGATGATTTGAGATGCAATGCGATATCGGCATATGTCAGATGACGGTTTGTGATGTCGGCATCTCTTAGGTGACACTTTCACTACTTTGAATTTCGGTGTTTTGCATTTTATAACTTCGCTGCTCGGATTTCATCATTGTGTTATTCACAATTCCCCTGATGTTTTCTCCCCACTTTTATGATTTTTCGGTTTGAGGGTTCTTTTTAGGTGTTTTTATTACTTTAAAAGGAAATTTATAACTTAATATAATAGAATCCCATATTTAAGTTTTATTTCTAAAAATAAATATTAACCTAAAAAATTCAAAGGGTTCCCATTATCCTTTATAATCTATTTTAATTGGATAATGGGGAGTTTTGTAATACTACAACACAACCTTAGACAATACATGTGTGGATTCTGTCTGTGTGGTCACATGAGGTATTGCAAAATCAATGTCACTGGTGAGGATCTTGGCCTAATCTATCATTTTTGCAACAACACTTGGATCTGCCTCTTGATGTCATCATTCTCTAGAACAGAGTGTTGATAGATTGATCCATTAGGAAACAACGCACCTGCGGTTAGGTTAATGGAGTGCTTGACTTGACAATGTAGAGGAACCCCTATGGGTGAGGATGAAATGTACTTGTATTCCTCCACAAATTTGTCCATTTGATGTTGTAGTGCAACAGAGCCCTGTTTGGAGGATGCGGTCACAATCTTCCTCTTGTCTTGTGGGTGAATCATCATGGAAACAAATTTCCTGGTTTGGAAAATAATATTACTACATTGCTTTACATTAATCAAAGAGATGGCGGAAGGAGGTAGTACCTCTGGTATCATGTACAATTTATTTCCCAAAGTAATAATAGAAAAACGATGCCTAGACTCATACACAACATGTCACTTCCACAAGTATGGTTGGCCTAATAATACATTAGAAACGTCGAGAGGAGAAACATCACACAATACCTCATCTGCTAAGGGCTTGATGTTGTACAGAAGGTGACACTGTTGGATGATGTAGAGATATATTCCCTGATGAAGCCACCTGATGGTATATGAATATGGGTGTGGTGTGTTTTATAGGTTGTTTGGTCAATTTAGTGTGTCCTAAATTGCTGCATTTAATTTGTCAATCCGAGATTCCTAAGCTGATGAAGTGCGGCACACTATATGTGCAAGATAACCTATTTCTTAACTTTTTGTCGTTTTTGGTTTTCTAAGATGAAATGGAAATTCTAAAATGAAAACAAGTATGGTTATGTTTGTTCAAGGAAATGATATCCTCTATAATGATTTACCAACTTGAAACTTTAAAAAGGAATTTGAAATTTACAATGACAAAAATTGAAAGGAAATGAAAATATGCTGCTGAAATGAAAAGGTGCTGCTAGTCTAATGAATCAAAATAGTGAACTAGTGAGCATGAAACCAAACTATTCTTGCTGCTGTCTAAACACAAAATAAATTATGCTGAAAGAAATGCAAAAGTTGCAATAAAGTAAATCTAAATCAATTTACATCAACTTGTCTTCTGATCCCTCATCATTAGTCCAGCTATGATTTTCGGAAGTAACCATAAACAACTTGAGTAACTAATATCTAACTTGCAGAAAGTAAACTAATATCAAACCATACATTCATAATTCAATCCCTCACCATCAGTCCAGCTGTGGCTTTCGGAGGTAACTGAAGATGTCATGCACAATTTAATATATCTAAATTTGCATAAAGGAAACTAATACTAAACTACACATTTCATAATACAATCCCTCACCATCAGTCCAGCTGTGGCTTTCGGAGGCAACTGAAGATGTTATGAGCAGTTTAATATATCTAAATTTAACTACTGAAGCAAATGAGAAAAATTGAATTAAACAAAGCAGTACTGAAATTAAACAGAAACTAAGAAAAACAAATTAGCAGCAGAACAATGTTAATTCCATGTCATTAGTCAAAAAGCTATGAAAATGCTCGGGCTGCCTATCTATAACCTGAAACAAGAACACTGATCAGTGATTAATAACATAAAAACATGAAAGACAGAAGTGCAATGGAAAGCATGAAAATTTATAAACATAAATGAAGCATATGTATCATGAAAGATGCAATGTATAAACATGTGAATGGATTATGGCACAATGAGCTTTAAAGAAATAAAACAAGAACTATACACTAATGCACAAAACCTTAGCTGAGCAGGGGCCCTCTACACCAGCCTTGGCAACAATCTTCAAGTACGAATTAAGTCTGGAAACAGAGTCTTCTTATATTAAAATATAGTCATAACAGTAAGGTGGTATTACGGCACAAGTGCAGCGTAATTACATTACAGAGCAGACTAATAAAAGATAACAGAGACTAATCGAGACTAACTCCATATGCGTATGCAAACGCATTATTTATAACAAGAGAAACATAACTAATTCCTAAAGTTTATGCTGGTGGAGAACACGTAGACCATTACGTCCACGGATCTAGGATCATGGCCGTGTTGGAAAGTAAATCTATGAGGAGTGGATGCTTGAATTCGGCTATGGAGCCATCTACAGATGTCGACTTGTCCTCCGCAACTCAGAAACAGCCATATGAACCTTCACGTGACACGAAATAGAGTCCTGTCACCGTTAGACTCTATGGTTGACTTCCATTTGGACGCCTTTGATTGCAGGTTATTTAGATGAGTTTGCTCGAACCAATAGGACACGAACCATGTCCACATCATTTCTGACTTGCCCATGTGGCTCGTTTTTCCTGTAGACACCTGTAACATAGAGTTTCACAAAATGGCTACGGAAAGTTGTAGCAACTGCGGAAAGTGGCAAGATTCCGCAACTAAATTAACAAAATCTAAATCAAACAACAGACACAAAAATATAGTTAAAAACCATGTTAGATGCTCTTTTGCAATTAACATACAATGATATTGACAACTTGGGAGGTTCAGGTGAGTGAAAAAGGTATAGAAAAGTGTATGGAAAAGATGTAGAATTGAGACTCAACATACCCCCACTGTGAAGGTGTTGCATGTCCTCATGCAACCAAAATTTTGATAATCCTTCCTCAGTTCATATGCCTTGACACTTCAACCAGCACGTCTAATCCTCTCCTCCTCTTCCTTGGTGCTGCCAACATTCTGGGTTTCTTCATTAAGCACCTAAATTTGATATTAACCAGTGCTCTGCTCAACTTCTGGCATTTCCTTTTCAATTTCTTGTTCTTCTTCTGCCATATTCCCAGATGTAGCATGGTATTACAATGGATGATTTTGTCCAGTTTTCCTTGTTCTTTCAATGTCTCATTTTCATTTTTGATGTGTCGATTTAAAAGCTCTAGCTCAAAGACTTCCTGTTTTAGTGATTGGACTAAATCATCTTATACTGTGTGAGGCTGGATGGACGAAGTACTGGGACCTGTAGCTACCTTTTCCAAATATTCTATATAGTCATATACTTCCTACTGCTTGGGGTCTATTTCAGGTGTCATTTTTATTGGGCTGTCCCCAAAATGCCGTGAAGGAGAGTTATCTTCAAAATCTGGCTAAGGAGGGCTCACATCAACATCTTGCTGAGAATGGGATGGACTATGGTCAATGTCTGACTGAGAATGAAATGAACTAGGTTCACTAACTGACTGAGATGGACTATGGTCAGCTGGGGACTGTTCAGATGTCTCCTCTCCCAAATCAATGAAATGAGGACCCTTCATTTGCGTTTTTCTCAATTTCCCCTTAAGTCTGTTGCTTCTTCTCACACGATGTGGTACACTATCCTTTTGTTTTTGTTTTCCTTTCTCTGTCTTCTTAGGCATAGATGACTGTTTTTGAAGATAAACTAATCTTTCAGATAACACTTGATGATCTTCTTCTTCAGAAGAAGGGTTTTGATGTATAGCCTCAATATTTTTTCTCTCTTTTGGTGTTATTGGCTTCTTACCCTTGATTTCTTTCTTCTTCCTCTTTGACAGTCTCTCTTCCCTATCAGTTCTTTCAATTGTAGTAGTAGGAGTATTTTGGATTTCATCAATTGTTATTTTTCTCCTACTTCTTCTTGTTGTGCTACCTTCAGGAATTTCTTGAGTAGGAGTAATTTGGGTTTCATCATTTATTCTTTTTCTTCTACTCCTTCTTGTTGTACTACCTTCAGGAATTTCCTGAGGTTCCTCAAAGAAATTTCTAACCATAAATTGTTCCCATGTGTCTTTCTTTTCCTTTAACTCCTTTTCAATCAAAATTTTTACAAGGCCGTGGTGATATAGATGTGGTTCTACATCTCCTAAATGTTTCTGAACAGTCACAGATATTTTCTTCAAACTATTGAATAGAAAATATGGGAGATTGAGAGTTTGATTATCTAGAAAATTCATCAATAACCTGGTATGGTACATATACATGGACCCAAAACGGCCTTCACATGTAATGAATTTCTGAACAACTAGCAGCAAAGTAGCCCATTCCTCTTTCAATGCATGCACGGGAATTCCTCTTTTAAAAAAAATTATGTCCATACCTTGGTTTCGTAAGATTGTTCTCCATGCTTCATCACTGATGTTTTTATTCTTAAACCAACGCTCACCCTCCTGAAGAAGTTCCGTGGTTGTTGCTATAGATGCTTCATTGACCACAAACTTAAGGTATCCAATCTCTACTTCCAAGCCATTAAACGACCTTGCGAATGCTTTTGTAACTTCTTTATGATAACCTCTAAATTTCTGGATAAAATGCAGCCAATTTTCTTTCTTCAATATATCCCTTACTTGCGGATATCCCTCCATAAACTTAGGTCCTTCCAGTTCTGCTCTTAGCAATTTACCCATTTTCTTTCTTCTCTTCACAAATTTTCCTACGTGAGGGTTTAATGGAAATAGAACGGCTGAATGCACGGATATGAGCACAATGACTGTGGGTAAATGTCAGAGAGTGGTATACAGACTATAGTGTAGTAGAGAACGAAATGGAGTGAACAGAATAGAGAGGTGTTTTCGTGAGCACAACAGAGATACAGCTGTGAGGTTAACAGAGTATAACACATCCGGCAGTGTTTTGAATTTTGGTGGCTGCACATATTTATGCGACTGTAAGAGTCTGTGGTCAAATCAAATATGTCTCATTATCATCGGTGGAATATTGGAACATGAGTGAAGATCGGGGGTTTAATGATGGAACCGTTTGAGAATGAATCCGAGAGGATAATATGGAGATCGTGAAAGGTTACGGAATTGTCAATATAATAATTGCACATAATGGATAGAGCTTATGGTTCAGAACTATATAAAAATGTGTTTTTCAATGCTATTTGAAATAAATTTTATTCATACCTTTGGAATCTTTGCCTTTTCCTTGGTCTTCAACTAGTTACTCTTTATTGGTGTCTTGAATGCTCCATGTCTTCATTTTTGATCCTCTCACCTGCATTTTATTTCATGATTATGGAAATAACTTCTAACTATACATTCTTTTGAAAACAGAGTAGTAGCTGTGGAATCTGCTTCTGGCTACGGAAACTGGAGTCAGCTGCGGAAACAAATGTCAGCTGCGGAAACTGACACAGCTATTACTTGGATGAATCGAAATGAACAGATGACAAATGAACAGATGGAAATGGTCATGAAAAATATTTTTATTGATGGAATGGAATGAAATAGATAAAATGAAGTGGAATGGAGTGAAATGAAGTGAAATGAAATGGAATGACGTGGAATGGAATGGAGTGGGTGGTCACAAAACTTTGTGAAAAGAGAGATTTTTTTTTTTTGGAAAATATAGAGTGTCAGGTGTTCCTGATTTTCACCCTATATTTTCTGTATAAGACTACCAATCAATGATTGGTTTTCAGGCTTATACCATTTTTTTTTTATTTTTGTTAACTGAAAAGAACAAAAGATAGGCTGGTGGAGAAGAAGAATTCTTCTGTACCAGCCTGATTGCATAACTTTCTTGAAACATTTTGACAAAATCCTCTTTTGAGAGTGGCTTATGATAAACTTTCAATCTATGGACATTCACAATAAGAGGAGTTTGAAACTCATCAATGGTCTTGATTCTTACTGCTCCATTGTTAAAGATCTTGTCAATCTCATATGGCCCAAGCCAATGAGTCCGAAATTTTCCTTGAAAATCTTTAAACTTGGAATCAAATAACAATGCCCAATCTCCTTCTTGAAACTTCTTCTCTTTGATGTACTTGTCATGCCATTTAGCTCTTTGATATTGAACTAGATAAGTTCTTAGAATTGCCTCTTGTCTGATCTCATCTAGCTCATTCAACTGCTCCATTCTATGCTTTTGGGCTTCTGATAAGTCCATCCCCAACTGAACTGCTATCTTGAAGGTCTTGACTTGGAACTCAATGGGGAGCAAGACTTCTTTCCCATAAACAATTTCATAGGGAGAATGTCCTGTTGTATTTCTCCATGTAGTTCTGTAGGCCCACAAGGCTTCAGGAAGCCTTTCTGCCCAATCTCTTCTATGTAGATGAACATTTTTGGTGATGATACTTTCGAGAACTTTGTTGGTAGACTCCACTTGACCATTTGCTTGCGGATGGTAAGGAGTAGATCTTCTATGCTTGATTTTGTATTCTTCCATCAGCTTCTCCACCAGGTTGGATGTGAATTGGCTTCCTTGATCTGTCACAATTTCTCTTTGAACACCAAAGCGAGTAAAAATATCCTCATAAAGAAAATGAACAACTGAATTTTCAGTAGCAGATACTAATGCTTTGGCTTCTACCCATTTAGTAACATAATCAGTACAAACCAATATATAATTCTTTTGCTTAGATGGTGGATTAATAGGTCCAATGAAATCTAAAGCCCATTTTTCAAAGGGTTCAATGAGTACATGTGTTTGCAATGGCATTTCATTTGAAAGGGTAGGTTTCCCTACTCTTTGGCAGCTGTCACACCTTTTGACATATTGTTTTGCATCTTTGAAGAGGGAAGGCCAATAATATCCTAAAGAGAGAATTTTATAGGCCGTCCTTTTGTCTGCAAAGTGTCCGCTGCATGGTTCATCATGACATGCCTTAAGAATATCTGGCATTTCATCTTCCCTGACACATCTTCTGATCACAAGATCTGGCCCTGTTTTAAACAATTCGTTAGAAATCCATGAATATTTTGAACTCTCCTGAATAATTTTTCGTTTTTCACTTGGAAATAAATGTGAAGGCAGTTTCCCTATAACCAAATAGTTAGCAATATATGCATACCAAGGAGTCTTAATAGTTACTGCAAACAAGTATTCATCAGGAAACTTATCCTCTACAGGAGAATCTTCTTTAGTATTCTGAATCCTAGACAAGAAATCAGCTACTGTATTTTGTTTTCCTGGTCTATCCAACACATTAATATTGAATTCTTGCAAAAGTAAGAGCCATCTTGTCACTCTGCCATTAGTAACAGGTTTGTTCATTAAATATCTAATTGCAGAATGGTCGGTATGAATAAAAGTTTCATAGCCTATTATGTAATGTCTAAACTTATTAATTGCATGAACAACAGCTAAAAACTCTTTTTCAGTCACAGTATAGTTCAACTCTGTGGGAGTCAAATTTTTACTGGTGTAATAAATGGCATAAGGAATTAAATCTTTTTGACCCAACACGGCTCCAAGAGCTGTATCTGAAGCATCTGTAGAAATATGAAAAGGAAGTTTCCAATTTGGTCCTCTTAAGATAGGTGCTTCAGATATTCTTGTTTTCAAAGTTTCAAAAGCTGATTGACAATCAGGATCCCATTTAAATTCACAGTCTTTTGTAAGCAACTTGAAGAGTGGAGATGCTATTTTAGTGAAGTTTTCTATAAATCTTCTATAGTAACTAGTAAATCCTAGAAAACTTCTAACATCTCTTTGACAATTTGGAATAGGCAACTTGGAGATGACTTCAACTTTGATCTATCAACCTTAATCCCATCTCCCGAAATATGATGTCCTAAAACAATCCCTTCAGTAAACATCATAAAGCATTTTTCATGGCTTAATGAAAGGTTTGTTTCTTTACATCTTATAAGAACTTTCTCCAAATTTTCTAATGCCTCTTCAAATGAATTACCATAAACTGTAAAATCATCCATATAAACCTCTACACAATCATGGATTAGATCAGAAAAAATTCCTAGTACTGCTCTTTGGAATGTTGCAGGTGCACTACATAACCCAAAAGGAAGCACTCGATAAGCAAAAGTTCCCCATGGACAAGTAAATTTGGTCTTATCTTGATCTTCAGGTGCTACCTGAATTTGATTATAGCCACTAAAACCATCCAAAAATGAAAAGTACTTTTTACCTGCTAATGTATCTAATACCTGATCGATAAAAGGCAAAGGAAAGTGATCCTTTAAAGTTGCTTTGTTCAATTCCATGTAATCAATGCATACCCTCCATTTACCATTCTTTTTAGGTACTATAACCAGAGGAGAAACCCATCGGCTATCTGAAATTGGATAAATGAAGTTTACATTGAGTATTTTTTGGAGCTCTTCTTTCACTATCTCCCTAAGATTTGGATTCATCCTTCTTTGAGGTTGTCTGATTGGTCTATTGTTTTCCTCAATATAGATATGATGGATGCAAGTCTTAGTATCAATACCTTTCATGTCAGTATACTCCCATGCAAATGCAGTAGAATGTTTTTGCAAGATTTTGGTTAGTTCTTCTTGTTGTGACTTTTCCAAATGTTTCTTGATATTCAATGTTTTTCCTGGAAAAATCTCAATAGTAGAACTACCAAACTCTTCCATAGAGTAAAGAGACGTTTGTCTTGATGATAAATATTCTATGTCAGATTCCAACTGAAATTGTGTGAGGTCATATTCTGAAGATGTCTCAAAATTTTCTAATGTGTTCAGAATTTGACTATCCTCACTAATTTCAGAAATGGTAAAGACAGGTTGTATAGTGTCCTCATCATCAACCCATTCATTGTCTCCTACTTCTGTGATTGCTTTTGCTGGAGGATACAAATTGAATTTCTTTGTCGAATTACCATTAGAAATGTACATATCCCCAGATCTACAACTAATGAAAGCATCAGGTGTGGCTAGCCAAGGTCTTCCTAAGATAAGTGGGTGCCCTCCTAGATTACTCTTGGGAGTCAAAATCATAAAATCTACTGGATATTCCCAAGAATCTAAGGAGACTGAAATATCTTCTAATACACCATCTGATTTAATAATTGATCGATCTGCAAGTTGCAGTAAAGTAGGTGTAAAAAGAAGGTTAGCAAGTTTTAGCTGGTCCATAGTCTGTCTACTCATAATGTTGATAGCAGCCCCTAAGTCAATCAATGTGTTTGGAATTTCTATCCCATTTATATGTGTCTTGAAAATTGGACTTCCTGGATCTACATACTTCTACATGGTAATTTTTCCCATCATAATATCTGCAATCTTTCCTACCAGGTGGATTCTTCTTGTGTCTTTTAGTTTCCTTCCTGGTCTTTTGAAACTCAACTCCTTTATGGTTTTTTCTAGAATAGGAATCTCTCGAATGGCTTGTAACAAGGGAATCTTGATACAAACATTCTTCAATTCATCTAGAAAGTCATAGTTAGGCAACAAGATTTGTTTTTCCACCCCCTTGTCAATTTGTAGTCTTTCCGGAAAAGGAGGTGTAGATGAAGATGTTGGTTGCTCAACTATAGGAGTTGTGGGTGTTAACTTTTCTTTTTCTTTTTGCATGCTTGGATTTTGAAGAGATTCTTCCTCAGAACCCTTATTAACTTGAAGAGAGTCCTCCTCAGAGGTATCTTGCTCTTGAATATCTATAGAAGGTTTTTCTAAAACTCTACCAGATCTGAGTTGTACATCGTTGAGAGGAACACTCATATAGGTAGGAAATTGTTGTCCTTCTACCATGTAAGTATTCTGAGGATTCTTATTGTTAGGATTTGGCAATGGCTGAGCTGGAAGTTGATTTGTCTTTTGTTGGTATGGGAGCATGAGTTGAGGATTTGGATTTTGTTGAGAAGGTTGTTGTTATGGAAATGGCAATGAAAGTTGTGGATTTGGGTTTGGAAGTTGTGGAGCTTGTTGATTTTGAAAAGATGGAGGATATTGATAAAATTGAGCAAATCTCCCATAAGGATTTTTCATCCCTTGTACCCATGGCTGATATGGATTCTGATGTTGGGGCCAAGGTTGTTGCCAAGGATTCCAATTTGGTGGGGTTTGAAAATTCATAGGGTTGTTAAACCCTTGAGTTTGTTGTCCCTGCCAAGGTCTCCTTGCAACAAAATAGAGAGATTCTACTGAATTTGGGTCTTCTTGAAAGACAGCTTTGAGTCCAGGAATTGAAGGACAATCCTTGATCTCATGATTCTCAAAGAAAATCATACATGTTTCTACAACTTTTTCATCCAAGGGACATTCCCTTAAAGCATGTTTCTTCCTACATTTCGGACAAAACATGGCTAAAGCATCTGTTTCTGCTTTCTTCTTGTTTTGGATTTTAAGGGTGTCTAGTTGTTCACTAAGGCTCCCTAAGATATCAGTTTTGAACTCATCAAGCATATTACCAATCTCTGCCCTACTTACTGATCCAGTTGCATATTTGTTAGCCCTAATAAGAGAAGGATCCCTAGGCCCTTTTCTTGTTTTAGATTTTCCTCTTGAGAGATGGACACATAGTTCTGTTATGTCATGAAGTGGAAGTTGAGAAATGTCTCCTTTCCCCATCATGTTTAAAATATCTATCCATTCATCTCTAATGGCTTTTAATATGAGGGCTTTCAAGGTTTCATCATCTAAATTGCTCATCTCTTCTCTTTTCAAGTTGTATTGAAATCTTTCAAGTCTTCCAAATTTTCATCTTCTTTTTGCATCATTTTGAATACCTCATCCTTGTGATTGTTGGGCATACAATAGTCCAAGTATCTATCCAAAAATGTTTGTTTCATATCATTACAAGTCCTAATAGATTGAGTGGCTAATCCCATGAACCATTTCAAAGCAGATCCCTTCAAAGCTGAAGGAAACAGTTTGAGTTTTTGAGAATCTTCCATATAGTCATAGGTTTGGCACACGACTTCAAACTCAAACAGAAATGTTTCAGGATCCTCACTTCGCAATCCATAAAAGTTAGGGAGGATAGATGGTGAGATATTTTTCATTTTTGTATGAGTTTCCTCATCAACTATAGGGAATCCAAACAAGTTGTCTCCTTCCCTATTTCTACCATTATTTCCTTCACCATTGTTGTCTCCATTGTCTCCTCCTCTTCTACCTCTACCTCTACCTCCATCTATTACTTCCTTTGCCATGATAGTTTCTTTAGAGTCCTTAAAGTCCTCTAGTTCTTCTATCAAGGGAGAATGAGAGAGAGTCTCTTTGTTTTCTAAATGGGATTTAGTAGATGGTATAGGAGAATCCTCTAATTCAGCTGCTCCTTGAATTCCAAAAATCTTAAGGCTAGGGGTAGATGGTGGTGAATCTGGTATATGCCTTGAAGAAGATGGAGTTGTGAAAATCGAACTCTTGGCTTTAGCTATAAACCTTCCCCTAGAATCTCTTGCTCTATGCATGTCATTTTTTTATTTTTATTTTTAAAAGTTGGGCTAATAATTCTCTTTCTGATCTTCTAGGTCACATTAGATGCAAGAAGAGAGCATACTTAAGAAATTAATAAACCAATAACTCTCTTTTTTGATCCTCCAGATCATACTAGGTGCAAGAGGAGACCATACTTCAAGAAGTTATCAAGTTTTCCCTTCTTTTATGATTTTGTGTTTTTTTTTTTAAGAAATTGGCTACCTAGTTACACTTCCCCGGCAACGGCGCCAAAAATTTTGGTCAATTTAGTGTGTCCTAAATTGCTGCATTTAATTTGTCAATCCGAGATTCGTAAGCTGATGAAGTGCGGCGCACTATATGTGCAAGATAACCTATTTCTTAACTTTTTGTCGTTTTTGGTTTTCTAAGATGAAATGGAAATTCTAAAATGAAAACAAGTATGGTTATGTTTGTTCAAGGAAATGATATCCTCCATAATGATTTACCAACTTGAAACTTAAAAAGGAATTTGAAACTTACAATGACAAAACTTGAAAGGAAATGAAAATATGTTGCTGAAATGAAAAGATGCTGCTAGTCTAATGATTCAAAACAGTGAACTAGTGAGCATGAAACCAAACTATTCTTGCTGCTGTCTAAACACAAAATAAACTATGCTGAAAGAAATCCAAAAGTTACAATAAAATAAATCTAAATCAATTTACATCAACTTTTCTTCTGATCCCTCATCATTAGTCCAGCTATGATTTTCGGAAGTAACCATAAAAAACTTGAGTAACTGATATCTAGTTTGCAGAAAGTAAACTAATATCAAACCATACATTCATAATTCAATCCCTCACCATCAGTCCAGCTGTGGCTTTCGGAGGTAACTGAAGATGTCATGCACAATTTAATATATCTAAATTTGTAGAAAGAAAACTAATAGTAAACTACACATTTCATAATACAATCCCTCACCATCAGTCCAGCTGTGGCTTTCGGAGGCAACTGAAGATGTTATGAGCAGTTTAATATATCTAAATTTAACTACTGAAGCAAATGAGCAAAACTGAATTAAACAAAGCAGTACTGAAATTAAACAGAAACTAAAGAAAAACAAATTAGCAGCAGAACTATGTTAATTCCATGTCATTAGTCAAAAAGCTATGAAAATTCTTGGGCTACCTATCTATAACCTGAAACAAGAACACTGATCAGTGATTAATAACATAAAACATGAAAGACATAAGTGAAATGGAAAGCATGCAAGATTATAAATAGAAATGAAGCATATATACCATGAAAGATGCAGTGTATAAACATGTGAATGGATTATGGCACAGTGAACTTTAAAGAAATAAAACAAGAACTATACACTAATGCACAAAACCTTAGCTGAGCAGGGGCCCTCTACACCAGCCTTGGCAACAATCTTCAAGTATGAATTAAGTCTGGAAATAGAGTCTTCTTATATTAAAATGCAGTCATAATAGAGACTAATCGATACTAACTCCATATGTGTATGAAAATGCGTTATTTATAACAAGAGAAACATAACTAATTCCTAAAGTTTATGCTGGTGGAGAACACGTAGACCATTACGTCCACGGATCTAGGATCATGGCCATGTTAGAAAGTAAATATATGAGGAGTGGATGCTTGAATTCAGCTATGGAGCCATGTACAGATGTCGACTTGTCCTCCGCAACTCAGAAACGGCCATATGAACCTTCACGTGACACGAAACAGAGTCCTGTCACCGTGAGACTCCATGGTTGACTTCCATGTGGACGCCTTTGACCGCGGCTCTTCTTTAGATGAGTTTGCTCGAACCAATAGGACACGAACCATGTCCACATCATTTTTGACTTGCCCATGTGGCTCGTTTTTCCTGTAGACACCTGTAACATAGAGTTTCACAAAATGGTCAAGGAAAGTCACAGAGTCGCTAGCAAAAGATTCCGTACTAAATGAACAAAAATCTAAATCAAAACAGTTATATTACCAAAAATATAAAGTTAAAAACCATGTTAGATGCTCTTTCACCTTAATACAAAATGAGACTATAATCTATGTCTGTGTGAGCAGAAAAAGGTATAGAAAAGTGTATGGAAAAGATGCAGAATTGAGACTCAACATAGGTCGAGCCACTTCATGACCTCTGTTGAAATGCGGTTCTTTTGGCTTCCACTAACGACAAGGAATTGTAGTGGATAACCCTTCACCCACATTTTCGAATGGAAGAGGCACTCCCCCTCCTCTAGATCCTCAGAGTCCTCCCTCTGGAGCTTGGTGCTAGAAATAGTGGCACTAGGTTCTGCATCAATGATCTACTTCCCTTTTTCATTCCCCTTGTCTGGTTCTGACTTAGAATCAGAACATGCATCTGATTAAAATGCCTTTAGTTCGACCACCAACGACTGTTTGGCCCAACACTCTGTTGTGTTGTGAGTGGATATTTTATGAAATTAACACCACTTCTGCATGTCCTTATTTGGCTTTGTGGTTTTGTTATGAGTTTCTCCACTTTGGATTTTCCCCTTGTTCTATGGTTTGGGGGTGCCTTTCCCTAGCTTCGGATTCATGGATCCAAAGTCTTGCTTCTTCTTCTTAAATTTATGCTCGATCTTGGCGGCATATCGATATGTCATGCTAATCGAGGTAATGTTGACGAAATCCATTTTATTCTGAATGTATAGGTGAAAAAAATTATGTTACTTGAACACCAAATGTTTCTTTGAATATTTAATACCCAACTTTGTGCCTAGGGTATGGAACAAATTATTCATCTCGTGCATAGCTTGATTCCTTTGCTACCATGGTGTGGTCCATTAGATGTATTTTTCTTCATAGCTCCCCATGGATAAATATTGTTCCTTGATGTTGTCTCACAACGAATTCCAAGTGGGTGAAATAGAGAACAAAGAGGGTTCCCTCTCGTCGATCTTCTCACAGTATGTTTCCCACTAGTCTTTGACATGGGGGGTTGGCTTTAAGGAGTGAAAATGTACTATTTTATCGGTAAGAGAAATCATGGATGAAGAAACACCCTTGCAGAAAATTTAACCATATATCTATGGTGTTTGCATCTTTCTGCCCTTCAGATAAAGCAATGTCGAAGTTGACTTGTACCTTGAAAGGATTGGTGCCTCCAGTTTGGTTGCTAGATGTAGATGCACTGCCGCTGGGTGACCCTTGAAGGATCTGGGAAAATGTATCCATTGCCACAGGGCCTTTGTTTCTTGAGGGCCTCCTTGAAAAATATTTTGATAGGATCTCCTGCTCCCTCATCTTTATTTTTTTCTCACATCAGTTGTCATCAGGATTTGCGATGGTAATCTTGCAAAGGTTCAACCAAATCGAGCCCTAACTCCTTATACCCCAACCTCGTTGGGGACATGCAAAGAAGGACACAGAAAGAGAAAACTACTCTAATATCACTCTTCCAGATTTATGTAGGAAATAAATAAAATATAGAAATAAACATAAACACATATATGCAACAATAATAACACTTCATTATATTAATATCAAATACTGAAAAATGCTTATAGACAGAATGGAAAATAAACTCGTTGGGGTGATGGTAGGTTATCTCTAAGAAGGGATGTGGCAGCTACATGCCTCCAAAAATTTTAAAATGAGGCTCGAGGGCCTATTTTTTATTGAGAGACAATGGAAAACCCTAAACTTCCAAAAACCTATCCCTATGAGATGAAACACCAAAATAGGGGCCCCGTTAGGGTAAATTGGTACATCAATTTCATAGGGTTCATTAGGGGAATTTTGAGGTCTAAAATGGGCCTCCTAAGGAAATTATAAAATAATAGTGGAAATAATAAAATAAAATTAGATTACATCATCAAATTTTAGAGGGAGAAAAGAAAAGACTGCTTTTTCAACTCGTATTTCCAACTTATCTTCCTATTGGTTTGCTCAAATTTCAAGCGAGAACACTCATTGAATGCAAAAATTGATTCCTCATCTAAGGAGTACCCATGTTGCATACTTTCAATGGAAATTGATAAATGAAAAATGAGAAATACATGAAAAATTTGATTTCTGTTGTTGCTCCTAGAGAGAGCCTTGAGTTGCAAAAAACCTATTCTTAGGACATCTTAAATTGAGAGGTTAAAAATTGGCAATGGTATGAATACCTCTAACAAGATATAATTCAAGAGAATAATGGTTTTGGTGGTTCATGGAGTGAGAAGGTCTTGGAGTCGATTCATGTGAATTCCTTATACTATGCGAAGGCTCAAGAGGTTGTGAGGCTTTGTGACTTTTAAATGGGCCAAGTATAAAAAAATGAGCAAAAATCTTGAAAATATACAAAGGTGTTGAGGGAGAATGGAGAAGGAACCTCGAGAGATAGCCTTAAGTGATTTAAGAATCTGTCCCCTATGAACTTAGACGAAACAAATATAAATGAAATATGGATATCAATAGAGGTTCGTGGAGCACGAATTAAGGTAATAAAACAAGCTTAATTACATGAGAATTAACACCTAAGCATTATACTAATACGAATTCATGAATAAAATTGCATATCACCGACAGCTACATCACATGAAGCATCAAAGTTGTATAGCATGAAATATGATTACACATGAAGAGGAGATTACTCATAACAAAGGAAAAAAATACATACTGCTCATTACTCCATCTGGAATCCAAATATCATCTCTGTATTATATTGAGTTCAAACAGCTCTCCCAAAAATGTATCTTAGAGCACAAGGAGCATAGTCATAAAAAACTACAGAAAAATTCTTCCAAAATTCTAGAACCCCCATTTCAACTTAGAACTAACTACGTATAGAGTTCTCCTCTAGGGTTTATGATTGTAATCATTTATGATCGACCCATATCTATGAAATCAAAACATGCTACCTAACTTGCAGAGCGTAAATTGAACAATTACTTATGTACTGAGAGAATTAAAAGGGAACGGGGGAGAATTAAAACAAGAATGGGGAGAAATTGAGATTTCACCAGAAAATTCATGAAAATTAAATAAAAAACAAAAAGGACATCATCACCCATTGAGGCCAATTACTGGGGGAATTTATAACGGGCTAGTGAGGAGGTGTTGTAGGTGGGTAGGCATGGCTGTCATCACACGGTTTCTCCTATTACTTGAAAGTCATATGATGTCCACTCAATCTGCTGTGAAGTGGTAGTCATACTGCGCATGCCTGGCTTTTCAGAGGAGATATCCTGAGAATCTTGAAGAGACCACCCTTGCTTGTTCCACGCAAAAAACCATGTTGTACTTGAATTGTAAACCATAAAATAGATTTTGGAGGGGGGCGAAAGTGTTTTCGGTATTGGATGGGGAAGGTGCGAAATGCGACGAGGATCGTCGAATGTATGGCGGGCATGTACAAATGCAGAAAATATGGAGGGAGATGAGGAGAAGGTAATGACATGGCGAGGAGGTGGGCCTAGACTCAACCCTTTTTTAAGCCAAACAGCATAAAATACCATTCACCTAGACTTGAAATCCTTTAGGACTTTGATATGAAATACATTGCATCTGTGCCAACATCGCACTTCACACTACGCAGGACTTATAATTTACCCTTCGCACTTTAATCTATAAAACTTGTGATGCGTGAATTACGATTGGGCCCCACTGAGCATCGCACATTTCACCTTGACATTTTTAACATTTAAATTGGTAGCTAACTTGTAAAACTTGTGATGTGCGATCTGTTCTTGGGTTGCATCACAAGTTAAATCTTTTAACTTGCGGGGGTTAACTTTTAAATTTTGTGAAATGAGGGGAAGAGGGACCCACTGGCAAATGTAGTGGAGTTTTTATGAATCATAAGAAAGTTTAAGGTGGTAAGTATTATGGAATTTTATATGATATTCATATGAATTGCAACGGCTTATGAAGTGGGAGCAGAGCTGCGGAGGTGGGGCAAGTTTATCGCCTCGCAAAACTAAATGGATAAAATTTCTAGGAGCGCAATGGTAAGTCAAACATAATGTGATATCACAACTGAAAATTGGTGATCGCAATATTTAGGGTTTATTCCCATGCCAAATACATAAAGATTGTGAAATGCGATGAGGGCCTACTTTTGATCGTGATTGGGAATTAAGGAAGAGGGGTAAGTGAAAAGCGATAAAAGGTAGGGGTAGCATGGAATACAAGGGTTTGCATGCGAATTTGGAAATTTGGTAAGGTTGGAAGGGGCCCACCAAATCGCATCAGTGAAAAAATAAGCTTCGGCTATGGCTTAAGATGAAAGGGTTAAAACTTGTGGGGGGCGGTGTTGCCAATGAAGAATTGTAATGCGGGGCTTTATAAAAGGGAAAGTGAATGGTAAGAGAGGGTAGATTAAGGTACAGATGGTGGATGAGATGGAGGATGGAGGAAATTAAATTTCCTCAACATTTAAGCCTTATCGGCTATATTTTTCCCCTTTCTACTAAACTGAGATGTAGATTGATTCCTTTGAAGCTCTTTGGTAGTTAGGATTTCCCTTCATTTCTCCTTCTCCACTTTGTGTTTGGTCACAGGCCAACATTGGCTCCATCTCGGGACAATGTGCTATTCTAAGTGCATTGAGGACCTATAGACCTGCATGCATGTGCCTTATTGGGCTCATGGAGTGGAAAATGCATATTGTAAGCTTTAAGTGAAACTACAACAAGGTTGTGCATTTCCAACAGAAATCACTGCCACACCTTGAAAATTTTTAATGTTGAAATGTAAACTATGCTGAAATTGGAAACTGAAGCACACTTGAACTAAAAACTGCAAAGCAATCTAAAACTAAACTGAAAATATGCTCATAGCACTGAGTTTATTTTCACACCTACCTACCCTAATTTGCTGGAATTACTATTGTTCTAAATGCTACAACAATGCCAATGTAACTAGGCAAGAAACTTCTTTAATAATTTTGTTCTTTCACTGCTTTCCACCAGACTTAGGAACAAACCTGTTACTGGTATTTGATAGGAATTCCCAGCCCAGTATTCATTGCTAAGGGCTTCGTAATCCTGAATAGCGACATAACTGCTCAAAAGGTATGGTGGATTTTTGATGAATAATTTCTTAATATAGACAACCACTAAATCAAGATACACTCGACCTATTTATGGATATCCAGAACCAATCGATCCTACCTCACCCCTCAGTACTGCACCCATGTTCTCCATGTATTCAACCAACTCAGAACCTGTTTTCATTTTTTCTGATGAATTAACGGATAAGGGTGGAGAATCGAACTGGATCAACTCTTCCTCTGTTTTAAACTTCGCCTCTCTATTCAACATGTTCATCTTCACATCAATTGTGATATTTTTCATTTCTTAAAGGTTCACAGTGTCTCTTTCTCTTACTTGGAATGCCACCTCTATATTAAAGGCATCTGGGTATTGCAAGAGAGCTACTCCTGAGGGTGACCTTATATCAGCATGAATAGAATGATACATGTTATTTAACTTGGCTAAAAAATATTGTACTGTCTCCCTAGGCTGTCTTTTTAAATGTCCATACTCTTCTATGATAAGAAAGACATTTCCCATGATTATCCATCGACCTAGGAATACTTTCATGAATTGATTAAAAATTCTCATGCTAGCAGCTGGAAGATTTTCAAACCAATTTTTAACTTTACCTTGTATTGCAAGAGGATTTGAGAGATGGTCTTCATCATGAAAATCTGATTGGTATTTAATCTCCGAAGGAAACATGGCTTGCGGAGGATGTTCTTGTGGATCTAGAAAATTGAGCTATGCTGTCCTTGCTTCCAGATTATTAGAATGTTGTTGATTTTTATTGTTGTCCCCTAGGAAACACTCTGGCTCTTCCCCTTCCTTGTGGAGGGTAATCTCACCTCCCTGTTCTTCAACATAGGCTAGAAACTGATTTTTTACATTCGGTCTAAAAACCTCCATGGGTTTTTCTTGATGGAGATTGAAGGGTGTGGACCCTTCTTCTGCAATGGATTCTTTGAACTTCTCTTTAGGAGGGTTGGGAAGTTTCAAGGGTATAGATGTGGGCTTATTATCCTTGGGATGGTCAGGTTCTTACTTTAGGAGAGTGGATGCAGTGGCCTTATGAGGGGATGACTCTTATAATGGCTCCTTTCCTTTGCTAGTAGGACTAGGAAGGATTTTTTCTCTTGATATAACCCTTAATTTTGTTCTCTCCCTCAAGTTCTCTTTCTGGAGGACCCGAGGTCATACATCTGGTGAAGTTGAGCCTTCATGAAATCCACAAAATGTCTGTAGTAAATGTTAATATCTTGATCTTCTAGAGGGATATCCTTCTCCTCTTGCTCCTCTTGCAGGATGAGTTCACCCTCCTCATCATCAAAGTAGGTAAGGAATTGATCTCCTTGGTTGTCTATGAATTCCTCGATCTATTGCAATAGATGCAGAGGGTCCTCCGATATTTAGGGCTAAACCCTTGATTAGTAATCATTTGATTGGAACAAGGAGGGGCATTCCTGGACTCTAATTCAATCTTAACCAAATATTTGAGAGGTTTTTTATCATCTTATTCATCTCTTTGATTCTGTGCTCCTGAAATTCCCTCTCTTGATTTGAGGTAGAAACCTCCTCCCCCTTCTTTCTTCTAGCTTCATGTTATATCTTCCCCTTGAACTTAATAGTAGAAGAAAATTTTTCTTCTACCTCCAAATCATCAGTTTGGATCTGATCCAGAGATGTGGACTTTCTTTCTCTTAAGGTGAACCCAAACTCTGGTTCAAAAGCTCCTACAAAAACCACCTTAGTAGCTACTTTGGGAGGCTTTATTTTAGTAGGAAGATTATTATAGAGCTTATTGAACCTCTTTATAAATTTTGCTACATCCTCATTTTGTCTCTTTTTAAGAGCGTTGAACTCTATGAGGACATATCCATGGTCCCTCTTCTCTCCCCATTTTAGTGTGAATAAATTCTCCATTTCTTCCCAAGTGGTGACTACATTATTAGCAAGATATTTGAACCATTTTCAAGCTTCTCCATCAAAGGATTGGATGAAAATCCTCAACATCACATCTAGGTGCTCTATATTTACATTCTCAGCAAAAGTGTAGAAGTTTTCAATATGTTTCTGCACAGAATTACTATCTTCCCCGGTGAACTGAGGCAAACACTCTAGATAGTCTTTTGACATATAATTTAGAAGCTGAGGGAGGGCCAAGGGGTCATACTTGTTCAAAAGGAAATTCGATACATCCATCTGATCTTAGAGGTGGAGGTAGATGGTGGATCTGAATCTGGTGTGAGGCCCAATGAAAGCCAGGATTACTTCTAATTAGGACTACTTTACAGTGGAGTCACCAAGGTGAGGAATTTCAAACTCTCCACCATTCATGCTCACTTGATTGAATGGTGAAGATAATGTCATATCCCAGAGAAAATATTTCTTCATTCGCATTCCTAGAAACATCACCAAAAATATGTTGTTGCTCCTAGAGATAGCCTTGAGTTACAAAAGACTAGTGCCTAGGACATCTTAAATTTAGAGGTTAAAAATGGGCAATGGCATGAATACCTCTAACATGATATAATTCAAGAGAATAATGGTTTTTGTGGTTCATGGAGTGAGAAGGTCTTTGAGTCGGTTCATGTGAATTCCTTATACTCTGAGAGGGGTCAAGAGGCTGCGAGGCTTAGCGAGTTTTAAATGGACCAAGTATAAAACAATGAGCATAAATCTTGGAAATATGAAGAGGCATTGAGGGAGAACAGAGAAGGAACCCATGAGAGATAGGCTTAACAGATTTAAGAATTTGTCCCCTATTAACTCAGAGGAAACGCATATAAATGAAATATGGATAGCGACAGAGGTTCGTCGAGAGCGAGTTAAGTTAATACAAAAATCTTAATTACATGAGTGTTAACACCTAAGTGTTATACTGATACGAATTCATGAATAAAATTGGATATCACCAACATCTACATTATATGAACCATCAAAGCAGAATAGCATGAAAGATGATTACACATGAAGAGGAGATTACTGATAACAAAGAAAACAAATACATACTGCTCATTACTCCATCTGGAATCCAAATATTAGCTCTATATTATATTGAGTTCAAAAAACTCTCCCAAAAATGTATCTCAGAGCACAAGGAGCACAATCATACAAAACTACAACAAAATCCTTCCAAAATTCCAGAACCCCCGTTTCATCTTAGAACTCACTACATATAGAGTTCTCCTCTAGGGTTTACAATCGTAATCATATCTATGAAATTAAAACATGTTACCTAACTTGCAGAGTGCAAATTGAGAAATTACTTCTATACTAAGAGAAATAAAAGGGAATGGGGGAGAATTAAAATGGGAATGGGGTGAAATTGAGATTTCACCAGCAAAATCATCAAAATTAAATCATAAATAGAAAGGACATGGTTGCCCATTGAGGCCAATTATAGGGGGGCTTTATAACGGGATGGCGAGGAGATGTTGTAGGTGGCTAGGCATAGCCATAATCACACGGTTTCTCATGTTACTTGAAAGTCCTCTGATGTCCACTCAATATGCTATGAAGTGGTGGTCGTACTGCGTGCACTTGACTCTTTGGTGGAGATCTCCTCAGCAACCTGAATAGACCACGCCTGCTTGTTCCACGCAGAAACCCATGTTGTACTTGAATTGAAAAAAAAAAACCAAATTTTGGAGGGGGGAGAAAGTGTTTTGCGGTATTGGATGGGGAAGGTGCGAAATGCAACAAGGATCTTCAGATGTATGGCGGGCATGCAGAGATGGAGGAAAGATGGAGGGTGATGAGGAGAAGGTAATAACGTGGTGAGGAGGTGGGCCTGGACTCGACCCTTTCTGTCTTTTCGCTACCCAAACCCCTTCGACCAATTTCAACCCTTGTTGAAGCCAAACAGCGTAAAAAACCATTCACCCTGACTTGAAATCCTTTAGGCCTTTGCTCTGAAATACATCGCATTCGCACCAAAATCACACTTCGCACTATGCAGGACTTATGATTTACCCTTCGCACTTTAATATTTAAAAGTTGTGACGTGCGATTTGTGATTGGATCCCACTGGGCATCACACATCGCACATCGGAATTTTTAACATTTAACTTAGCATCTAACTTGTAAAGCTTGCGACACATAATCTGTGCTTGGGTCGCATCACAAGTTAAATATTTTAACTTTTTGGGGTTAACTTTTAAATTTTTCGAAATGAGGGAAAGAGGGACCCACTTGCAAATGCGGCAAAGTTTTTATGAATCGACAAAAATTTTAAGGCAGTAAGTACTATGGAATTTTATATGATATTCATATGAATTGGAATGGATTACGAAGCGGGAGTGGAGCTGCGGAGGTGGGGCCGTTTTATCGCATTGCAAAGCTACATGGATAAACTTGTGGGGAGCACAATGGTAAGTGAAACACAATGCGATATCGCAATCGCAAATCAGCGAACGAAATATTTAGGGTTTAGTCTCTATGCCAAATACATAAAGTTTTCAAAATGCGATGAGGGCCCACTTTTGATCACGATCGGGAATTACTGAAGCGGGGTAAGTGAAAAGTGATAAAAGGTAGGAGTAGCATGGAATACAAGGGTTTGCATGTGAATTTGGCAATGTAGTAAGGTTTTACGGGGCCCACCAAATCACATCGGTGGAAAAATAAGTTTTGGCTATGGCCTAAGGGGCAAGGGTTAAAACTTGTAGGGGGCGGTGTTGCCAATGAAGAAATGCAATGCGGGGCTTTTAAAAGGGAATGTGAAGGGTAAGAGAGGGTAAATGAAGGTAAAGAGGGTGGATGAGATGGAGGATGGCGGAAATGAAATTTTCTCACCACTTAAGCCTTATTGGCTACATTTTTTTCCTTTCTACTGAACTGAGATGTAGATTGATTCCTTTGAAGTTCTTTGATAGTTAGGATTTCCCTTCCTTTCTCCTTCTCCACTTTGTGTGTGGTCACAGGCCAACAATTGCAATCACATTTTTTCATGTATTTCTCATTTTTCGTGTAGCAAGGTCCATCAAAAGTATACAACATGGGTACTCTTTGGATGAAGAATTAAATTTTACATCCAAGGAATACTCCTGCTCGAAATTTGAGTAAATTCTTAGGGAGATAAGTTGAAAATACAAGTTGAAAAAGTAGTTTTAATATTTCATTTTTTTTAATTATTTTTACCTTTTTACCCCAAAAATGGTGAATCATCCCCCAATGCTTGACATCATCATCTTAAATCCTATTGGTTCTTATAAAGTTTATTTTGGTTGTACATTTTTCTTAGGAGACCCATTTTAGACCTCAAAATTCCCTTAATCATAACTTTGGCATACAATCTACATTTTATGCACACGGTACCTCGTTAGAAAGATCTATCCGAGGACTACAACTACTGAAAATGAATTTCAAGTTAAAAACTCATATTATCTAGATGTGATTTTCATAAAAAAATGCCGTTTAGGGCCTCAAAATGGCTTCGGAAGTTTAGGACCCGAAAAACTGCCAAAAATGCTAAATTATTCTACAATTAAGGAAACTGAAAAATTGAAAGAAAAAATGGTGGGGGTTCAAGTAGAATAGGCAGGTGGCCCCCAATATACACCTAGATCATAGGTGTATGCATTTGTCTAGCCTGAAACACAACTTGAATGAGAAAATAAAAACTAATTAATGAATGTGCAAAGGAAACCCCTTCAACTATATTTGTTCGCCTCACTTTTGTTTTTATAACAACTTGGATGAGCGAGGTTAATTTGTGCATGAAAGCACAAAAAGAGTAACCAACACTTTTAATTTCGTATATAGAGTGTATCCATTAGCAGGGATAGCTAACCCATAATAAGAAACAAGGATAAAGGTAAAAGTAGTTGTTTCACTAGTTGAATTTGTTTACCCCACATATAAAGCATCAGTTCCAGGTCCTCTAACATCAGCAACAAAACAGGTGGTAGTGTTAGGGGGTTAGATAAAATAGTTATTCGGTCATTGATCCAAGCACAATTCAAGAACATAGCTTCATGGGAAACATGCATAGATTTGCATTAAGACTAGATTAAAGATCGAAACTGAGAATGAGTAGCAGGAGGAATAAAGGTAGCAAAGTCGCCATGCTAGCATGTGGAGGGTTTTTGCACATCCTAGCACATTCAACAAATGATTCAGTATATCCACTCAATTCTAGTTTCTCCCTTGGTTTTCCTCCACGACACACCTAAAAAAATATTGTTATGATCCTCCCGTTCTCGTCAACTACACAACTATGATCCTCTGTTCTTGCCATCATATGTTTTGCAAATGCCATAGTAAACATTGTAGCAACATGCAACAACATGTATTCACAGTTGGTAACTTCAAGGACAAATAAATTCCAAGAGAAAGTACATCCTTCACAATAAGAAGGAGGTACCGATTCACGCATAGACAGTACTTGGGAGCTATCATTTTATCCATATAGATTAATGTTGGCATTAGTCAACAAATCTAAAATATGAACAACAAAAACCCAAGATAATATATTCTTTTAGCCTCTCTACCTCAGGAAGATCCCAAATACGACCATCAAATACATTAAGATATAGTCAACAAATACCATAGTAAAAGGCACGATTGAGAAGCCACTAAATCCTAACACGAATTAATGTTCTGTCACCAATTCCAAATACTATAATCCCATGCCAAATGGAAAGATAATAAGATATATAACAATAATACATTATTCTTATATCTCTATGTAAATCTCTAACTTAAATTAATCAAAGTTGAATCTTATCCACCAAAACAATCTTTCATTATAAAAAATAAAGACAATAAAAAGAAGAAATCCTATCAATTTGTTTTACCAAAAATAATCAAACAACTAAACAATGAGAAAATGGACTTTGATACGAGACCCTATTAAACATATAAATTAATATTTACATCAGGAAAATAAAATGAACCATAAGAACCATAGAAAAATGTAACCCACATATATAACAAAGAAAAAGGAAAAACCAGGGAAAAAGGAAAAGGAAATTCTGCCCATTCATGTTCCATATCCCTCATGTTTTGGTGTATTCATCCACTATTAATCGTTTCAAGGTTAGGAGACGAGACATCACGTTTATAGATATAATTTTATTAAAGTATTTGTGTTTTCTAAGTTTTTTAATTTAAGATAAATATGATAATATCAACATTTCAAACAAATGTACGTTTTGTTAATATTGATATATCTTTATATTACTTATATCAAATATTTATAATATTTATATTAATTATTTTCCTGTCATTAATAAAAATATTATTAATATCTATATAAATATTAATATTTATATATAAATTCACTTAATGGAAACTTTTAAATAAATTAAGAAAAGGCCGGTATCATTGGAGTAGTTCTATGAGAATTTAAACTTGATATTATTTAATTTTGTAATTTATTCACTTTTATACGACTAACTATATATATATAATTTAGTTATTAAATTATATATATATATATATATAAAATTTAGTTATTAAATTATATATATATATATATATATATATATATATATATAGATAATTTAATAACTAAATTATATATATATAGTTAGTCGTATAAAAGTCGTATAAAAGTGAATAAATTACAAAATTAGATAGATAGATAGATAGATAGATAGATAGATAGATAGATAGATAGATAGATTATTTTTATTTTTAAATTTATTATTTATTTTAAAATATAATTTAAATTAGTTTAGCTATAAAAATTAAATCATTGTCTTGATAAGACTAAATAAAAAATGAAAATAAAAAAAATTGTTTTCATGTACATCTTACATTAACTAAGTTATTAATTTAATTTAAATTAATATTAATAGTATTATTATTGTTAATTATATAATGAATTAATATACGAGTTAAACATATCAAGATGGGGTGTTTAGGCCCATGAGTTGAGTCGATGTGTGACTGAGTTGTAATGGGCACACCCATGTACGACGAGTGCCTGTATTGACCAACTCGGGCAAATGCGACGACTAGGTGCGAAATTCAGCAAGGTGTGACGGTATTGGGCGAACATGACGGGCACACCGTGTTTGTGAGAACCCACCCCTTGGGCGAGTCGTGCGACCTGGTGAGCACGTTGGTCGAGGGCATTAGGTGGGCATGCGCCCATAGGAGCCGTGAGAGTCATGTGTTTACAACGATGGAGTCGGGTGTAACAAGTCGACTTGTGTTATTGTCTGATGTATTGAAATGGTGTGTTGGTGAGTCAATTGCACAGTGGGCCGACCCATGGGCAACCCAACCAACACAACCCTTGCAGAAAGAGGGACCACACCATGGCGTATTAATAAATGGTGGTGTGGGATAGTTTTCACATCAACAAAGTTCATAATTGATACGTCATAGAGAAGCAAGAACATAGTCGAAAAAAGGGTGATGAAGATAGAACCAGTGGGAAGAGGACTTCGTGTAGACTCGGGTTCAAATACATTCAAGGGAGGGCAAGTCTGGTCACATTTCATGCATAAAATCTGCCCACAACGTGGGAAAACAACCGAATGAAAGAACTGAAAAGTTGGGTGTTGGTAGGACTATGGAGAGTCAAGTAAACTGTGAATGTGTCATGTAGGGCATGGGTGAGTCACAGAGAACCTAACAGGCAATTGGCGCATGCAGATGGGGTCACTCCATAGCACATTGTGTGCATAGGAGGTCGCATCATGCATCCAGGTCAATAGTTCTTGCAGAAGGGTCACACTATAGTGCAATACGTGCAGACAGGGTCATTCAGTGATCCAGGTTATAAAAAATAATGCATCAGTGACCAGGTCATGTAGAAAGAGTCGAGAAAGTCAACAAGATAAGAAAAACATGCAGAGTGCATTTGGAGAGACTGTATTTGGGTTTTCCTTGGAAGTATTGTGCGGGCAAGTGATAGCAAGGTTGTTTCACAGTTGTGTCATGGTTTTGGATAAAATATTGGTTAAGTATGCAAACCAAGCGAGTTGGTTGCACAAAATTTTAAAATTGTACTTTTTAACATATTGTACATTGATATATATTATTGGGCAGACTTTATGGGATTTTCCCCTCCCAAATATGTATGGGCATACTTGCTTGATTATTGATGGTTTTTTAATGTGAAATATTAAATATTGAAGATAACTTATTCAGCTACATTGTTAAAGAACACTTGTTTGGAAAATTGATGAAGTGTTGAATATAGGCGTAGTCCATACACTCTAGTATTGGTAAAAAGAAAATGTGTAGTGGCGTCACGCTCTCTATACATGGTTGAAAGAGAACAACAAGGATAGGGTGGTGATAGATGGTATCAGAGCTTGATTCAGGGCAAGTCGAGATACGTTGATTATTCAAGAAGTAGAAATACGATGACAGGGTTACAGTTGGTATTGAAGCTTGGACATATATTATTTGGTCTCAGTGATACATTAGGAAGTGAAGCAGGGGCAAGACCTTCGTCACGGTCGAAGCTCAATGAGGAAATATCGCAGATTTGTGAGTTTTTCAAAAGCTTGATGACATGATAGGTTATTGGAAGGATTAGAAGAAACAACACTATGAAGCTCTTGTGCAAGAGTGGGAACACTTAGTGCATATTGGAGATAGGATAGTGGAGGTGCGGAAATCCTTGAACAATATTCATGGCATGTCCGCTGAACTTGAAGAACTTGAACAGAAGATACAACATGGTAAAAAAATACTCCAAGAAATCATGGATGAAAGAGTTCTCTTCAGGGAGGAAAGTGCCAAGTTGCAGGAAAAAGTCACGGGACTTGAGGATGAGATAAAGAGGGACATTCTTGATCATAAACCCATTATTGTAGAAGAACATGAGCTTGCATACATCGATAAACTTGGATATTTCTACCAAGCTATGCAAGATGATTTGTAGATTATTGGAGCGCTTCAAGTGGAGGAGGTCAATCTCTGTCAGGCAGGTGCACTCGAGCAACATGCGAAGAAGGAGAATCTTAATGAAACTCAAGCTAGACTAGGATTGGATTGCTTGAATGAACCAAAAAGAACATTGCATACACTAAGAGGATTTTTAGGTTGAAGAAAAAGTTGAAAGACAAATATGAAGTGGGATTATTGAATAATGTTAATGAGATGTGATGCAAGACTAAACCAGTGGAAGATGAAGGTTCCTTGAAGTTGATTTTTGTGAAAGTAACTATACATGGAAAGAATTTTTCAAATTTGGTGGATACGAGAGCTACACACAATTTCCTTAGCACAAAGGAACCTTCATATTTTGGAGAGAAGAAGGATGTGATGGAGAAAGAGTTGAGTGCTTTCAAAGCAATCAATTCTGGTATGAAATATGTGAATGGTTTTTTGAAGAACACATAATTGAGATTGGGTTCATGGTTTGCTAGGTTGGATTTGAGGGTGATTGAGATGGATGATCATGCTATGGTCTTGGGGTTGGAATTCTTTATTGCAGCATAAGAAATACCGATTTTGGACCATGATATACTCTCAATTACAGCTGATGAGAAGACCATGATCGTTCTTATGTCAAGGAAGAGTCACTTGGTATATCAACCAAGGATTGCTTCGATGGTTTTATATGAGAAGGAGCCTGATGTGAGACATGAATATGTGGAACAAGGGGAACTTGGATGTATGAATCAAACAAAAAAAGAGAAACATTTAATTGACTTGTTGTGAGAGCTATGAAGGAAAAGAAGGATGGAGGTGGAAAGGAAATTCCACTTCTTAGACATGAAGTGAAGAATCCTACCAAGGATCTTCACCATGATAGTTTTGTAGAGAGAGGAGGCCTGAGTGCTTCTTATAATGCAGGACCAGGGAAGGATTATATAGGTAGAGACACAACTCACATTCTAGACTTTTGCAAGTATTCCATTGGCATATATCATTTTCAGATGACAAGGGGGAAGCTTGGAAATTTTGGATGTACTCAGGAGGAGGTTGTTGCTATGCATGATTACTTAAGTACCCAACATCAATTTGATACTTGGGTGGATAAGAGTCAGGGAGGAAAATTCCTGACCCTTTCTTTACACTAGACCTTTGGAGGTGGGTGTGTGTAGTTCCTTGATCAGAAGTATTGCACCACCCTCACAAATCACCTTTGGGGAAAGGCCCCTCACACATTGATAGATGATGCTTGGATGTATGTGTTTGATTGACATAACATGGAAATTAGCATCATGGAAAACATATTGTAGATATTATTAATTCTACTTCATGAACCTATATATGGCTTATTTGATACGCGATGACAACAAGTTTAAAATTAGATGGAGGATAATTCATGGAACTAGACATGACTTATTTTGATAGAGATGGGATGGATTCTGATCCAAGTGGATATTGGTTGTCACCAAACTATTCCACTTGGGGCCCCACCATTGTTTCTTTCAGTTTTTTAGTTTCATTAATTATAGCACAATTTACTATTTTTAGTAGTTTTCGGGTCCTGAACTTCCATAGCCATTTTGAGGCTCTAAACAACATTTTTTGGGAAACGGGGAGCAACATGGGTCTTTTGATTTTACCAAGAAACATTATTTAGGGCTTAAAAATAGCTCTGGAAGTTTAGGACTTGAAAAAATGCTAAAAATAGTAAACTGTGCTAAAAATAGGAAACTGAAAAAATGAAAGAAACAATGGTGGGGCCCCAAGTGGAATAGGTAGGTGGTCACCAATATCCACCTAGATCATATTCTTGAACGATTTGAGGATGTGATAGGATGCAGGAGAAACAATTAAGGAATGGTATGAAGAGGTATATTATCATTATGAGAGTGTATGGTTGGACTGATCACTTGACTAGTTCAAGTCATGGGGGATATCAGTGTGCATAATTATGCTAAAGACATATAGGATTTGTGTCATAGATATAGCTGAGCTATGTTGGAGTTATGTTGGATTATATTGTGAGAATATTCACATGATGATATTGATGATTCATGATGAGTCGACATGATATATGTTGTAGCGATAGCATGTAGATTCAGTTGGAGAGGCCGAATTTCTAAGATGGAGGCAGCATGTGGATTGTAATGTTCCCAATTTTAGCCTCAAGCTAAAATGGAACATTATAGTTGCACATTTTATTTTTGTTTAATAAAATGGGGAAGGAGACACCTTAGCCCCTTTTATATGAATAAATAACACTCCTAATGTGAAAAGGGAGTGAATAAAGTAGCTGAAATAAACACCAATGGTGTGAATGGAACCCAACTCACTTGGATTAGTCATCTTTGACTAAATTCAACAGTGTTTCCCAAGGAGGAGAGGCTTCCTAGAGAAGCTGCGAAGTTTTGGAGGGAAGACACTCATGTGAGGGTGGAAATCCTAATTGGTAGGACCATTGTGGAGAGGAGGTTCCTTTCTTTATATGGAGGAGATGGCAGCCCATTTTCATTATGTTATGGTTTAGACTTTCAGACTTGGGTCTGCAAGCTTACATCCCCGGGCTGTTTAGCAGGGTGATGGTGCCCTCAGGCACTAGGGTGTTCTCGGTTGGGAATCCCTACCTCTTACTCAAGGAAGGATGAGGATTGAGCTACATTTCCTCAATCCAACATTGGCCATAGCTTCATTCATCTTCTATAGCATTATTTCTGTAGTAGAGAGGACGTTGCGTAGCTGGGTGCAGCTAGAGAGGAACCCATGGAGTCTCTCTTGCCTAGTTTTCTTCAGAGGAGGAGTGATCTACTCATTTGAGGAGCTGCAAGGAGGATTCTAGGGCTGTATTTCAGATTAGTGGCATGAGGCCACACTTCCATCATCTCCCACTGCGCAGTCCATGGAGGAAACTGCATTATTTTGGAGGAGGCAGTGAGAGAGGGGTTTCTGGAGCTACAGAGGAGATGTTTCTAAGACAAAGGGATCAACCCTTTATATTAGAGGCATTATCAGAGGAGGGAAATCAGATTTCATATCTACCACATCCTCATTCTTATTTTTTATCAATTGCAGTGACAACCCAATTGTCACATTTTGTGTTTATCTGGCATTTCTAGCAATCTTCATAGACTGGCTAGGAATCTTGTATTTCAGCCCATTTCCTATCCTTGGGATATTTTCTTGTATCTTTCAGCCATACAAGTATTTTATTAATATTCAGTTGCAGCTACTTTGGTATTTCATGACTTATTCATTGGAGGATTGTTCTTAAAGCTTGAGTGGCTTGTCCCTCAACTATTTCTTGTATATTTCTACTGATATATCATAATATAATGATGGTTGTATAATTTCCCTCTCATGATGTATTCATATTTGCAGATTTTCAGATTTATGTTCATATATTGTTGTTAGGTCTCTCATTGAGCATTGTTTTAGAGACCTAGATTGGGGAGATCTGAATAACCCATATAGATTTATTTATTTGAGCTCAAATTTTGCATAGGAGCTGCATGATGTGCATTATAAGGCATCCCAGTAGTGGTTTGTCTTATTTTTGCAGTAGCTTCCTTATACAGTGTCCTCAAGGACCCTGTAGCAGAAATTCCCGAGGTGGAATATTGCATATCCATAGACAGAGTTTGTGAAGGGCCATCTAGCCTTAGGATTTATCCCTTCTTTGGAAGGATTCATATCCTATAAATGCCCCAGCAGTCAATCTTTGAAATGGACTTGTGATAGCTCACTAAAGAAGGAATTGGAATATCTAAGATATTCCCGATGGAGCAAAAATTTCCAGTTTTGGAATATTACATGGATTTTGCAACAGATGTGGTTGAAGATCATAGACTGAGGAGGTATATCCATATATGTTTTTGGAGTCATGAGTATTGGTGGTTTGTGGGATGATGGAGAAGAGATGGGTAGCATGGAAAGTTTTGAGATATTAGACCTAATGACATTTTGCGATGATGTGATGGAGTTGTTGAGGAAGAAAAACTTATTTAGAGTAGGGGAGGATGTCAAGCCCACAAATTGAGTCAATGTGTGATAGATTTATTGTGATTACAACCATGTTCGACATGCGCCTGTATTAAAAAAATCAGGAAAATGCAACAACTCGGTGAGACATTCGATAAGGTGCAGCGGTGTTGGGCACACATGATGGGTGCATCATGGTGGTGAGCTCCCACCCCTTGGACGAATCATGTGACTTGGTGAGTGTGCTGGGCGAGGGATTTGAGAAGGTGCGTTGCAATAGTGACGGGCTAAGTCACATGTTTATAGTGATGGAGTTAGGTTCAGCGGGTTGACTTTTATTATTGATCGATGCATTGAAATGGTGTGTTGGTGAGTTGGCTGCACAATGGGCTGACCCATGGGCAACCAAATCAACATGACCCTTGGTGAGAGAGGGACCACACCATGGCATATTAATAAATGGTGGCATGGGAGAATTTTAGCATCAATGAAGTTCATACTTTACACATCGCAGAGAAGTGAGAAGGTAGTCAAGCAAAGGGTGGGGAATACTAAACTATTGGGAAGGAGGATTTTGTGCAGACTTGGGTTTAGAGGTGTTTAGGAAAGGGTGATTCAGGTCATAGGTTGTGCAGACCATGCATCTGCACCACGGGAAAATACATGAACGGAAGAGATAAAAGTTGGTCGCAGGTAGGATTATGGAGATTCAGGTAAACTGTGAACAAGTCGTGCATGGCGTGGGTGAGTCGGGTAGAATGCGACAAGCAAATGACACATGTAGATGAGGTCACTCCATATCACAATACATGCAAAGGAGGTTGAGTCTTGCAACCAAGTCAACAGTTCATTCATAAGGATGATGTTATAGTGCGCTACATACATACAGGGTCAGTGAGTGACCCAGGTCATGTAGAATAATGCGCAAGTGACTAGCTGGTGCAACAAGAGCTGAGAAGGTCAACGGGACAAAGAGAACATGTAGAGTGCATTTGGAGGGACTAAATTTGGGTTTTTCCTTGGCATAATTGTGTGGGCAAGTACCAAAAAATTTGTTGCATGGTTTTAGGTAAAATATTGGTTAAGTGCACAGACCAATCGAGATGGTTGTAGAACTTTGTAAAATTTGACTTTGTAAAATATTGTACATTGATATATATTATTGGGAAGACTTTACGGGAGTTTCCCCTCCCAAGTATGTATAGGTGTACTCGTGTGATGATTGATGAATGTTTAATTTGAAAGATTAAATATTGAATATAAATTATTTTTATCCATTGTTAAATAACACTTTTTTGGAAAATTGACCATGTTTAAGATAGGCATAGTCCATAAACTCTAGCATTGCTAATAAAAAGAAGTGTAGTGGTGTTTGACCGACTATACGTGGTTGAAAGAGCACAACAAGGATAGGTTCGTGACAAGGCGGGAACCATGTATGAAGCTACGACCAATGGGATGCAATGGTGATCCTACCTCCAAGAGCCTTAAATATGTGGGATGGGGCAACCACTTTCCCTTTCGTCTAAAATACAATGTGGTTTCATGATACATTTTCTTGCACGTGTCAAGGAAATTTAATAATTGGTTATAGTTATGATGGGGTTTTTTCAAAAATGGGAACATTGATCGTTAAGTTGGAAACTAGTACTATGCCCAGCTATGGGAAAGATAATTCACACATCCCTGCTTAGACACCCTTCTCATTTCCCTTTTGTGGGATAATATTTTCCAAGTCAGGTCTAGGTCCCTCAAACTTGGACCTTATACACTCTCGCAACTCATGATGCTAGTTATTTTATTTCAACAATTTCCACTTGTATCTTGCAACATATATTGGACATGCCACCATAATGGTAAGCTTCCAAAGTACCATTTTGTCTACAATGATTTTATGTTTCACTTATTTCACCATTGTTTGGATATTTATTTCTTTCTAGATCTTTTTCATATTATAATCTCCCCTCTTTCCCCCTTCCCATAGGGCTTTCCACATAATGCTTTTAGGTTAATTTCTTATAAATTTCTTTCAGGGGGAGAGTTAATCGTATTTTCAATCATCTTTAAACAACTTTAATTAGCCTAATTTCTATTCTTCGGGGTGGTTTTTCCTTATTTTTAGTTCATGGAAAAGTCTCATAGAGAGCTCCCCTTTGTATCTGATAGAGAGGAAATTCTTAGAAAGGCTTCAACATTATCGAATGGTATCAATTGGTTGTCGTATCAAGGAGAAATTTCATGCCAGTTTGAGGTAGCGAGACTCCTTCCTGGTTCCTTATGTGATCCAAATACCATGCTAAGATATAGAATGAGGCTTTAAATAGGAGATGGAAGCCAAGGAGTAGAGGGGACCTCTAGATCCATGGAGGTAGACTCTCATGTTGTTTCTCAAGTAAAATGAACAACCACAATATTTTACTAAATTACTCCCTCCTATATCAGAGAAAAAATTGACTCTACTTAAGCAGTAATTGTGCAAGACAATCATTAAATATATGATTTTGAAGCTAATTAATCCACTATGGGATGTATATCATATGTGTGTCACGTAAGAGGAATAAAAAATTTGTATCTATAGGAAATTCAATGTTATTAGCACATTGAGACCCTGATTGGAAAACTAATGCAAGATAGAGGTGAGGGGCATTCTTAGATGGATTCTATGCTTGAGAGAATCTCTCAAGAAGTCAAGAACTTGCACACTCACATCATGAGAATGAAATATATTATAGCTGACATGGAAGCATGCCCTATTTGTAAAAAGTCTCACAGTCTAATAACCCCAAAACACTAGTGATGCTCACATCGAGGTGTTTAAGTCCTTTGAGTGATGTTAGTTCTTGCAATGATGCTCTATTTAGATTTAGATTAGTTTTTGACATGATGCATGATTGATGGTTTCTATTGGAAATTATAAACTATTATATATGCATAAATTTTGGTTTACCTTGGTTTTGAGGGATCATTGACCAATCCCTACTCTTCTATAGATGAGTAGTTTAATTAAATTCTTGCATTGGGACATGGATGAAGCTTTTATATTTTTGTTTCTAATCCCCATTTTGGTGGAAATGCTAGGTAAATTTGACTAGGGAAAAGATTTAAAGCTGACCAAGTCTAACAATGGAAGTTTTTAACATGTGGTATTCTGTACCCATGGTTTTTTACCCATGTTATTGCATGCAATGGAGCCTATAAAAGGCTGGAAATATTTCATTGTAATGTAAGGCCAGGGAGGTGAGAAGTGAAGGCTCACTTGGCCATGTTGGCCACGGTTTTGGACAATGTTAATGAAATCTCATCAGGTTGGACTTTTCCCCAAAGTTGGGTTTTTCCTAGGATAAATATTTATTTTACAATGAATTCATATTTGTGTAGTATTGTTGGTCAAATAAAATATATATCGTGGTAAAATTTTTGTTTTAATCTGGTTATTTTTCTTTAGGTGGTATTAGAGCCAACTGTTGGCTTTAGAGGGATGCTTCTATTGCCAAGGTTTTGTATTTCCCCGATAGATGGAGAGATCTAAGTGTTGGAAAAAGTTGGCATGTGGGATTGTTCATAGACACAAAGTGTTTTATGTAATGTGTCAATCAAATTATTCAGAGTGTGCTGGTACGTGGTTGAGGAAAGAATTGGTCAAATAGTGTGTCAAGTTGAGAGTATGGTCATATAATGAGAGAAACAATGAAAAAAATATATAATGGAGTCAATTAATGCATGTAAATGGGCATATTGATGTAAATCCTGGTAAGGCATGCATACCCATGGGTAACTGTCGGTAAAGTCTCACTTATACCTAGGAGATAAGAGAATGTTGGGTTAACGAATACCCCGTGTATAAAATTTGAGGGGGGTAAGGGCCACAGTGAGTAGGGCTGACTCACTTGGAAATTTTCGCTGGATAGAGTCAAAGAGACCCCAACTCAAGGTTTAAGTGGGGGATGCTAGGTAAACTTGACTTGGGAATAGAGTTAAAGTTGACCAAGTCTAATAGTGGAGGTTTTTGGCATATGGTATTGTGTACCGATGATTTTCTTCCCATGGTATTGCTTGTAATGGAGGCTATAAAAGGCTTCAAATAATTCATTGTAATTTAAGGCAAGGGAGGTAAGTGATGAAGGCTCACTTGGTCGGGTTGACCAAGGTTTTTGCAAAGGCTAATGAAATTGTATTAGGTTTAGATTTTCCTAAAGTTGGGATATTCCCAGGATAAATATTGTTTTTACAATGTTTGCATATTTGTGCATCATTTTTGGTTAAATTTAATATCTCTCGTAGTAAATATTTTGTTTTAATCTGATTATTTCTGATTAGGAAGACTACAAGCATGATATTTCCATCTACTCAATCTTTTATTCTCATGTAATGAAAGGGACAATTAAAAAAAATACTAGTTAAACATGTATAAATATTCCACTTGGAGATTTTTAATATGTAAATAGAGTTTTTTATAACACCATGGACCAATATCATTACTTATCAATATTTCAGGTTCAAAAAATCATATTTCACTTCATATCACACGATTCTAATTAATCAATTTAATTAAAGGAGTAGAAAATACTTTTCTAGATACTTTTAAGATAAATCTAAACTTTGATTTGTAAATATCATTAAGAATATTCTATAATAATCAATGGTGGCTAAATCCCTACCATTCACCTAATAATTATTGATAATTAAATTAAAATTTGGAAACCATATTTTTAAATAATCACATATATCTAACATTGTGATAAAAAAATAATTTGTTGAACTACCGAGTGCCAGGAGGGATCAAGTCCAAAGATAAGATGGATCTAACAATTATCGATTTTATCAAGCCTTTTAATAGGCTCCATCATAATAAATACCATTGGAAAAAGCATGGGTTGTCAAAACCTGGAATCGAAAATATATTTTTATTTTTAGTTTATTTGGCCAATTCAAATTGTTTATGTTCACATTACAACATATCTTCCATACTGAACTAGAACACACCTCTCAAGTATAATTAAATTGAAATTTTGAAAAATTTAATTAGCAATAAACACATCTATCAACATAATAATAAAATATTAATTTAATTTCTAATTAACTAGCAATTGCACCACATGTTGCAAAGGAAACACCGTAAGGTTGTGGTATAAGAAATAATAGCATATAAGAAAGAAGAGGTAGGGGTGGAGAATTATGTTTACTGGACCTCAAATCAAAATATCCATATTGCGTAATTGATGTGGAACAACTTCTTTGTTATTAATTGCATGTAAGATGTATTTTTTCATAATAGATGAGACATTTTGGCCAAAGTACTCAAGACCCCTATATGGCTAAATCTGCTTGTTTTATTTTTTTTTCTGCATGAAGGATGCACTTCGTTTTTATGATCAAGTTGGACAGACTTCACCCTTCCACGAAATTATTTTCTTATATCACATTCGCAATGTTTAATTCCTTTTATACTACCCCTAGAACTTTGAATCTTCTCTACAGAACTTATCACTATGACATGTTTTACTTCATAAGAGAGTACTAAGAAGCTTAAGCATCATAAATCCACCTTCACGTGTCATTTAAACATAGAGCATATAGTTATCTTAATCGTCAATTTTATGGATAAGAGGCATTTGGACCCTTTTTAACCCTTGTGGATGATTAATTAGTCTCGATTCAGATAACTTATATTAATAAATTATCTACAATAATATTTCCATAATTCCTCTTTGAATATAACTTTTATAATTGTACTATATATAACATTGAATAAAAAATGATTTAAGTCTATTTGTATATGTTTCAATGAGCTCATAAAAATCATGACCAATCAACATAGAATTTTATGGATCATATAACTTAAATTATTGTGAAACAAATCACATTAGTTACCCATTCTCTAACATAATTATGATAAAGTAAAAAACTACGTATTCTAATAACCAATTAAAAGTTGATATGGATCATATAACATAAATTATTGTTAAACAAATCACATTAATTATCAATGCTCTTACATAATAATGATAAAAAACTAAGAAACTGCCTACTCTAATAACCAATTAAAAACTGCCAAAATTTGAGAAATAAATAAAAAGCAACTATTATAAACCAATAAAAATCATTGAACACTACACATAAAGTTCACAATCAACTTCATAATCATATTGATGCACGAATGATAAACATAATATAAACCCATTACAGAAACCAAATATCATCTTAGTGCAGTGGCTTATAACTACTAAAATACTTGCCCCTAAAGGTGCAAAGATACACCGAAGTTGTTTTATTATTATTATTTTTTAAATATTAATTAATTTATTAGTAAAAAATAATAATATTATAAAAAGTTATGTACATTGATAAATTACATTTTGTTAAAAATTACATATTATTGTTATTTTTTACAATTAGAAATAATAAATTGATATTGGTTTAACTTAAATAATAGAAGAATTGTTTTATTTAATTGGAATTGGTAATACAATTTTGAGCAAGATTGTGATTTTTGTTGTTTAAATGCATTTTATAATGCACAAATGAATTTAACATTGTAAAAATCTAGAAAATGTTCAAATTAAACCACCTAAGTTATTGTCTAAAAAAGTCACCAGTAATTTCTAAAAATTACATCAATTAAGTAAGAAATTATTCAATAAAAACAACTATATTTGTGTTTCAACCATTTTTTTAATTGGAAAAATAATTCAGCATTATAAAAAAATATTTTAATCGCCTAAAATCTTAAAGCTTTTAAAGCTAAATTTTCAAAAAATTCAACTTTATTTTATCAAAATTATACTAAATTTTTTATTATTTAAACTATGTACGTGCTTAAACTTATTATTGTTAAAAATTGTCAAGTAGAAAAAAAAACCATAAAGAACCAAAAGAACCATTGCGCATATTATTTAAAATATGAGTTTGATCATTTTCAGAGATTCACTGTTTTGAAAATATAACGTAATTATAGATTGAGATAAATATTGTCACGTGTTACAGTTGATAAGATGAACTGAAAATGATAAGATTGATACAAGGGAGGAAGCTGGCTGCCACACCTGTGCGGGCTTGACTAAACCGAATCATCTCCCATTAAACTATTTGTCCAATGACATGACAGAGATGGCACTCCAATTTTTCTGGCAACCTTCAATGAAGATGGGAGACATGTCGAAGGACATGAGAGAGATGGCACCAAAATTTTCTGTTAACCTTCAACGAGGATGAGAAATATGTAATCATACGTCCTTAGGTTTTAACAATTCCTGATATTTCGTTGAAGCCAAGAATTTGCAATCAATATAGTATCGAAAAATCACAAACAATTCTTATAGGCAAAGAGACTGAGTCCAAACATTTGAAAAAACGAGGTGAAAGAACCAAAGCGCATAATGCATCAATATTAGAAAGAAAGAGTTAGGGGGAGGTCGCCCAAATCTCAGAGAAAAGAAGGGGGAAGCTGCTCTGTCCAAAGGTGTCAAATCCATGAAGACCACTAAGCACCCTAATCTCTAGGGTTTTGTAGAATACAAGAACGCTTCAGTTACAGAGAGGAATGTTGTAAATATTTAACTAAACAAGTGGGCCCGAACAAATCCAACAACATAAAAATAATGAGTCATATTTAAGCACACAATTATACAAGAGGATCTGCATTAATGTGCAAAGAATAGAGAAACTAATAGGCTATATACAAAAACACATTTGAATCTGCAAAAATTCATGATGAGCGTGTTAATTTTATGGACATTTTTAAGCTTCTTGCAATGCTTCTTAACATAACTAATAGCGTATATACAAAAACACATTTGAATCTGCAAAAATTCATGATGAGCGCGTTAATTTTCCGGACATTTTCAAGCTTCTTCCAACACTTTACAGGAAAATGATTCAGATTACAGGATGTTATTAGTAATGTGTAGTAAGTTATTTATTTAGTTAGGTTGAAGGAGGCATTGAATCTAATGGTCTAAAACATTTCAATCGTCTAACATTTCATCCAATGGCTCAAATATAGATAGAGTGGCAGCTAGGAAAGTTGTTTTCAAATAATAATGCCTTACGGCGTAAAAATGGTATAGTAAAAAATATTAAAATATATGTAATATTTTCTTTAAATTTCATATTAAATTATATTTTAATAAAATCTAAAACTATTTGAATTATTTTTTTTATTAAATAAAATGAAAAATGCTTAACAGGTAAATCATGCAAGAGGGGAGTGAAACTCCATTGCATGCAATGTCCCTTTGATTTAACTATTAACATACAATTAAAATAATAATTATAATGGGTCTATATGCAAGATATTAGAAGTAGTATGCTTTAACTTAGATCATAATATCGTACTACTCTCTAGATTTTGAGTCAAATCGGTCACGTCATTGTAGAATGTAGATGAAATGAAAATTGATGCGATCATTATGTAGGTTTATTTTATTAGATTTTGAATACTACAATAAATGTTTATTATGGGATATGTTATATGATATGGTATATAATAATATTAAATTAGAAATGGTTATTAAAGGATATATTGAAGGAATAGAAGATTTGAGAATATTAAGTAAATTGTGAAGATAAAATAGGTATTTTTTCAAACTCTGTTTACAAGAGGACAACTTCAAAGAACTAGAAAAGAAACTGACTAAAAAGAAATTGTTCAGAGGAGGTTGAAAGCACTCTTGAATTTCAAAATGATGATTACAAATTTCAATGGCTTGTCCATGTCCAACACTTCTTTTCATGATGAAAGGGCCATTGTAGCAGAAGCCATATCAATTCGGGAAGGTGCACTTGACATGAAGGTCTTGAAGGCTAATTTTTGAAGGATTTTGATTATATTAATTTTAAGGGTGTCTCTAGTGTTTTTTCCGAGTATCCTGGAACTGAAGAAAAAGTTTGAGATTATACCAATGATGTTAAGGTCTCCATGGCCACATATGTTGTCTTTGATTAATATTGGAGACTTCGATATATAAAATTAGATGGTATATCTCTAGGTGATAGTGGTGGTAAAAATAGGCACACTTTAATCCCTTGTCCTTCTTCTTCTGCATTGGTGAGGCTAGGAGGTGTACCAAGAACAAGAAGATGAACATGATCTAGTGAGAGTGATGAAAATGTTGTGATATATTTTAATTATTTCAAAGAGGATTATCAGGTCTAGTTGGTCTTGGAAATAAGTGGCTTGTAATAAATTCCAAAGGAAGAGTGTATGTAGGATGGTGAATGATGTAGAGTCTCTGTATATACAAGTGGAAAAAAGGATCAACCTGGGACATTTTCCTTCCCTGGCCACCTCATCTATTGAGTTCCTTGCTTATTATTAACCTCATCTATTGAGTTTTTGGCCACCTCATCTATTGAGTTCCTTGATTATTATTAACCTCATTGGTTGAGTTACTTGCTTATTATTATTAGGTCGGTATAATTATTTTGGCCCATTTAGTCATATGGCTTGTTTATCCCCCAATTCCCCAATAATCAAATTCTCCAAATTCACCAGTCATCACAATATCCCCATCACCATGAGTATTCCAATTCTAACTCCATTTACGTTGATGATTTGTGAGTATTAGTGCAGCTTCTTTCTCTAGTCATTCAACCCATAAACCCAAATTAGGGCTTGCTTGTTCCAAAATCCACAAGAATAAATTTCAGCACTAAGCACAATATTTCAATTTTCCAAATTGATCACCACTGACAGATAAATTTTCTGTCTGTGTCACTAATATGGTATTGATCTGGTGGTTGTTGACAACGACTATTGACACCCTCCGGGGAGTTTTTTCTTTGAAAATAGGTGGAATGTGGTACCCATATGCATAAAATTGGTATGGAATATAGCTGCACATTGTAGGCATAGGCTCTAGCTAGGACCTTCCCGTGTAAGCATTGCTGAAAGAGATGCTTGTGAAGGCACGAGTCTTCGATGAATTTGATCAAAGTTCAATGGTTGTAAGGTACAGTACGATCTTGTCATGAAAGATTTTGTTGTAGTCGAATGTCAGGAGGATAGATGACATCTGTGGGCAATGATGTATCCCACAGTGCCACCTGAGGATGCCCCTTTTATGGAGAGGAGTGATCCAAGGTACTGCTTCCTTTTTGGAAAATAGGTGTTGAGGTTGACAAAAAAGGAAGCCTCAACCGAAAAAGGGGTTGCTGACATAAAGGGTTAGGGACCTAGATGTGATGGGTTTAACATAGGCATGCTGGCGAGGGGTGACTAAAAACAGATGATGGGGATTCAGTGGCCCAAGGTCGGAGTGTACTAAGTAGCTTCGCGGTAGCCATAGTTATTTCTAATGGGGAAATCCCTGGAGTTGGTAGGACTTCCAGGGTGGGTAAAAACTGGCTATGAATGTCATGGTGGCTTGTGCATGAGGGTTTGATACTCCAACCGAGGGTGTTCATGGATTGATACCATGGTAGAAAAGATGAATGAGAGGATGGGGGAAATACTACACCATTTGCGGTCTTTGTACACTTACCAAAAGAATAAAATAATGGGGTTTGGTTTGTACAAAACACAGAGATGGGTGCTCCAAAACATGAAAGTGTTCGCTCACTAATGTTGGGAGGAAGGTATTTTGCTGAGGGTGGGGGCCCCATTGGGCGTTATGGAGTGCTAATAAAATTGTTTCTTTCAGTTTGGTGATCGAATACTCTAAGCTCCAGTTCTCCCTTCGGAGTTGTTACTTGGCTCCTAGTTTTGATTTTAGTTGGCGTTGCCTCTAGACTGAGATCATGGGGGATGTTCCTGGCTACTGTCCCCTATGTAGGATCTCCCTTTTGTTAGTTCCTTGGCTTATTTTTACAGCATTTGGAGGATTTTCATAATTCTCTTGGTTGTATGGTTGCTGATGAGCCTAGGAAGGGTTGCACTAGATTTACCGGTGCACTATGTTGTTCCAGTGGTCCATTATGTGCAGGGAATTAGGGGATGTTGGTTCCCTTGTCCTTGGTTGGTATATGAGTGCTAGGGTGATTTTCATGATAGCCAAGTTGTGATACTTTCTGAGTAGAATCGTATGAGTATCCAGGGTATTGATTAATGCTGCCTAGGTGTCCTTGGGCGAAGGAACCGATTGAACCATATGCAGAATCAATGTGCATTGTACTACTATTGCCTAGGTGATCTTGGGAAAATACCCAATCAAACCGTTTGCAGGATCGATGCACATGTTACTACTGCTACCTAAGTGATCTTGGGTCGAAGGCTCGATCAAGCCGTCTGCAGAATCTACCTACCTGGTAACTCCTTGAGTATCATTGGTGTTATTGTTGCCTAGGATATCTTGGGTCAAAGGCCCGATCAAGTCGTCTGTAGAATCTACCTACCTCATCACTCCTTGAGTATCATGGGTGTTACAGCTGCCTAGGAAATCTTGGGACGAAGACCTGATCAAGTCGTCTACAGAATCGATGCACATGGTCACTCCCTGAATACAAATTACTGCTGCCTAGGTCACCTTGGGTCAAAGACTCGATCAAGCTGTCTACAGTAATCGATGTGCCTGATAACTCAAGAGGATGAGGCAACCAAGTTCCCCTGTCCCTGGTTGATGTATGGTGGCTTGGGGGGAGGAGGGACAAATGGTTGTCTTTCTGGTGACCTTCGCTCCTCCTGTAGGTATAGGATGACACGAGGTTCATCTCCAGCAAACTGGATGGGGGGATCCTATTGATAGGATCACTCGATGGTGTGTAACGCATCCCTATATCATGGGATATTTGAGCAATGATCGGTATAGTTCCCATAGTTACTGTAGATAGCGCATGCATGATTGGTACACAATTCTTTGCCTTTACCTTTTGTGGTAGGTTCCTTTTTACAAGAATGTGACGTCGTGATGTCTGTCTTAGAGCCAAGGAGTGGTTTTAATTCATCCAGCTTTGGGAAGATATGGGTGGGATGTCCTATTACGTCGCATATGGCGCAGACTAGTGATTCCCATTGTATGGCGGGAGTCTCCATCTTCTTTCCTCTTCTATCGGTTTTCTTAGTCGTAACCATCAGTTTTGCAATGGAAATTTCCTTTGCAGGGGTGGTTTCAATCGTTTCTTGTATGGCTGGGGTCTCCTCGGGACTAAAAGGCTTCAACCTTGTGGCAGTGATGTGAGTGGCTCTTGTTATTTTAGGGGGGATGAGATACCGAATTGGTATTTCCAATGATATGTTTGGTAAAAGTAGTGTTGGCAAAACTTGCTAGGAGATGAAGCTAGCTTGGGGGTAGAGGGAAGGGGTTGGGGAAGTGACGTAGGCTAGAGAGGTTGTCATGGATGATGACTTGGTGCCATTACTGCTCATGTCCATGTCCTAACTAGATTTAGAACTTGATGTGGACATCATGCACACCAGAGCCCCTGTGACATCAGGTGATGACATAGGGATAATGGGAGGATCTCCTTGGAATGATCCTAGAACAGATGATGGTTTGAACTGGACAGGGCCATATTCTTAGTGTCATGAAAGTGCATCCGAGGATGTATCTACATAGGGTAGAATTACATCAGTGTTTTTTAGGGGTCACTTCTCTCTATGCGTCAGTTGGTCTACAGTAATGATGTGGTCCTCATGGGGGAAAATCATAATGCGGAAGATGGATAAGGCTATGGTTGACATGGCATACATATAACTCCGACCAAGGAGTATGTTATATTCCAAGTTAGCGTCCAAGACTTCAATGTTTATGTGAACTATCTTTTTAGCTAAGTAGATCGAGAAATTTTGGTAGAAGCCGAGAGGGGTCGAAGGATGATTGTCATATGCTCTAAGCGTGATGACTAAAGGTTTTAGTTTGGGAGATCCTAACTTCTGCAAAACATTTTTTGGCATGATGCACGTGGATGCACCCTCGTCAATGACACATCGGTGAATGGTGATATTCTGGACCGACATTGCTACAAGGAAGGTGACCATGGAAGGAAGCCTGGGGGTGGCTTTATCTAAGTCAAAAGTCATTAGGCATGTATCGGCAGGGTCGATAGCGCTTAATGGTGAAAGTAGGGCTTTCCTTTGTTTTGGGAATGACTGCAATACTTCCAAAGCTAACATAGAAATGAGAGAGTTTGCTAAATCATCCATGATACTATAGTTATGGGTAGCTTTGGAGTATTTTCCTACTCGTCTATTGGGTCCCTTCGCCATCTTTGGTAATGGTTCGATAGGCATCTTTGAAATGGTCAAAAGGTGTAGTCAGTGCACTAGTACTTGCCCTTGACACTTTGGTATGTGCTGGGGTGTCGTAATTGTGATTCCGTGTTTGGAAAATCATCTCTTCACTAGTCATGTAGATTCCGTGGCTGATTTTCCCAGAGTTGTCTAGATTTTGTTGCTGAGTGCTTACTGTCACTTGATGGGAGAAAGGTTCTTGCATCACAGCTGTTTTCTGGGAAGATCCTCCTTGTCCTCGGTTACTCTGTAGCTTCTTCAGCTTAGGGAGATCGGGACAATGGTGAGTATAATGGCTGTACTCAACACATATCGAACAAGAATGGTTTGTTCGAAGAGGTGGCCTTTTGCTCTTCCATTGGGCATTCCTTGGCACGTGGCTCTGATTCTGGTTGGAGTAGCTCCATCCTGGGATTGCGGTGAGCATTGCTGGTTATTGCCCCCATGTCTAGGATTCCCTTTGGGCTTGTCTTTTACTTTTATATTTACCATGTTAGGAGGGTAGTTCTCCTAGTTATATTCGTGTGGTTGGTTTTGGGAAGGCTCCACAAATTTCACTTATGCATTGGTTTGCATAGGCAAGACTTGTGTTGGGGACTTAGCATAACGCGGTCACTGGTTTGCACCTGGCTATTGGAGGGGAGCTCTTTCATCAATGTTTCTCTCTACATACTGGGTCCCCTGAGTTGGAGGATAGGGTCTGCATATAAATCAGCTCAAGCTACTTGGCTTTGCTAATGGCGTCCTCTTCGGATATGAACCTTTGCTGCACCACATCCTTTGAAATCTCTGCAGTGAGAGTTTTTAGAACAAATCTAAGAGAACCTGATCCTCGAGTTTAGATTTACATAAAATACGATGCCACCTCCATTCATGGAGATGTTTCAAGATATGGATGACGTGGATTTGTCTAAAATGTGTCAGTAATTCCATTCTAGAATCATGGTGAATGGGTAACTAAAAATATGTTAGGAACGTGGTGGCAAGGGCACTAAAGGTTCCATGTGAAGCAGAGCATTGCTCCATGTACCACTTCGTGGATACTCCTATTAAAGTGCATTGAAATAGTCTTAATCGAATAGTGTCGTAAATGATACTATTTGATGAGGACCACAGGTGAAAGGTCGTGACATGATTACCTGGGTCTTTTGCTTGCATTCCTTTGAATTTTGGAATATCTGAAGGGAGCTTTGTGGGCATGGGAGGCTGTGTAGGGTTGTGTGTGATGGGGTCATTCATTAATTTGGTTAAATTGGGTAGATTCAATGAAGCTAAGAAAGGTGTCTAGGAGGTTGACGCCATTGCAACTTGAGAAAACACAAAGTTATGGTTAGGAAGAGGGTTATTCTGTGATGCACTTTTCTGTGTATTCGACTGGATTCTCGAATGGGTTGCACTCCTCTACCCCCTAGGGGTCGTGGGAGGAGTGGTGTGTGGTGTGGTGTTGGGAGACCAAGCAGGGTTCCCAACTAAGGATTCCCCAATAAAGGATGAACCAATAATTGTGGTAGCATTCCATTTTTGACGCCTAAATGACAAAAGACCTAGAACCCCTCCCGGTAATGGGCAGAGGTCCAAAAGATGCCTAGATTGATGACGTCCCGTTGGGTACGTTCTAGTGTCGACTAGGTCTAGTTTTGGAAAAAATTAAGAGGATAGAGTCTATGATCAAAGAAAAACTATTGTCACATACATAAAACAAAGAGAAAATAAAATAAATTTTCGCTTTAAATTAATTCTATGTGATCAAGAAATCAAAAAAGTGGTTTTGTTTATTTAAGTATGATACTCAAATCCTAGAAGACCGATTCGTCCTCACACACTCAAATGTAACTGGGCCTTGAGAAGATATCTTGCGAGTGCTAGCACAACGTCCCCTAAGAGCTAGCAAAGCCCCTAGTCAGCTGAAGAAAATCCACCAAGGTAAGGATAGAGGGTCTGGCACTTACCTGCACTATCACTTATTGGGAAAGGATGCCATAGATTAGGCCACTAAGTACCGAGTATCAGTCAATTTAGGTAGCCCTGACTGATACCTTCCTGCATTATACCTAAGCCTTACCCCCTCTGAAACGGGTCTCTGCCGCGCTCAGGTTTTCTTTTCCATGGGATGATAGGTGGATTTAAAGCTCCCTAAATAGTAAAATTCTATGTTTCAATATGAATAATGATTAAGGTGGCTTATTGGATGCCTACCTCCTTGATCCTAACGTAAGCTATATATTCTTTTGTGGGCCCTGTGGCGAGAATTTAGTGAGTTTGGTTAAGTTAGTTTTAGGTGTCTTTGATTTGCTTAGTGGGTGGATGTGTGTGAGAAAAAAGTGGACAAGAACATAGTTTGAATGTGTGGATATGCAATGATCCTTTTCAAAATCCCCCATTAAGCTATGCTGTATTGTTCCTTTCTCAAAATAAAAACATGTGTGGATATGGGATGCTTTCTATTTTTCCTAGTTAATCTATGTGATCAACTAAAGGGAGATGGCGAGTTGTGAATAAAGAGTGTTCATATGCTTGCCTAGGATCATCGAAGGGTGCGAAGGCAATATATATTACTTGCTCCTCTATCAACAATTCTATCCTACTCCCAAAATTCTAGTGCAAAAATTGAACTAAACTAATAACTTTTACACTAGAAAAAAGAAACTAGCTAAGCATGCGTGGACTTCGGCCACTTACTTGGGCTAGTTATCTAGGTGTGTTGGTACCTAAATTTGCAAAACATAATTTTTTTTTTGAAATGCAAGTTATTTTCCCCCCCTACTTAAACTCTATGTGAACTTTGCAAAAATCAACTTGAAATAAAACTAACACTAAGCCTACAAAAAGGAACTACGAGTGAGCTTTAGCAAGCTGTGGGGTACCTCAACTAGTGCTGGAAGATTTATTATGGGCTGCCAAGCACTTTATAAGCAGGAAAAGATAGAAATGTGGGAGAAATTTCTCTTTCTGTCTTTTGCGTGAAAAAGGCTGAAACAGGCGCGATGTCTACGTGCGGGTCAACTTTGAATGTGCACCCTGGGCACATTCGTGGGAGGGAGAAGCAATAAAATTCCTGCAAAAGTAATTTTTGGAGCTTTTCTACTTCAGTCTGTCACTAGGGATGAACTAGGGACTTCAAGAGAAAAAGGGGGAAATTGAGCTCCAATCCACACCACAGACAGGGGTCTCTGCAAAAAAGGCACAACCACATAAAATTGGTAATAAATGTTAGTGGAGTCACCAATCTTGTGTTAGTGTGTTTGGTGCACGTATGTATGAAATCACACCAACTTAAGGGGTGTGATTTACCCACTTAATTTATTGGTCACAGGTAGAAAAATAAGTGGAGTCAAGCAAGTTAGTGGAACAAGCTAGAATAATAAGCATACTAGATAGAGAAATAGCATGCATATATAAAACAGAAATAAACTAAAACTAAAACAAATAAACAAAAGCTCTAAATAGAGTCAAACAATTGCAATAATCCAAATGGTGGCTCTTCGACCCCTCTTATTGAGTGCTGGTAGGAAATGAGGATGAAACTTTAACCCTCTTGCCAAAGGACCCTAAGAACATGGGTTTTAAGTCATGATGCAAGGATGTTTTTACTTCCAAACTTACATCAGTGTGAAGTGTCCCTCTCTACTATGGTGGACTGAACTTGTTGGATGGCCAACAATTGAGTCCCCTCTATCTTCAGCTCTGGATCACACACTGCTGGTATCTCTTGGGAAATTCTAGCTAGCATCACAATGTGGTCTCAAGTTCTTCATCTCATGGTGGCCTTATATAGGAGAATTCAATTCCTCCTTCCCTCTCTTGGTAAATTGTGGATGGTGACCCAAGAGAGGGGGATGATTCCTTTTTGTGCCAAAAATATTCCATTGTGTGCTCCCTTGATGTCTAAGGAGGCTTTGGTGGTTGTCCTTAGGTGGATTCAAGTGAGGAATCACTGTCCTGGAGTGTACTTTTTGTGGTCCGGAAAGTGACTTTCGCCACTCCTAGGATTGTGCACATTTCGGGTCAAAAGGCACTCTTCACGAAGGATTATGCGCACAAAAGCATCTATGACTTACTCAAATTTGATTTTTCCTCAGCCCTTAGATATTTTTAAATACTTTCCAGATTCTCTAATGTCTTTTAGCCTTGTAAATCCTTCTACCCAACATTAATTAATGTCGTCTTCTTCTTGTATGATTTTCCAGTGTTCACAATGGGTATCCTGATTTTAACAAAAAACAATGTTTAGGGCCTCAAAACGGTTCTGGAAGTTCAGGACCCAAAAAACATCTAAAAATAGTAAATTGTGCTATAATTAAGGAAACTAAAAAACTGAAAGAAACAATGGTGGGGCCCCAAGTGGAATAGGTAGGTGGCCACCAATATCCACATAGATCAGATTCTTGACCGATTTGATGATGTGATATGATGCAGGAGAAACAATTGACAAATGGTATTAAGAGGTACATTATCATGATGAGAGTGTACGGTTTGATTGATCACCTGACTAGTTCGAGTCATGGGGGCTAGTAGTGTGAATAATTATGCTAAAGGTATAGAGGATTTTTATAATAGATATAACTGAGCTATGTTGGAGCTATGTTGGAGTTATGTTGGATTATATTGTGAGAAGATTTAAATGATGATATTGACGATACATGATGAGTCAACATGATATATGTTGTAGCGATAGCATTTAGATTGAGTTGGAGAGGCTGATTTTCCAAGATGGAGGCAGCATGTGGAGTTTGAGACAGATGTGGTTGAAGATCATATATTGAGGAGGTACATCCAGATATGTTTGTGGAGTCATGAGTCTTGGTGGTTTGTATGATGACGGAGCAGAGATGGGTAGCATGGAAAGTTTTGAGATATTGGAGCTAGCGACATGTTCTGATGATGTGATAGAGTTATCGAGGACGAAAACCTTATTTAGAGTAGGGGAGGATGTTAAGCCCACAAATTGAGTCAATGTGCAATCGATTTGTTGTGAGTGCACCCATGTACAACATGTGCCCTTATTAAATAACTCTGGAAAATGTGACAACTCGGTGATACATTTGGCAAGGTGCGCCGATGTTGGGCACACATGATGATTCCATCATGTTGGTGAGTGCCCACCCCTTGGGCGAGTCATGCAACTTGGTGAGTGCATTGGGCAAGGGTTTTGGGCAGGCGCATTCCAATAGCGGTCAGGTGAGTCGTATGTTTATAGCGATAGAGTTAGGTGCAACGGGTCGAATTTTATTATTGACTGACGCATTGAAATGGTGTCTTGGTGAGTTGGCTGCATAGTGGGCCGACTCATGGGCAACCCAAACAACATGACCCTTGGTTAGAGAGGGACCACACCATGGCATATTAATAAATGGTGGCTTGGGAGAGTTTTAGCATCAACAAATTTCATACTTTACACATCGCAGAGAAGTGAAAAGGCAGTCGAAAAAAGGGTGAGGAATACTAAACCGGAGGGAAGGAGGACTTCAAGTAGACTTGGGTTCAGAGGCATTTAGGAAGGGTGAGTCGGGTCACATGTCATGTAGACCATGTGCCCGCACCGCGGGAAAATTTATGAATGAAAGATATAAAAATTTGGACGTGGGTAGGATTATGGAGATTTGGGTAAACTGTGAACGAGTCGTGCATGGTGTGGGTGAGTTGGGTGGAACCCGACAACTAGTTGACATGTGTAGATGAGGTAACTCCATATCACACTACTTGAAGAGTAGGTCGAGTCATGTAACCAAGTCAACATTTTGTTCATAAGGGTGATGTTATAGTGCGCTAGGTACATACAGGGTCGGTCAGTGACCCGGGTCATGCAGAACAATGTGCAAGTGACCAAGTCATGCAACAAGAGTTGAGCAGGTCAACGGTACAAAGAGAACATGCAGAGTTCATTTGGAGGGACTGAATTTGGGTTTTCCTTGGCATAATTGTGTGGGAAAGTGCCAGAAAATTTTTTGCACGATTGTGGCACGGTTTTGGGTAAAATATTGGTTAAGTGTGCAGACCAATCAAGTTGGTTGTACAAATTTGTAAAATTTGACTTTGTAACATATTGTACATTGATATATATTATTTGGAAAACTTTACGGGATTTTCCCCTCCCAAGTATGTATGGGCGTACTTGTGTGATGATTGATGAATGTTTAATGTGAAAGATTAAAATTGAATATAACTTATTTTGCTGCATTGTTAAAGAATACTTTTTTGGAAAATTAACTAAGTGTTTAAGATAGGAATAGTCCATAAAGTCTAGTATAATAATAAGAAGTGTAGTGGTGTCAGACCCGCTATACGGGGTTTACATAGCACGATAAGGATAGGGTCATGACAGGGCAGGAACCATGTACAAAGCTACGATTGATGGGGGCCAATGGTGATCCTACCTCCGAGAGCCTTAAACACATGGGATGGGGCAAGCACTTTCCCTTTAGTCTAAAATAAAATGTGGTTTCATGATACATTTTCTTGCACGTGTCAAGGAAATTTAACAACTGATTATAGCTATGACGAGGTTATTTAAAAAATGGGAACAATGATCGGTAAAGTTGGAAACTACTAAAATGCCTAGCTATAGGAAAGATAATTAACACATCCCTTCTTGGACAACCTGCTTCTTTCTCTTGTGTGGGATATTTTTTTCCAAGTAAGGTCTAGGTCCCTCAACCTTGGAACTTATACACTCTTGCAACTCGTGATGCTAGTTATTTTATTTCAATGATGTCCACTTGTATCTTGCAACAAATATTGGGCATGCCACCACAATGGTAAGCTTCCAAAGTCACCATTTTCTCTATAATGATTTTTGTGTTTCATTTATTTCACCGTTGTTTGGAGATTCATTTCTTTCTGGAGATTTTTTTTATAATAATTTTCCCTCTTTCCCCCTTCCCATAAGGCTTTCCACATGATGCTTTTAGGTTAATTTATTATAAATTTCTTTTGGGGGGAGTGTTAATCGTATTTTCAATCATATTTAAACGACTTTAATTAGCCTAATTTCTATTCTTTAGGGTGGTTTTTCCTTATTATTTGTTCATGGAAGAATCACATAGAGAGCTCCCTATTTATATATGACAGAGAGGGAATTCTTAGAAAGGCTTCAACATTGCCGAATGGTATCAATTGGTTGTCGTATCAAGGAGAAAGCTCATGCCACTTTGAGGTGGTGGAACTCCTTCTTGGTTCCTTATGTGATCCAAATACCATGCCAAGATATAGAATGAGGCTTTAAATAGGAGATGGAAGCCAGGGAGTAGAGGGGACCTCTAGATCCATGGAGGTAGACTCTCATGTTTTTTCTAAAACCAAATGAACAACCACAATATTTTACTAAAGTACTCCCTCCCATATGAGAGAAAAAATTGACTCCACTTAAGTAGTAATTGTGAAAGAGAATCATTAAATATATGATTTTGAAGCAAATTAATCCACTATGGGATGTATATCATATGTGTGTCACGTAAGAGGAATAATAAATTTGTATCCACAGGAAATTCAATGTTATTAGCACACTGGGACCTTGACTAGAAGATTAATGCAAGATAGAGGTGAGGCCATTCTGAGATGGATTCTATGCTCGAGAAATTCTCTTAAGAAGTCAAGAACTTGCACACTCACATCATGAGAATGAGCTATAATATAGCTCACATGGAAGCATGCCCTATTTGTAAAAAGTCTCACAATCCAATAACCCCAAACACTAGTGCCACTCACATCGAGGCGTTTAAGTCCTTTGAGTGATGTTAGTTCTTTCAATGATTCTCTATTTAGATTTAGATTATTTTTTGAAATGATGCATGATTGATGGTTTCTATTGGAAATTATAAACTACTATATATGCATAAGTTTCAGTCTACCTTGGTTTTGCGGGATCATCAACCAATCCCTACTCTTCTATAGATGAGTAGTTTAATTAAATTATCGAATGGGGACATCGATGAAGATTTTATATTTTTCTTTCTAATCCCCATTTTGGTGGAAGTGTTAGGTAAAATTAACTCGGGAATAGATTTAAAGCTGAACAAGTATAACAGTGGAAATTTTCAACATGTGGTATTATGTATCGATGGTTTTTTGCCCATGCCATTGCATGTAATGAAGCCTACGAAAGGCTGGAAATATTTCATTGTAATGTAAGGCCAGGAAGGTGAGGAGTGAAGGCTCACTTGGCCATGTTGGCCACAGTTTTGGACAATGCTAATGAAATCTCATTGGGTTGGAGTTTTCCCCAGAGTTGGGTTTTTCCTAGGATGAATATTGTTTTTACAATGTTTTCATATTTGTGTATTGTTGTTGGTAAAATAAAATATATATCGTGGTAAACATTTTTTTTTAATCTAGTTATTTTTTCTTCAAGTGGTATTAGAGCCAAATTTTGGCTTTAGAGGGACACTTCTATTGCCAAGGTTTTGTATTTCCCCGATAGATGGAGATATCTAAATGTTGGAAAAAGTCGACAAGTGGGATTGTCGATGCACACGAAGTGTTTGATGGAATGTGTCAATAAAATTATTCAGAGTGTGGTGGTACGTGGCTGAGGAAAGAATCAATCAAAGGGTATGTCAAGTTGAGAGTGTGGTCATATAAAGAGAGAAACAATGAACAAAATATATAATGGAGTCAATTATTGCATGTAAATGGGCATATTGATGTAAATCCTGGTAAGGCATGCATACCCATGGGTAACTGTCGGTAAAGTCTCGCTTATACCTAGGTGATAAGAGAATGTCGGGTTAACGCATACCCCGTACATAAAATTTGAGGGGGGTAAGGGCTAGAGTGAGCAGGGCTGACTCACTTCAAAATTTTCACCGGATAGAGTCAAAGAGACCCCAAGTGAAGGTTTAAGGGGGGGGATGCTAGGTAAACTTGACTTGGGAATAGAGTTAAGGTTGACCAAGTCTAACAGTGGAGGTTTTTAGCACATCGTATTGTGTAATGACGATTTTCTTCACATAGTATTGCTTGTAATGGAGCCTATAAAAGGCGTCAAATACTTCATTGTAATGTAAGGTGAGGGAGGTGAGTGATGAAGGTTCACTTGGTCGGGTTGACCAAGGTTTTGACAAAGGGTAATGAAATTTTATTAGGTTCAGGTTTTCCTAGAGTTGGGATATTCTGAGGATAAATATTATTTTCACAATGTTTGCATATTTGTGTATCATTTTTGGTTAAATTTAATATCTCTCGTGATAAATATTTTGATTTAATTTGATTATTTATGTTTAGGAAGACTACAAGCATGATATTTCTATCTACTCAAGTTTTTATTCTGATGTAATGAAAAGGACAATTAAACAAAATACTAGTTAAACATGTATACATATTCCACTTGAAATTTTTTAATATGTAAATAGAGTTTGTTATAACACCATGGACCAATACCATGACTTATCAATATTTCAGGTTCAAAAAATCATAATTCACTTCATATCACACGATTTTAATTAATCAATTTAATTAAAAGGGTAGAAAATACTTTTGTAGATACTTTTAAGATAAATCTAAAGTTTGATTTATCAATATCATTAAGAATATTCTATAATACTTCATGGAGGCTAAATCCCGACCATTCGCCTAATAATTATTGATAATTAAATTAAAATTTGGATACCATATTTCTAAATAATCACATATATCTAACATTATGATAAAAAAATAATTTGTTGAACTACCAAGTGCCAGGATGGATCAAGTACAAAGATAAGATGGATCTAATAATTATCGATTTTATCAAGCCTTTTAATAGGCTCCATCATAATAAATACCATGGAAAAAACCATGGGTTGTCAAAACCTGTAATCCAAAAACCAGGAAAATATATTTTTATTTTTCTTTTATTTGGCCAACTCAAATTGTTTATGTTCACATTACAACATATCTTCCATACCAAACTAGAAAACACCTCTCAAGTGTAATTAAATTAAAATTTTGAAAAATCTGATTTACAATAAACACATTTATCAACATAATAATAAAATATTAATTTAACTTCTAATTATAAATGGTATAATAAAAAATATTAAAATATATGTAATATTTTCCTTAAATATCACATTAAATTATGTTTTAATAAAATCTAAAACTATTTGATTTTTTTTTCTTATTAAATAAAAAATGTTGAACAGGTAAATCATGCAAGAGGGGAGTGAAACTCCATTGCATGAAATGGCCCTTTGATTTAACTATTAACCTACAATTAAAATAATAATTATAATGGGTCTATCTGCAGGATATTAGAAGTAGTATGCTCTAACTTAGATCATAATATCGTATTTCTCTCTAGAGTTTGAGTTAAATTGGTGACGTCATTGTAGAATGTAGATGAAATGAAAATTGATGCGATCATTATGTAGCTTTATTTTATTAGATTTTGAATGCTATAGTACATGTTTATTATAGGTGTCTATTATGGGAGATGTTGTTATACGATATGGAATATAATATTATTAAATTAGAAATGGTTATTAAAGGATATATTAAAGGAATAAACATTTGAGAACATTAAGTAAATTGTGAAGATAAAATAGGCATTTTTTCAGACTCTTCTGTTTACCGGAGGACAATTTCAAAGAATTAGAAGAGAAACTGGCCAAAAAGAAATTGTTTGGAGGAGGTTAAAGCCACTTTTGACTTTGAAAATGATAATTACAAATCTCAATGGCTTGTCCATGTCCAACACTTCTTTTCCCGATGCAAGGGCCATTGTAACAGAAGCCATATCAATTCGGGAAGGTGCCCTTGACATGAAGGTCTTGAAGGCTAATTTTTGAAGGATTTTGATTATATTAATTTTTAGGGTGTCTCTAGGGTTTCTGTCGAGTATCCTGGAACCGAAGAAGAAGTTTGGGATTATGCCAATAATGTTGTGTTTGATGATATCGAAGTCTCCAATATTGAGCCAATAATTACAAACTAAATTGCACAATCAAATTTTCCCATTTCCCAACCAATTTCCACTTGCAACCAAATTCCTGTAAAACATTAATTTCCTAACCAATTTCTTATAAATTTCCACTCTCAACCAAATTCCATAATCAAAATATATATAATAATGATGTAAACTTACGATTTCCAGTCAATTTGTGTAAACCTACTTCATTGTTCATGATGAAAATGTCAACAAAAAGAACGACTGATTGAAAATGTTAACAAAAAGAATGAATGATTGAATTCGAATCTTTTGAAATGTGTTTCAGTAATTTGTACATCACATATGACGAAATATTTTCAATGTTTCAAATGGATTTCCAAATGGTGGGGAACCAAATGATATATGTATTCAAAGTGTGAAATCTACATCCGGCTAAGCGGCCCATAACACGAAGACAGGAGTGATCATGTTATGTTGCATGAGATTCATTCCTTTCTCACACCACCTCGCCACCTGCAATTCGATTCCTCCCTCACCAACACTTACATACAGCACATATTCTCAACTCATAATTGTTCCTACCTGAGCATTTTCTGTCAAAGCCAGCGCAATTAATAGTTCGAGTTAGCCCTTGCAGAGCTAAAATTATCAGTCTATACAACGAGCAATTTACCAGAATCTTTGATTTTCAGGATTTTTGAGTGTTTGAGATTCATGTTCATAAATTCCTCCACCGCGTAAGCCAGCTTGGCCCAGTAGTGATTCTTCTCCCACGTCAACTAAGAAATAGTTGAAGCTCCATTTTCATCTTCAGGTGGGAAGGTAAAATTGAGTAATAAATGTACTAAAAGGGCCACACTATTGCAATTCAATGAAGTAACACCTGTGGTGTCATTTTGATTTCCAGGTGATCAGATAAAATTGAGTGCTAAAGCTAGTAAAGGGAGTTTAAAAGGAACCTTTGAAGTCATCAATGGAAGTTCCATCGTTGCTCAAAATTGGGTGAGAAAGTTGCACATTAGATGCGGCGTGGATGTTTGGCGGTCGTTGGATGGTATATCTCTAGGTGATAGCGGTGGTGAAAATAGGCACACTTTAATCCCTTGTCCTTCTTCTTCTGCATTGGCGAGGCTAGGAGGTGCACCAAGAACAAGAAGATGAACACGATCTGGTGAGGGTGATGAAAATGTTGTGATGGATTTTAATTATTTCAAAAAGGAGTATCAGGTATAGTTGGTCTTGGAAATAAGTGGCTTGTAATAAATTCCAAAGGAAGAGTGTACGTAGGATGGTGAAGGATGTAGTCTCTGTAGATACAAGTGGAAAAAAGGATCAACCTGGGACATTTTCCTTCCCTGGCCACCTCATCTGTTGAGTTCCTTGCTTATTATTAACCTCATTGGTTGAGTTCCTTGCTTATTATTATTAGGTCGGTATAATTATTTTGGCCCATTTAGTCCTATGGCTTATTTATCCCCCAATTCCCCAATAATCAAATTCTCCAAATTCACCAGTCATCACAATATCCCCATCACCATGAGTATTCCAATTCTAATTCCATTGACGTTGATGATTTGTGGGTATTAATGCAACTTCTTTCTCTAGTCATTCAACCCATAAACCCAACTTAGGGCTTGCTCGTCCCCAAATCCCCAAGAATCAATTTCACCACTGAGCACAATATTTCAATTTTCCAAATTGATCACCATTTTTCCACATTTCAATTATTTTGATTAAATGACCTAGATAACTTGTGGGCTTGAATATAATTTTTTTGTTTCTTAAAATAATTCGAATAATGGTAATTTTTTGTATCGTAGAAAAAAATGGTTTTATGTGTGAAAGATATTTTGGTATTAATTTATTCAAAGGAAAATGGCTGCTTAGTTATGTATAGCATGTTTTAGATTTGTTTTTAAGAAATAAGGGCTAAATATTTTGTAGGTATTAAGAAAGTTAGAGTGGTTAGTTTGAAAATCCATTGCTAAATTTTGACATATTGAATTTAATGATCTAAAACTATTTTCCACATCTATCTACTATGATATAACATATTTGATCCTTTGTTTTTTCTGGACTTCAAAGAGACAACATTGTCACAAGCAACGTGCTCTAATATTCATTTATTATAACGAAATATTTGATTTTGGTTATGCATAGTATGGTTTTAGATCGAGTTCAATTTTTTCTTTAACAATCAATAGCTCTAATTTTTTCACTGGTGTTTACAATTTTTTTATTTTGAGATACGAACAACTGAATGCTCAAATGTAACTATGTGGTTATAGGCACCTACTTTTCATTTTCACTTATTTCTTAGCCATCAAGAGTAGATTTTATTTTTGTAGACAACTGTATTTCAATTTTGAATTGGGTGCAACTCAATGCTCCAAAGTAACCTTGTACTGATAAGCACCTGTTGGAGCTTCTGAATGATTTTGTACACACATAGGAAATAAAATTCCTCTCCCACAACATAGAGATTTAAAAAAAAATGCGAACACAGAGAGATGAAGTATAACACTATTTCATTAAATATAAAAATAATTGTTACAAAATAGGATTCTTCAAAACTATGATGTTCTGGGTTCACAAAAAAAAAAACTTTTGCTCACTGCTTCACATGCAGTTCTTCTCTCTGTTTGCTCTCTTTTTCCTTCACTGCTACGCACACAATTTTGCAGTCTTACTGCTCTCCGCAAAAATTACACACAGTCGAAATGTGCTTCCCATTTTTTCTTCTCTCTTCTCGGCATATATATTATACAATGCACACGGCATATGTATTTCTTTTACATTTCATTACAATAATTATATATATTGTAAATCTGACATATTTACAATACATATATTATATAGCATTTATAACCAAGGTTTAAAACAAAACAAATAAAACATATATGAGGCAAATAAAAAACTAAGTCAAAACATTAAACAAACTTTCCGTGGGGTTCAACCATTATGGAAGAGTTAATTTCTATGCACCCCCCCCCCTCCCTCGCCCCCCCTGAAAATGATTTGATTGGTCTAGAGGAAGGTGACGTCACCTCCTCCAGTGGGTTGCCTTCACCCTTCGCAGCTCATGCTTGCTGCCCCTCAGAATGGTGTTGATGTCCGATCAATTCCAAATCAAATGGTTGGTCAATGTTCAATGTGGTAGGTGAATGGTTAAGGCAGAGGAGATTGTGGTTGCGTGAATATTAGTAAGTGGAGATTTGTTACTACCGCTACTTTCCTTCATTCCCATCACAATTTAAGTTATGTCGTCCTGCTTCTTTTTGTGCAGTAGTTGAATTTAATACTTCAACACTCCCCATTAAATGTGATTGCTGCTTTCTTGCATACCCAAGCATTTCTTGAGATAGTTAAAACATTTCTGCGTTAATGCCTTCGTGAGGATATCAACAAATTGTTCCTTTGTCCTACAGTGTTGTAAAAAAATCTCACCATTATTAACCGGTTCTCGGATAAAATGAAATTTTGCATCGATATGCTTTGTTCTCTTATGGAAGACAAAATTCTTTGATAAAGCTATCGCTGAGCTATTATCACAACAAATTTTTGTTCCTTTGTCTTGTTCGTGACATAAATCTCTGAGCATTCTTCTCATCCATACTGCTCGGCATGCTGCTGTTGTTTCTGCCACATATTCTACCTCTGCTATTGATAAAGAAACTATAGGTTTCTTCTTGGAAGTCCATGATATGACTCCTGATCCCAAATGAAACACATATCCAGATGTGCTCTTCCTGTCATCTACACTTCTAGCACAATCACTGTCAATATAACCAATCAATTTAAAATTTTCAGATGAGTAGTATAAAATACCATACCCCTTCGTTCCATTCACATACCTTAGAATCCTCTTGGCTGCCTGTCAATGAGTCTCTTTTGGTGTTTCCATGAATCTGTAAATTAAACTTATAGCATGTATAATATCTGGCCTAGTTGCAGTGAAATACATAAGGCTACTAACTATCCCCTTATACAAACTTGGATCAAAATCCTTGCTGCTATCTTCTTTGCTCAATTCTAACCCCATGACAGTTGGAGTTACAACTGTTTTGTTGTTCTGCATGTTGAATCTTTTCAACACTTCTTCAACATATTTTGCTTGGGAAATAAAAATCCCATTTTCATTTTGCTCTACTTCTATTCCAAGAAAATATCTCAAAAGGCCCAAATCAGTCATTTCAAATTCACTCTTCATGTCTACTTTAAAATCAACAATGAGAGAAACTTCATTGCCAGTAAAGATTAAATCATCTACATATAAAACAACAATAAGAATTTTAACATAATTTTCTTTTATGTAGAGTGTCGGTTCTCCATCACATTTCTCAAATCCATTTTCAGTCAGGTAAGCATCTATCCTGCTGTATTATGCTCTTGGTGCTTGCTTCAACCCATAAAGAGCTTTCTTCAACTTGCATACTTTCTGCTCTTGGCCTTCAATCTCATAGCCACGCGGTTGTTCAACATATACCTCTTCATTCAACACTCCATTCAGGAATGAAGATTTCACATGCATTTGGTAAAATTTCCATTTTCGTTGTGCTGCTATGGACAACATTTCTCTCACTGTTTCCATCCTTGGAACCGGTGAAAATTTTCCTCATAATCTCTTCCTTGTTTCTGTTTGTAGCCTTTGACAACAAGTCTTTCTTTCTGCCTTTCAATCTTCCCTTCAACACTGCTCTTGGTCTTATAGACCCATTTTACTCCAATGACTTATTTACCTTTAGGGAGGTCCACTAACTCCCATGTATTACTCTTTTCTATTGCACCAATTTATTCGCTCATTGCTTCCAAGTTAGGGGAATTTTGAGGTCTAAAATGGGCCTGCTAAAGAAATAATAAAATAATAGCTAAACCATAAAATAATATTCATGAATTTGAAATTCACTTTTCGCACCAAAATCCATGTAACCATGGTTAAATTCAATTCAAAATTTGTACCAAAATAAAATTAATAAAAAGATTGTGTTGATGTGACTTTAAATAAAAATGAGCTTTTTAAGAAAGAATCATTATCATTGTACAACTAATGCATTTGTCCTTTGTACTTAAATAACTTAAAATAAAATATAAATATAAATTCTTAAATTCTTAATTATAAAATATACTATTAAATAAAATTTATATTATTTAAATTATATAATAACATGTAATTAATATACTATATAAAAATAATATAATATAATCTAATATTTATTGAAAATTATGTAAATATAATATTTATTAAAAAGTGTGTAAATACATGAAGATTGTGTAGGGATATGCATTGTTTCTTTCAAAAAATATGGATTGACAATAATAATATTTTATTCAAAAATTGTGAAATGACATTTATTATGAGTACTTTAATTTATGAATTTAAAAGTACTTAGAGCACTACCATAGTTAACTATGAGTTTTTATCCACCATTGAGAATGTGACAAGTAAGTACCTTTAACTCAAACAATGCCACCTCAACCATTAGGGATGATGTGATCCCCTAAAATGTGATTGGTTCTCATAAAGTGAATTTTGATTGTACATTTTCCTTAAGAGGCCCATTTTAGACCTCAAAATTCCCCTATTGAATCCATTTTTCTTCTTTTACAACATCTTCAAAATGAATTAGGTCATCAACAAGACAGTACAAAGAAAATAAAGAGTTCATACCAACATTATCATTTACCTCTCCTTGTTCATAAATCTCACTGAGATATCTGAATCTCGGTCTTCTTGGTGTACTTGGAGTTCCACTTGAACTCGAGGGAGTTTCGGTTCTCTGTGGTGTGCTTGAAGAAACTCTTCCTTTATTTCTCAAGGTTGTTCAATTTCCAGCTTGTGGTGGCGGAGGAGGAGCCACCAAGGAGGGAATATTTGTTGTTGTCCCTTCCTCTTGTTCTTCATGAGACACACATGTCTTCACATTCATTATTTTCTCTAAGCTTCCATCCCAAGCTTCTTCTTCAATAAAATGCACATCTCTACTTATTATTACTTTCTTGGTGGATGGATTATAGATTTTGTATGCCTTGGACTCATCACTGTATCCAACAAAGATACACTTGTCCCCCTTGTTGTGAAGCTTCTTTCTCAATTGATCTAAGACATGTGCATAAGCCACACATCCAAAAACTTTCATGCGAGTGACAAATTGTTTTGTTCCACTCCATGCTTCTTCGAGAACTCTGTTCATGACATCTTTGGTTGGGCATCTATTCAAGATATACACTGCACAATTGACAACTTCATCCCAGTACTCATTTGGCAAATTTTTTCCCTTCAACATGCTTCTGACCATGTCCATGATGGTCCTATTATTCTTTTTGTAGCACCATTTTTCTGAGGTGTGTACCTTGTGGTAAGCTGATTATGTATGCCATTCTCCCTATAGAAATGTAGGAACTCTTTGGAGATTTATTCTCCACCTCTGTCAGTTCTTAGAAATTTGATGTAGTGCCCACTCTAATTCTCAACAAGAGTTTTGAAGTGGCAGAACTTTTTAAACACTTCACTCTTCTATTTCAATAAATACACCCATGTCTTTCTGGTGTAATCATCTATGAATGTCAAAACATATTTTCTTCCAGCTGAAGATGGCGTTTGCATTGGACCACACAAATCTGAGTGGAAAATCTCTAAGGGTGTCTTTTCCGTTATACTCTTCCCTGCTGGAAAGTTTTCTCTTTGTTGTTTTCCCAAGATGCAGCCTTCACAAAGGCTATCTAGTTTCTCAATCAATGGTAATCCTTTTACCATTCCCTTTCTGTGCAACAAGTTTAGGCCTTCGAAATTGAGATGTCCAAATATCAAGTTCCATAACCAGTTTTCATCTTTCACTTCCTCTTGAAAGACCTCTTTTGTTACAACTGCTACATTTCTTCTTTCCTTCAAGTCTGTTCTTAGCTCGAGAGGAAAAATTCTATTGCTTTTCTTCTGCACCTCTACAATAACTTTCTTACTTGGAGGTATGTCCATGATTTTTCACACATCATCTTTAAAGAATACATTGTAGCCCTTTTTTATGAGCTTTCCAATGCTCAAAAGATTATATTTCAAGCTAGGTACATAAAATACATCTTGCACAAACTTATGTTCTCCTTTCCTTGTGAGTATTGATACTCTTCCTTTTCCCATGATAGAGACCTTACTATCAGTCCCTGTTGTTACTTCAGATTTAACATTTCCATCTAGATTGGAAAACATTTCTATGTTTCTAGTCATGTGGTTACTACAACCAGAGTCTAAGAACTATACATCATCTTTTCTATCTTGTGCTACATTACATGTTAACAACACATTATTCTGGTTCTTTTCTTCTTTTGTAGAATTAACATTCTTCTTATTATTCATGTCATTTTGTTTTTTCCTACATTCATTGGCATATTGCCCATATTTCTTGTAATAATAATATTGGAATTGGGATTTGTCATACCTATGTCCATAAGCTTGATGTTGGCTTGAGCCTTCATTATGGTTCTGATTGCTGCCCCTTCCACTCATGCTTGTAGGGTTGTTTCTTCCACCTCTCTATGGGTTTCTTCCTCTTCCTCTGTTGTTTTCTTTGCCTTGACCTCTGCCTCGGCCAAAAGACATTTGAGTCTTGAAAGCTTGTTCCAATGAGGAATATGTTCCTTTTTTCAGTCTGTGTTCATGAGACATCAGGGATGCACTAAGCTCATCTACTATAAATAGTGAGAGATCATTTGTCTCTTTTATTGCCACTAATATGGCATCAAATCTCGAGGGTAGGCTTCTGAATATTTTTTCCACTTTTCTTCTTTCTTCAAGTGTCTCTCCATGAGACCTTATGTGGGTAACCAACCCAATAAAATGAGTTAAAAATGAGTCTATGGTGTTAGAATCTTTCATACAGAGAGTTTCAAAATCTCTCCTCAGCATTTGCAGCTTTGTTGTCTTCACCTTCTCCATGCCTTGATAGGTTGTTTTGAGAATATCCCACGCCTCCTTAGACTTTGTTGCTGCTGCAATCCTTGGGAAAATACTCTCGTGCACTGATTTAAAGACATATAAGTGGTATTTGGAGTCCTTCTTCCTATTATCTCTTAATAAGTCTCTTTTTGTTTCTCTCAAAGCAGCCAGCTTTGTTGTGTCTGGTGGTTCTAGGTAGCCATTCTCAACTAGCTCGCATATGTCCTATGAAGAAAACATGGCTCTCATCATTATTTCCCAATAATCATGGTTCTTCCCGTTAAACTGTGGAAGTTGGGGATTCATCAGGCTAGTGTCTGCTACTGCCATCATAACTGTGCAAACACGGCAATTTTCTTGACTATGTTGAAAAAACAAATGAAACAATCAAACTCTTTTGACTGTGAAAACAAACATAAGCTTTCTCTCTGCTGTAGAAATCCGCTTCAACAACCTTCTTACAACTTCTGCAGTGAAGAGCGATCTTTGCTTCATTCACTGAGTGCCTAGAATAGCTCTGATACCATGTTGGAGTTTCTAAAAAATTCCAAACACACTGAGGAATTAAAATTCCTCTCCCAGAACACAGAGATTTAAAAAAAAATGCGGACACAGAGAGATGAAGTATAACACTATTACATTAAACATAAAACTAACTGTTACAAAATAGGATTCTTCAGAACTATGATGCTCTGGAGTCACAACAACAAAAAGAAAAAAGAAAAAAAATTTGTTGACTTCTTCACACGCAGTGCTTCTCTCTGTCCACTCTCTTTTTCCTTCACTGCTGCACACACAGTTTTGCAGTCTTACTGCTCTCGGCAAAAATTACACACAGTTGAAATGTGATTCCCATTTTTCTTCTCTATTCCCAAGATATATATTATACAATTCACATGGCCTATGTATTTATTTTACATTTCATTACAATAATTATATATATTGTAAATATGACATATTTACAATATATATTATATAACATTTATAACCAGGGTTTACAACAAACAAAATAAAACATATATGCGACAAATAAAAAACTAAGTCAAAACATTAAAAAAACTTTCCGTGGGGTTCAACAATTATGGAAGAGCCAATTTCTATGCCCCCCCGAAAACGATTTGATTGGTCCAGAGAAAGGTGACGCCACCTCCTCTGGTTGGTTACCTTCACCCTTCACAGCTCATGCTTGCTGCCCCTCGGAATGGTGCTACTGTGCGATCAATTCCAAATAGAATGGGTGGTCAATGTTCAATGAAGTAGGTGAATGGTTAAGGCAGATGAGACTGTGGTTGTGTGAAGATCAGTAAGTGGAGATTTGTTTCCGCTGCTGCTGTCCTTCATTCCCATCACAATTTAAGTTCCATCGTCGTACTTTTGTTTGTGCGGCAGTTGAATTTAATACTTCAACAACACCCATGTTTCTTTTGTGGCCTGAGAGGTATGTAGTGGTGGTATTCATTGACACCAGTCCAATTTATTAGGGGCACTTTCCAAATCCCAATTTATTTTATGTCAGTGTAGAGGTTCATTTATTCATTCCTGTGACATACAAACATACTGCATCGATGCATGGGAGGAAGGAACAAATGGTTTGGTCGTTTTCGGGTAGTGTAAAAAATTCTCGTTTGGTTAGGGATACGTTCACATAGATTGAATGAATGCTTGGGAAATCCGACGATAAAAAAATATTTTAAATAATAAGATGAAGAAAATTTAGAGGTCGATGGAGCTGAGGATTTATTTTCTCTTTGGAACTTGAACTGGCAAAGGGCCTTATAGAAACACTTGAAAGAGAAGCTCGATCGGTTTCAGTAACCAAAGAATTGGGCTTTGCAAGATTTGATGGTGTGGATGAAATTTTATACTATGGATTGGATAGAGAGCTAATGCTCGCCTGCTATTCTACATTTCCAAAGGGAATGAAAATATTGTTCCATATGTTGTGAGATATAGTGATGAATTGGCATTAGTGGTATCCTTGTGCGATGGTGACTATCCATGTGAAGAATTTCGACAGGGTGAAGGAGGATGAAAATGGAGCATGGGGATTAGCTAGAGTTAACAATGCTTTCCAACCCGAGCCCTGCACAGGAAACAACTTCAGTTTCAATACACAATAATAATTAAATAAAAAAATTGAACATTATTAATATAATTATGAATTTTTTTTCAAGGTTATAATTCCATTCAGAAGTAAACCCATACCCAGAATTGTTGTGCTACCACATCGCTAAACTAGGAACTCCTTTCCGAATAATTTTGTCTACAAAATCGATGTTCTTCGAATTAAGAAATTATGTAGCATCTCGCTTCCTGATACATAACCTCACTCGCAATTCAGGGCGTCCATGTATGGATGAACTAGAAATAATCTCTGAATGGGAATTACTACTCTCTTTCAATTGTTCAAGTCTGGAGCCCACAGACAGAATAGGAATAAAATTATAGAGTTGTCCTAGTTGAAGCTCTAAGGTGATATCCAGAGAAGGGTTCAGGACATTTTTTTCCAATCATTTTATATTGTCTTCTTGGAAAATCCTATGGTGGGGATACTCTTAACCATTTATTTAATGTAAAAAAGATGCTTGAATAGTTTAACCTTTCCCTTTGCTGAAATAAATTTTATAGATTTTTATTCACTAGATCTTGATCGTCGCTTCTTCAACATAAATACAAACGTCATTCCCATAGCAAAAACTCTAGTTTTCCCATACGAGATAAATGGTCTGGCCTTAAAAATGGTTGTAGATGTTTGGAATATATAAGTATTAGTTGTGAACACTTATTTGTTAAATTCTAGATGACCGATGGAGACACCATTAATAATTTTACCATTAATACTTTTACAACGACTACCGTGATGGCGATTTCCAATAGAATGTTAGTATGTTTGTTGGTGATTTCAAGTAGATTGTTAGCAGTCAAAACACCATCAAGAAATTAATCCAAGACACACATTTCAACTTTCTAAAAGACAATATGATGAGAGATCCCACTGATTTTCTAAATTTCCATGTTCATTTGAATTTCATGTTGTCTCTATGACTTCCATCAGGAATGAAAATGCGTTGCTTCCAGGAAAAGAGATAGTTGTTGCTGTTGGAATTTAATTCCAGCTGCTACACGTAGAGCAGAAGGATGAAAATATAAATTTTGATGGGATCGAAAGATAACAAACAACAACAAGTTTAATTCTGATGTGAATTTCTTGAAGGACGGTGGCAGAAATTACCAGTTCTAATTTATACTCCACACAACCTCCGCAGTTAAACATTCACCCACCACAATGAATTCTCTAGCACCCATTTCTTTTGAATTGATCGCACAACAGCACCATTCCACGGGGAAACAAGCTTGAGCTGCAAAGAGGAGTGGTGACCCATTGAAGGAGGTGATGTCACTTTCCTCTGAACTAATGAAAATAATTCTGTTGGGCAAAGAAACAAGCTATTGCATAATTTTTGAAGCCCACGAAATATGGAGTGAATACATAAAGGTTTAATGTTTTGTTTTTTTATTTGCCGCATATATGTTTTATTTGTTTTGTTTTAAAACTTCAGTTATATATATATATATATATTATAAATATGAAATATTTATAATATATATACATATGTAATGTAATATGTTGTGCGCATTGTAGTGGACTGTGAAATGTAATTTCATGCTCGAAGGCAGAAAAGGAAAAATAGAGAGACAAAGAGCAAAAAGACAGAGAGCAGTGTGAGTAGCAGCATATGCCAAAAAGAGGAGAGTTTTGTTTTGTAGCAGCAGAAGTTCTTTTTTTGTAAATCTAGAACTTCATTCTGAAGAAAGAATTTCACTTTTCTAACAGAGTTTTTGTTTTTAATGAAATAGAGTGTTTATGCCATCTCTCTGTCAACATTTTTTTTTTTAATCTTTGTGTTGTGGAAGAAGAATTTTATTTTTCCTCTGTGTGTTTGGAATTGTTTAGAATTTCCAACATGGAGAGAGACAGACAGAGATAGACAGAGAAGAAAAATTGAAGTGTTGTGTGTGTGTGAAGCAACCAGAAGTTTTTTTTTTTGTGAATCCAAAACTTCGTTCTGAAGAAATAATTTCACTTTTGTAACAGAGTTTTTGTTTTTAATGAAATAGAGTGTTTATCCCGTCTCTTTGTCTGCATTTTTTTTTAATCTCTATGTTGTGTTGATGAATTTTTTTATTTCCTCTGTGTTTTCGAAATTATCAGAAATTTCCAACATGGTATCAGAGCTAGTCTAGGCGCACAGTGAACGAAGTAGAGATCTCTCTTCTCTATAGAAGCTATAAGAAGGTTTTTGAAGCGGATTTCTCTAGTAGAGAGAAAGCTTATATTTGTTTACACAGTCAAAAGAGTTTTATTGTTTCATTTGTTTGTTAACACAATCAAGAAAAATGTTGTGTTTGCATAGTTACGATGGTAGCAACAAGCACCAACCTGACGAATCCCCAAATTCCACAATTTAATAGGAAGAACCATGAATATTGGGAAATCACGATGAGAACCATGTTTGATTCACAAGACATATGGGAGCTAGTTAAGAATGGATGCCTAGAACCATCAGGTGTAGCAACGTTGGCTGCTTTGACAACAACGGAAAGAGGCTTGTTAAGAGATAATAGGAATAAGGACTCCAAAGCCCTATTATATCTCTTTCAATCAGTGCACGAGAGTATTTTCCCAAGGATTGCAACAACATAAAAGTCTAAGGAGGCATGGGATATTCTCAAAACAGCCTATCAAAGCATGGAGAAGGTGAAGACAACAAAGATGCAAATGCTGAGAGATTTTGAAACTCTCTGTATGAAAGAGTCTGACACCATAGACTTAGTTTTCACTCATTTTATTGGGTTGGTTACCCAGATAAGTTCTCATGGAGAGACATTTGAAGAAAGAAGGATAATGGAGAAAATCTTGAGAAGTCTACCCTCAAGATTTGATGGCATAGTGGTGGCAATAGAAGAGACAAATGATCTCTCACTATTTACAGTGGATGAGAGTAGTGCATCCCTAATGTATCATGAAAATATACTGAAAAGAGGAACAGGTTCCTCATTGGAACAAGCTTTCAAGACTCAAATGTATTTTGGCTGAGGTAGAGGTGAAGGTAGATCAGATAACAGAGGAAGAGGAAGAAGCCCACATATAGGTGGAAGAAACAACCCTGCAAGCATGAGTGGAAGGGGAAGCAATCAGAACTAGAATGAAGGCTCAATCCAACATCAAGATAATGAAAAAAGGTATGATAAATCCCAAGTCCAATGTCATTATTACAAGAAATATGGGGACTATCTCAATGAATGTAGGAAAAATCAAAATAACATGAATAATAGGTAGAATGCTAATTTTACAAAAGAAGAAAAGAACCAAAAGAATGTGCTATTAACATGTAATGTAGCATAAGATAGACAAGATGATCTATGGTTCTTATACTCAGGTTTTAGTAACCACATGACTGGAAACATAGTAATGTTTTCCAATCTAGATGAAAATGTTAAATCTGAAGTAACAATAGGGACTGATAGTAAGGTATTTATCATGGGAAAAGGAAAAGTAAGTATCCTGACAAGTAAAGGAGAACAAAATTTTGTGCCAGATGTATATTATGTACTTGGCTTGAAATGTAATCTTTTGAGCATTGGACAACTCATAAGAAAGAGATACAATGTATTCTTTAAAGGTGATGTATGCACAATCATGGAAATACCTCCAAGAAAGAAATCCATTGCAGAGGTGTAGATGAAAAGCAATAGGATGTTTCCTCTCAATCTCATAATAGACTTGAAGGAAAGAAGAAATGTAGCTGCTGTAACACAAGAGGTCTTTCAAGTGGAAGTGAAAGATGAAAACTGGTTATGGCACTTGAGATTTGGACATCTCAAATTTAGAGGCCTGAACTTGTTGCACATAAAGGGAATGGTGAAATTATTACCATTAATTGAGAAACCATACAACCTTTGTAAAGGCTGCATCTTGGGCAAACAACACAGAGAAATATTTCCAACAGGGAAGAGTATAAGGGCAAAGACACCCTTAGATATTGTCCACTCAGATTTGTGTGGACCAATTCAAATTCCATCTTTAGCTGGTAGCAAATATTTTTTGACATTCATAGATGAATACACCATAAATACATGGGTGTATTTCTTGAAATAGAAGAGTGAAGTGTTTGAACAGTTCTGCTACTTCAAAGCTCTTGTTGAGAAGCGGAGTGGGCACTACATGAATGTGCTAAGAACTGACAGAGGTGGAGAATACATATGCAAAGAGTTCTTATTTTTCCGTAGGGATAATGGCATACATAATAAATTTACCACAAGGTACACACCTTAGCAAAACAATGTTGTAGAAAGGAAGAATGGGACCATCATGGACATGGTCAGAAGTATGTTAAAGAAAAAAAATTTTCCAAATGAGTATTGGGCTAAATCTATCAATTATGTAGCGTATATCTTGAATATATGCCCAACCAAAGATGTTATGAACAGAGTTCCGCAAGAATCATGGAGTGGAACAAAGCAGTTTGTCACTCACATGAATTTTTTTGGATGTGTGGCTTATGCACATGTTCCAGATCAATTGAGAAAGAAGCTTGACAAGAAGGGGGAGAAGTGTATCTTTGTTGGATGAAACGACGAGTCCAAGGCATAAAAAATTTGTAATCTATCCACCAATAAAGTAATAATAAGCATAGATATGTAGTTTATTGAAGAAGAAGCTTGGGATGGAAGCTTAGAGAAAACAGTGAATGTGAAGACATGTGTGCCTCACGAAGAACAAGAGGAAGGGACAACAAAAAATAATCCATCCTTAGTGGCTCCTCCACCACCACAAGAATAATAAACCACACCACAAGCTAGAAATAGAACAACCTTGAGAAATTAGGGAAGTGCTTCTTCAAGCACACCACAAGGAAGTGAAACTCCCTCGAGTTCAAGTGAAACTCCAAGTACACCAAGAAGACCGAGATTCAAAAATATGAGTGAGATTTATGAAGGAGAGGTAAATGATAATGTTGGTCTAAACTCTTTACTTGCTTTATATTGTCATGTTGATGACCCAATTCATTTTTAAGAATCTGTAAAAGAACAAAAATGGATTGAAGCAATGAATGAAGAGATTGGTGCAATAGAAAAGAGTAATACATGGGAGTTAGTGGACCTCCCTAAAGGTAAAGAAGTCATTGGAGAAAAATAGGTCTATAAGACCAAGAGAAATGCTGAAGGAAAGATTGAAATGCATAAAGAAAGACTTGTTGTCAAAGGCTACAAGCAGCAACAAGGAAGAGACTATGAGGAAACTTTTGCACTAGTTGCAAGGATGGAAATAGTGAGAACAATGTTGTCCATAATAGCACAACAAAAATGGAAGGTTTACCAAATGGATGTGAAATCAACATTCCTGAATGGAGTATTGAAAGAAGAGGTATATGTTGAACAACCTCCAAGCTATGAGATTGAAGGCCAAGAGCACAAAGTATGCAAGTTGAAGAAAGCTCTTTATGGGTTTAAGCAAGCACCGAGAGCATGGTACAATAGGATAGATGCTTACCTAATTGAAAATGGATTTGAGAAATATGATGGAGAACCCACACTCTACATAAAAGAAAATGATGGTAAGATTCTTATTGTTTCTTTATATGTAGATGATTTAATATTTACTGGCAATGAATTTTCTCTCATTGTTGATTTTAAAGTAGTCATGAAGACTGAATTTGAAATGACTGTTTTGGGTTTTTTGAGATATTTTCTTGGAATAGAAGTAGAGAAAAAATAAAATGGGATTTTTATTTCCCAAGAAAAATATGTTGAAGAAGTGTTGAAAAGATTCAACATGCAGAAGAACAAGTTGTAACTCCAACTATCATGGGGTTAAAATTGAGCAAAGAAGATCACAATAAGAATGTTGATCCCACATTGTATAAAAGCATAGTTGGCAACCTTATGTATTTGACTACAACCAGGCCAGATATTATGCACGCTGTAAGTTTAATTTCTAGATTCATGGAAACACCAAAAGAGACTCATTGGCAGACAACCAAGAGGATTCTAATGTATGTGAATGGAATGAAGGGGTATGGTATTTCATACTCTCCATTGGAAAAATTTAAATTGATTGCTTATACTGACAGTGATTGGGCTGGAAGTGTAGATGACAGGAAGAGAACATATGGATATGTGTTTCATTTGGGATCGGGAACCATTTCATGGGCTTCCAAGAAGCAACCAATAGTTGTTTTATCAATAGCAGAGGTAGAATATGTGGCAGCAACAACAACAACATGCCAAGCAATATGGATGAGAATAATGCTCATAGATTTATGTCATGAACAGGACAAAGGAACAAAAATTTATTGTGATAATAGCTCAGCAATAGATTTATCAAAAAATGTTGTCTTACATAAGAGAACAAAGCATATTGATGCAAAATTTCATTTTATAAGAGAACTGGTTAATAATGGCGAGATTTTTCTGTAGCATTGCACGGCAAAGGAATAATTTTCTAATATTTTAACAAAACCATTAACGAAGAATTTTTTTAACTATCTCAGGAAATGCCTGGGTACGCAAGGGAACAATAGTTGTAATAAAGGGGGAGTGTTGGAATTTAATTCCAACTGCTACCTGCAGAGTAGAAGGACGAAAATTTAAATTTTGATGGGATCGAAAGGCAGCGAACAACAACAAGTTTAATTCTGATGTGAATTTATTGAAGGACGGTGGCAGCAACTACCAATTCTGATGTTTACTCCACGTAACCTCCACACCTAAACATTCACCCACCGTAATGAATTCTCCATCAACCATTTGTTTTGAATTGATCGCACAGGAGCACCATTCCGAGGGACAGCAATATTGAGCTGCAAAGACGAGTGATGACCCACCAGAGGAGGTGACATCACCTTCCTCTGGACCAATGAAAAGAACTCCATGGGGCAAAGAAACAACCTCTTGCATAATTTTTTAGGCCCATGAAATATGGAGTGAATGCATAAAGGTTTAATGTATTTGTTTTTTTATTTGCCGCATATATGTTTTATTTGTTTTTTTTTAAACTTTGGTTATATATATATATTATAAATAAGAAATATTTATAATATATATATGTCTATAATGTAATATTCCATATGAATTGTAGTGGACTGTGAAATGTGATTTCCTGCTCGAAGGCAGAGAAGGAAAAATGGAGAGACAGAGAGAAAAAAGACAAAGATGAGTAAGTTGTGTTTTGTAGTAGCGTATGCCAAAGGAAAAGAACGTTGTGTGAGTAGCAGCATACGTCAAAAAGAGGAGAGTTGTGTTTTGTAGCAGCAGAAGTTTTTTTTTTGTGAATCCAGAACTTTGTTCTGAAGAAAGAATTTCACTTTTGTAACAGAGTTTTTGTTTTTAATGAAATAGATTCTTTATGCCATCTCTCTATTTGCATTTTTTTTTAATCTCTGTGTTTTGTTAAGGAATTTTTTTTATTCCCTCTGTATGTTTGAAATTATTAGAAATTTCCAATAGTTGCCAAAGTGAATGTGAATAATATCTATGGGATGGATACTCATAACCACTAATAACTCAATTATTCGTTTAATGGCTGGTTGTTAATATTAGATTTTGAATGCTATAGTACATGTTTATTATGGGAGATGTTATTATATTGTATATGATAATATTAAATTAATAATTTTTATTTAAGGTATAAAGACACATCAAAGGAATACAAGATTTGAGAAGAGTAGGTAAATTGTGAAGATAAAATCAACATTTTTTTCAAACACCTGCATTCACGAGTCGAGTCAATACAACTCAGAGGACAACTTCAAACAACCAGAAAAGAAATTAACCAAGAATAGATTGTTTGGGGGAGGTTGGAGCCACTCTTGACTTTGAAAATGATTATTACGAATCTTAGTGGATTGCCTATGTCCAATGATTCTCTTCTCAATGAAAGGGCCAATGTAGCAGAACGCATATCAATTTGAGTAGGTTCCCTTGACATTAAGGTATTGTAGGTTATTTTTTGAAGGATTTTGATAATATTGATTTTAAGGATGTCTGGAGGGTTTCTGTCCAGTATCCTCAAACCAAAGGGGAGGTTTGGGATTAATTTTTTTTTGTTAGGAATGGACATGCCAATGATGTTAATGTTTCCAAGGCCACATCTGTTGGCTTTGATGATATCGAAGTCTCCAATATTGAGCTGATTTTGAGCCAATAATTACAAACTAAATTGCACAATCAAATTTTCTCATAATTATGTAAAACTATATTTTCCAACCGATTTCCACTTCTAACCAAATTCCTTTATAATAATTATGTAAAACTGAATGTCCTAAACAATTTCCTATAGATTTCCACTTTCAATCAAATTCCATGATAAAAATATATAATAACGATGTAAAATTGTGATTTCCAACCAATTTGTGTAAACTTCTATGTTTCATGATGAAAATGTCAATAGAGAGAAAGAATGATTAAACTCGAATATTTTGAAATGTGTTTCAGTAATTTTGATTAAGATAAGTTAAATCAAAATCACCATGACCTACATAAGAATTAGAGGAAAATTTAGCCTAGAAGTGCCCATGAAATTTTCACGTAATTTCCATGTCATAATATGTAAACCAATCAAAATCCTTTAAATTTAAAAAAAGGTAAATGTAAATATTTTTGAGGGAAAGGAAGAAAAACTAGGTTTTTTAATTGTATTTTTGGTTTATCTCCTTACATATTTACTCAAATTTGAAGTGTAGATACATGTTGGATGAAAAATTCAATTTTGCATCTAATGAGTATCCATTATGCATACTTTTGAGAAGATCCACAATGATAAAAATTTAAGATATGTTAAAAAAGCGTGTTCAACATGTTTTTTTAATGTATCTTCAATTTTTGTCAATGCGGGTCTTCTCAAAAGTATGCATAATGGGTAATCGTTGGATGTGAAATTTGATTCTACATCCAATAAGTGTCTACACTTGAAAAATGAGTAAAATTTTAAGGAGATAAGCGAAAAATACAATTTCTTCTTTTCCCTCCAAAATTCATAACTCTTATTTTATTATTTTAACTATTATTTTATTATTTTTCCTTAGTGTTATAGGTCAATTTGGGCACCATTCCCAATGAATTGGTTAACTGGGCATCATCTCTAGGACTAATTAATAGGTTCTATCATTCCCTATCATTTCAGCTGTTATATGCCCTAAGACAAAGAACAAGACAAATCATTCAAGACTTTCACCTGCAAAGGTTTCTAAGATTTTAAGCTTATAATATATCATATGAGAGCTCATCACTGCTACCTCTGAATGGAATAAGTGCATTGCATATGTAGGTAGCCCCATGCAAGGCTACTCTGAAAAGCACTTCTTGACACTCATAGGTGTGTTGGTCACATTGGGAGTGAAATCCTCATTGTTCCGAAATCTCCACTTGGCCAGTGCCTCCTAGAAGAGTTCACATGTGTCAAAATTCGAATCCATGTGTCCATTTGACATCTGTAAGATTGGAAACATGTCTTGCCTATTATTGGAAAATCATTGATTGTAAAACTACCTTTAGCTCCTCTATAAATTGAGCACAAATATTAGTGTTTGATAAGGAATAATGTGAGTAGAGAAATGCTAATGGAATTTCAATTGATGAGTTGATTTGAGTGACATATTTCTAGAGATATCTGCATTGTGATGAGGCTGCGATGTTGTTGGAGACGGTGACACAAAATCAATCACTAGGTTGTAACCTCCCCTTCTATCATTAATAAAGATTACTGCTTATTTTTCCCTATATGCATCTGTATAAGCTTTGATTTTCCATGTCATGATTTCTTATTTGATGTATATGGTTTATGCTTTATTGATTTAGCTAAATAACTTGAATATACATCTGTATTATTGCTATCTCTTGTTGTTTAGTGTTCATTGTTGTAGGAAATATTTTTCACAACTGACTAGAATTTGAAGTTACAAAAAAAGCGACAGAAGGAGACTTTGGAAGCGCTTAGACTCCAAGTAAGCTTCTTATTTCATTTTGTGTGTCTGTTTATAGTTAGGAAAGACAATCGTAAAGTATTTGACCTGTTGTTCTATATTAGCACCTGTTTATCGAAGAATGATTTATCCATAATTCATAATTCTGTATAAAAAATTGGTGACTCTGCTGGGGAGATTACTCTTTATTCTAGGTGTTTTAGCCTCTGATTTTCTCTGTTTATTCACCCAGTAGTTGTTACTCACAAAGATTAGGTTTTTTGAAATCCAAATTTGCATTAGAAGTGTGTTAGACAGTTGTGTTTTTTATTGTACACTGCGCTCAACGCACTCTTGCTCAGGACACAGTGCTTTGCATAGCACTGCCTCCCTTTCAGGCCTGCATTGCAAAGCACTATATCTCTTTAGCGACTGTGTTGCCTCTTGAAACCATCCAAATTCCATAGAAATTTTCATTGCAATTTGTTTCAGTTTGTTCTCTTCTGTGTTTTGAAAAGCCTGAGCCTCATACTGACCAATGATATTATCTACGTCTTCCTCCTTTGAAAGAAAAATTTGTTCAATGTTTGTTTAAAGCATTTTTCTTTATCATTGAAGAATTAATTTCAAAGTATTTTCATTGTTGCATTAGATCCATTTGATTTTGAAAAGGAAATTATCATAACTTCTTCATTTCTTGATAGGAGAAATTGTTGTTTAATTCCTCATTTTTCCTTCAAAAGAGAAATTGTTGTTCTATTCCTCATTTCTCAAAAGTAAAAGGCATTTGTTTTTGTTGATTTAGTGAACTTAGTTTCTTTTTTGCATTCATAAAATTAAAGGAACTGAAAAGAAAAACCTACATTTGCATGTAGTGTTTTGTGTGTTTTGCAAAAGGAACAATTAGGAAATTTTCATTTAGTTTGTGCTCATTGATTTGTTTGCTTTCAAATTGATTGCTCTTTCCCTCTAGTAGCTAGGATTTTAATTGAAAAAACTAAAGTGAAAGATTGCTTATCATTCTTAGTTTGCAGTTTAGGAATTTCCAACACATCATCGTGGTGAAACTTTGAAAGGAAAATTTATAAACAAAATCAACTTAAAATTTATCTCAATTTACTTAACAAAGCATTGGAACCATAACGATAACATTTAGAAGTTCTAGGCTAGAGACGTGTTCTGGCATCGTAAAACAAAGCAGTTGTCATTAACATGTTTGCGATATATTTCGAGTGTGATACCTCACGCCACGTACTTAAGTATATTATAGCTCGTCCACATACTTTCGGGTATATCGGGTGGTGTTACAGTATGAAAAGTATAAAGGGGTGCTCTCACTATGCGGTTTCGCATCAGACAACGCTAATACAGACTTTAGCCTCCACGTACCTTCGGGTATATTTGGGAGGACAACTTTTAGGTGCTATCCATCCATAGTGAACCGAGTCAGCTGCCTTGTAAATTGTGATACATCGAACACAACATTCGGGGAGATTGCTTGCTCGTACTACTTGGTTCGCTAGGAGGTATTATGCAGTTCATAGTTTCTTGGTAAACCCTTTTGCCTAGCATTAGCATTTTATTTTTTTTATTTGTTTTTGGTTAAAATAAATCAGTAATTGTGGAATGACAAAATCCTTTCCCCCATCGTTCATGTAGAATCACATTAAAACCACATTTACCACCAGAAGTTACTTATGGTAGGCGAAGGTGATCACGCTCTACCGAATCAAGTATAATTCGTACCTCTGGTGAAACATCATCTTCCCATAAACCAGTGTTAGCTCAATTTGTTTCTACAAATCTTGTTCCGTCTAATGTTGTCGAAACAAAGTCGTCACAGCTACCATGGTCACAATCCATCCAATCAGTGAGCCCATACCTCCTAGACCCGACGTTGTTCAGCTAGAAATTGATCCAAATCCTATCTCTTATTTGCCAGAACATCTGAATCCTGAAGTCATACAACTGGAAGTTGTTCCTATCTTGGTCATCCCACAAATTTCTGTAGCTATTGAGTCTCCCATATCGCACAGTCAACCAACTAAAATATACTTTGGGCCTAACGATGAAATACTTCCACCTGGTTTAATTGCTATTGAATAAATCCCATAAGATGGGACACCTTTAACTCCAACCCATTTTGGGGAGGACCTTTACCTATACGAGTCTTGTCCTCAATCGTTACCATCTTATTTTGTTGATCTTGTTCCTATTCAAAGTCTCGTCGATTCAAAAGGGTATACATTTCGTCAAGTAACCATGCCTGAACCAACATCTTCGGTTGGGCCATATGTTCAATTTATGTCAGCACTTGCCCTTGCTACCCCGTCTATGTTCACAACCTCACCAGGGTCATATTTTTATGGTGGCTCTATGGCACCATCAGGTTACAAATCATTATCTGGAATTTTCTCTGGTGCATCTTCAAACCCATGGACTTTACCAATATCATCATTTCATATTCTAACTGGTAATCCTATAGTGAGTACTGATCGATTTGATTCTTTATACACATCAACAGGGAAATATCAAGATGGTCCTTCTGGGTCTATTCCTTTAAGTACCATATCAACTGGACTCCCAACATTTGGAGAGAAATATTTTCCATCTTATTATCCTCCTCATGCTGGGGGGCAACCTTTGGTCACCTAATATGATATTACTCCTTCACTTTTTGGTCAACATAATGTTTAAATGAACGTTTGTCAATGGAAGCCCACTCTTCCTATCCAACCACAAATGGTTGTGCACTCGTATCAACCTATTCAAGTTGTTACACCCATGTCATTACCACTTGTTAATACATATTTACCCTTGTTACAGAATCAAAATTTTGTACAAAAACCTTATCAAGCGGGTCCTTCAACTCAATACTCTCAAATGTTGGATCCATAGACTCCAAATCCTTCGGTTAATTTACAACAACCTGTATCCGGAATCATTTATTCACAAACTAGTTTACCATTTTATGGGATGTCATAGCCACAACCTGGTTATACCTATCAAACAAATCCAAGTTATTGTAATTTTGGTTATAAAATTGGCAGACAGACCCCTCGGCAGCCTCAGGCGCAAATGCCTCAAACTTCATTTCAACAAGTATCATATCCAGGTTTTGGTCAACAGAATCCTCAAGCATTTTCTTTTCAAAACAACCCTTATCTGGGTTACTAGTAGCAGATTCCTTATGTTGGTGATCAAAGGCCTGTGCTCAAGCAATTCCATCTTACCCTAGCTATGCTCAACCTGACCATATTAGATAGTTTCCCTTAGTTACAACTTTAGAGTTACCAAATTTAAATCGGCTCACTAATGATCCAATTAACTATGCTCCTTCGTGGTCGGTGATACCTCACAAATTACCCTCAGATATTCCTAAGTTCAATGGAAACCCTGGAGAAGATCCGTTGACTCATGTCATGAATTATCATTTATGGTGTTCATCAAACTCCCTGAATGATGATTCTATTTGACTACGTATTTTCCAGTGTACGCTCACAGGTCGAGCTACAAAATGGTACATTGAGTTACCTAGAGCTTCTTTTGATAATTTCACTACCCTGGCTACTTTATTTTTGACTCATTTCCAGTTACCCATATGATTTGAAACTGGAACGGAACTCTTGACCAATTTCAAATAGACTACTGCTACTCACATTTTTTATCATATTCATGAGTGGTGTTGTTGTCGTAGAATGGTTAAGACATCTGTTCCAGATCATCTCCTTGATGAATGGTTCATTAAGTCCCTGTTACCATCTATAACTAAGGATGTGGCTCAGGGTGGCGTCATCACAGAAGAGCAAGTTATCGCTCATGCTTAATATTTAGACTTGATCTATACTCAGTTTGGCACACTCTATGAAAAAATTCCTAATGTGCCGAGATATTATTTCACTGTTCCTCCTCAATTGATGGACTCTCATGCCGAAGACGACTTGATTGGCACTGCAAGCACACACCACACTACTTCATCTAATCCTGCACGTTCTTCCGAAATTAATGCCATGTCATTTGAAAAAAGCAAAAGTGACAAGAAAAAGGGGAAATCTAAGAAAAATCAAACTTCTAACCTGCAGGAAATATCATCTGATCAATCGTCTGGACCTAGGAAACCTCGTTATCCATGCATAACCTGTGATGAGGCACATGTTCTTAGGTATTTTGCTTACTACGTTGAAGTCTCAAAAATGATCAAGACCTCACATGCATCAGCTGTGTTAACAGACCCATTTCCAAATCCGAACACAAACATGGTTGCTACAGATCCAGCTACTAGTTCCCAAGTGTTAATCTTATATGTCAGAAAACATTCAATAGATATTTTGGTGTCAACGTGTAATAAATATTATGGTAGTCAGGCCACTGATCAGCCTACTATCTTGAAAACAAATATGTCTACGGAATCAGTACCACCTACTACTATTCCTGAATTGACAATCAAGCCACCAAAGGGAGTAATTCACAAATCGACATATAGTCCTCGAGTAAGACCTGCTCAGAATTATAATATAGTTGAAGATTTGGCTCAATCCCCTTAAGCTATGTCTGCTCTTGAGGTATTACAAAATTGTCCCTCCGAAAAATAGTCTTTATCGTTGTCTATTAGTGGAATTCATCCGAATGATTCTAATCTTGTCGTCTTTAATCATACAGGCTATGTGCCGCAATTACCAGTAGAATTGGCATTCTCCATACAAGTAAATGTTCTCAATCACCTTGTTCATCGCACCATTATTGATGAGGGAGCATCTACATGCATTATGTCTCTAAATTGTTGGATGTCACTTGGCTCACCATGCTTATCACAATCATCAACAACATTGAAGGCTTTTGATGGACGTACACATAAACCTTATGTTATTATTAATAACCTGCATGTTGAACTAGGGGGGAAAACAATAAATATTGATGTTGAGGTTGTTGACGGACCCCTTGACTATAATATTATACTTGGAAGGCCATGGGTATATGAAATGACTGCAATTGTTTCTACATGTTTTAGAATGATTACCTTTCCATATAAAGGTGCTATCACAATCATTAATCAACTATCCTTCATTTCCTCTACTTCACAGGTAATTGGAAGCATTTCGTTTTTTCACATACCCAAACTAGAACTTCAAAACATTGGTGTTGGACTCTTAAAGGATTCCACTCTCATGGGAACCTTTGCATTGTCGCCGCCTGTGATGTCAATAGAAATTGCAAGTATAGAGACCTGCTACATGATCTCTTCCACTCTATCTAGCTTAAGGGAGAGTACGAGTGATTCTAAAATTACTAAGTTGGATTCTTTTATGCTGCTCAACCATATTGAGCTGGCATAAGAATCAATCTATCTGGCTTGGGCAGCGAATTCAAAATCACCGTCGCTGAGTGTTTGGTTTGATCTTTCCTTAGATTTTGGTACTCCCTCTAATCCTTTTTCCTTGATGTTCTTGATAGATGAGAATATTTTGGAAGCCATGATGTCAGAAGGAGACCCATGGGAATATTATCATCATCGTTCCCATCTTTGTGATTATGAAGAAAACTATCTTAGTGAACTATATCACCCATCAATCAAAAATTTCTTTTCGAGTTCATTACCTATTAATGCAATTGATTCCAAGCGAAATATGTCAAATATTGAAGAAACCATTTCTATAGATATTTCGACCAAACTTGGAGTTGTAGAAAATATTCATGTTGGTATATCTTGTTCTCCATCAAAATTCGAATAATATCACTCTCTATTTCATGAATTCCGTGATGTATTTTCTTGGTCTTACAAGGAAATTCTAGGCCTAGATACTAGTATTGTTGAACACACTATTAATATGTATCCTGATGTCAAACCAGTGCATTAATGGCTTCATCCTATTCATCTGAAGAAATCCACTAATATCAAAGAAGAAGTTGAAAAAATTTTGCATGCTGGTTTCATATACCCTATTTCGCTGACTGAGTGGGTTTCCAATATCGTTCCTTTCATGAAAAAACAGGTAATTATTAGATTTTGCGTCTATTATAGGGATGTTAATCTTTCTTATCCAAAAGACAACTATCCTACACCCTTTATCGACCAGATTATTGATGATTGTGCTGGATGTGAAATATTTTCATTCATGGATGAATTTTTCGGCTACAATCAAATCAATATCCGCCCAAAAAATCAACATAAGACATCATTCATCTATCCCTAGGGCACATTTTATTATAGGAAATTACCGTTTGGTTTAAAGAATGTTGGGGAAACCTTTCAAAGAGAAATGGACTATGCTTTAAATGACATCAAGCACATTGTTCAACCGTATCTAGATGATTTACCAGCACATTCACGAAATCAGACTGATCACCCGATGTACTTGAGAGCCATTTTATTACGCTGCCAACACTACAAAATAAGCCTCAATCCACATAAATGTGTGTTTTTTGTTGGTTCTAGTCATTTGCTTGGATTTGTAGTCTCAAAAGAAGGAATTTGAATTGACCCATTGAAGGTTTAGGCCATTCTTGATTTGCCTGCACCATCAAATTTTCTTCAGATACATAAACTTTAAGGAAAGGCTAACTTCCTAAGAAGGTTCATTCCAAACTACGCCGAAATGGCTAAAGGATTTACTCGACTATTGAAAAATGGGGTTCCCTTCCATTAGGACCAAGTTGCACAAGCTTATTTTGATGCTGTCAAGGATACCCTTATTCGAGCGCCATTAATGTACCCCCCTAATTATCAAAATGATTATTTCCTATATATCACCATGGCTAAAATAACCATTGCTATGGTATTGGTCCAAGTAGAAGATGTAATTGAACATCTGATCTATTATTTGAGTCGTAATCTCAATGATACGGAAGTTAAGTACTCATACATAGAAAATATTGCCTTGACAGCTGTTCAAGTTGTCCAAATATTTCACCATTATATCCTGCTCCAAAAAAACACTATCGTTTCATATTGCAACCCCATGACCTATATCTTATCATGTCAATTGCTAAGGGGAAAATATTCAAAATGGATTGTCATTTCGAAGGAATTTTGTTTGGAATTCATCAAATCCAAGTCAAAGAAGTCTTTAGTTTTGGCTGAGCTTCTCTGTGACCTTCCCTCTGATAGTACTACAATTACGTCGGAACCATAAATTCCCAATGAGTCTCTGTTTCTGATCAGATCATTTGATCCTTGGTATGGGTATTTCATCATTTATCTCCAAACTCAAACTTTTCGATCTAATACCTCTCGCTCTGAATAGCAATGTATTTGATACCAAGCCAAATATAATTTGATCGTCTATGATAACTTTATTGTCGTGGTGTCGATACCATTTTAAGGAGGTTCCTCACTCATGAGGAGGTTGAAAAGGTTTTAAATGATTATCATGCTGGGGCTTGTGGTGGAAATTTATCTGGATATGCCACGACGCAAAAGATACTCTGTGCTGGTTACTTTTGGCCTACAATTTTTTGAGACTGCATCCTTGCGGTCAGAAGTTGTCATGCGTGCGAGATCATTGATCATAAAATCCGCAAACTGCCTGCGCCAATGCATCATGTTGTCTCTGTGGAACAATTTTTGAAATGGGGTATTGACTTCATGTCCTGTAACCCTCGTTCGTCTAGGGGACATGGTTATATTATTATTGTAGTCGACTATTTTACCAAATGGGCCAAAGCGATGCCTACATTCAACAACACAGGATAGACAGCTGCATTGTTTTTCTTTAATCATGTTATTGCATGGTTTGGAGTCCCACAGGTTATAGTTACAGATCATGGGAAGCATTTTTGCAATCGCATGATGAATGAATTAACTGCCAAGTTAGGATTGTCGCATGATAATTCAACTCCTTATTATCCACAATCAAATGGAAAATTTGAAGCTATCAACAATATTCTTAAACGTATGCTTCAACAAATGATAGGAGTTCGTAAAATAAATTTGCATTTGATCCTGTACTCCATCTTGTGGGCATATCGAACCTCGGTGAGAAATGCAACTAGATTTACTTCTTTTCAATTGGTGTATGGTCTGGAAGCTATCTTACCAATCCAATGTGAAATACCATCATTAAAACTCATAATTGAATTGGTACATGACACCTCAAAAGAAGAAGTGCCTCTCCTTAACCTCATCCATCTTGATGAAATGCATCGTGAAGCCCAATTGGCCAACGAAGTGCATAAGAGATGTATAAAGGCGCAATACGACAAAAATGTCCAGCCTCGCATTTTCTCAAAGGGCGACTTGGTCCTCCTTTATGATCAAGAAGCTGATGTAATAGGTACAGGAAATTTTGAGTCATTATGCCATGGCCCCTATATTTTCAAAATATTTCTTGCTAAGGGTGCCTATGAGTTAGTTTATTACGATGGAATTCCATTGCCGTAGCTTAGAAATGGGTTGTATTTGAAACGCTACTATGCTTAATCATGAGCATAGTAATTTTTTGTATTATATTGTATATATATGTTGTTAATAGAATATATTCATGACTCAAAGAGAGTACCACATAGCCAACTCATCATTCAAGATCATCCATTCCTTAAAAGCAGGGTTGTGTTCCAAAAATCTAGGAGTGTTTTAAAGAGGTAAAGTGATGGTGAAATAGGGTCATTTTTCATTCAAGCATGTGACATTCATGATGTAACCATTATGTAATTGTTTCACTAATAGGATAAAGGAATGTAATAAATAGGAGATGGAGTCCTATTAGGATTTTCTTTTCTTTAAGGATAACTGTCAGTTTTCTGTTTTAAGTTAGTGATTTCAGTTATGATAGGTGTCAGAGTAGAATTTGAGGATCTAGCCATCAGGCAGATCATCCATATTGTAAATAATGTCTATTTATAGACAAAACATCGAAGAAGCAAACGATTGGAGAAAATTGCACAAAATTGCTGCTTGTATGTTTTTTACCATTATCACTAATACAAAGTGACATTCTACTTCTAGACCTGAGATTCTCATGAGGTTTTTGATGTGTTACTAATCTGTATCTCTATGTTTAATCACTTGCAGTAGATTTCATCTCTAATTACTCAGAATTCATAATATTATACTCTAACTTCCTTCAATGGTGAAATGACTGTGTTTTCTTATGTTATGTGTTTGAATTATCTCTATTAAAAACCTCTATCTGCCTTAGCTTCCATGTGAAGAACCATTGTCACTAATATTACTGATTGTTGACTCCATAATCCCAATGGTAGCAAGCCTTCATTTTTCAACCTACAATCATACAAAAAAAAGTTACAATTCCGTAGAGTTAGCCATCTAGTACTATCCTTATTCAAAATCATAAACCCCCTTTGAGAGAGCCCTCTGAAACTGAAGAGGCTAATCTTCAGTTATAAGTGGTTTGAAAGAGTTACATTGAGTTGATTAATGAGCATCCAATCAAGATAAATTTGGTGATAACATGAAAAGAGAACAACGAGGTGTAATTGCATAATTATTCTCACTAGAAGTTCCAACATCAAAATCATCTATTTCTCTAGATCTCCAAAAATTCTTGGACAATCATTCCAAGGTGTTTGAAACTCCCAAAGGACTCCCACCTATTTGTGATCATGATCATGCTATTCATTTTATTCCAGGAATTTCTCCTTCAAACGTCAAGCCTTACATATATCCTTACGTCCAAAAGAGTGAAATTGAATGTATGATTGCAAAAATGTTAGAGGTTGGTATAATTAAACCTAGTCAAAGTTCTTTCTTTGCTCCAGTAGTATTGGTGCACAAGAAGGATGGATCATGGCGCATGTGTCTGGATTATAGGCAACTCGATAAGCTCACTATTAAATATAAATTTCACATTCTTGTTATTGATGAATTATTATATGGAGCAATTTATTTTATCATGCTGGATCTTTGTTTAAGATATCATAAAATTAGAATGAAGTTTGAAGATATTTCAAAAACAACATTTTGAACTCATGAGGGTCATTATGAATTTTTGGTCATGCCTTTTGGCATTACAATTGCACATTATACATTTCAAGGGTTGATGAATTCCATTTTTAAACCGTTCCTTAGAAACTTTGTGTTAGTATTTTTTGATGATATACTAATCTACAATAGGTCTTGGAAGGATCATGTTCAACATGTTGATAGGGTGCTCAAACTATTGGAGAACAAAAAATTATATGCAAAAACCTCCAAATGTTTTTTTGGAGTGCACAAGGTGGAATATTTGGGTCATATTGAATCTCATGAGGGTGTTGAAGTAGATCCTAACAGATTTAAATCCATTAAGGAATGGAAATTCCCCATAACCATAAAGCAGTTGTGAATATTTCTCGTGTTAACAGGGTATTATCACAATTTTGTTAAGAATTATGGGATAAAAACAACATATCTAAAAACATTATTGAAGAAAGATGTATTTTCATGGACTCCTGAAGAAACTAAGGCCTTTGAACATCTCAAAGAGGCAATGTGCCTAGCACCGGTCTTAGTTATGCCAGACTTCACAATAACCTTTATTGTAGAATGTGATGCCTCAGGAAATGGAATTGGTGCTATTTTAATGAAAGAATGAAGACCCATTTATTTTGAACGCCATCCAATCAAAGGAAAGTATTTAGAGAAAGATATTTATGAGAATGAAATGTTGGTAATACTACATGCACTAAAGAAATAGCAACCTTACCTAATGGGAAGACAATTCAAGGTAAGAAACTATCATGATAGTCTTAAGTACATTTTTGAACAAATAATTTCTTTAGAAAGCAGAAAAAATGGGTCACAAAGATGTTCAGTTATGAATTTGTAATAATATACAAAAAAAGGAAGCTAAATGTTGTTGCAGATGCACTCTTGAGAAAGGATGAGGGGGTGGAAGAATTTCTTTGTGCCATTTCTATTATCCAACCAGATTGGATAACCGAAGCAAGGGAGGAATTTTAGAATGAAAAAGAAATATGGACACTCATTCAAAAATTGCACCAAGATCCTAGTACATCTGATACATTTAGCTGGAAAAATGATTCCTTATGGTACAAATATCGCTTATATCTTTGTAAGAATTTCCAACTAAAATAAAATATTATTTTGGAATTGCACACCTCTCCCATAGGAGGACACTTAGGATTTCTAAAAACTTACCACAGGGTGAAGAAATATTTTTCTTGGGATGGCCTTAAATTTGATATTCAAAAGTTTGTGGCTGAATGTTTTGTTTTCCAGAAAAATAAAGTTGATACAATTAAGACGTCTGCTACAAATTTTACCCATTCCAAATCAACATTAAGAGGATGTTTCAATGGATTTTATCGCAGGTTTACCTAAGTCCAAAAGAAACAGTGTCATCATGGTGGTATTTTATAGACTTACCAAGTATGCACACTTTTATGCATTATCTCATCCATTTAAAGTAAGTACATTTGCTACTGCATTTATTGAAATAATTCAAAAGGTACATGGAAACCCAAAGATTATTGTAAGTGACAGAGATCCCATTTCCATTGGAAATTTTTGGACGAAATTATTTTCTTGTTTGGGTACTCAATTATCCCATAGATCATCTCATCATCATCAATCCGATGGGAAAAATGAGATAGTGAATAAATGTTTGGAAGGATATATTCGTTGTTTTGTATCGGATAAACAAACATAATGGGTCAAGGGGTTACCTCTGGCTGAATAGTGGTATAACAATTCCATCCATACTACAACAAAAATGACCCCATTTATGGAATTTTATGGATATAATCCACTGTCCATCACATCATATTTCAGAGAAAATTATAAGGTTCAAGCAGTGTAATATCACATTGAGCATCAAAAACAATTTCTCCAACTCTTAAAGGATAACCTAAATTTGGCACAAAATCAAATGAAACAATAGGCAGATAAACATCATAGTGAGAGCAGTTTTGATGTAGGAGACTAGATATTTCTATGGATACAACCACACAAACAAATGTCCCTCAAGAAAGCTAAGAAGGATAATAAATTATCAGCAAAGTACTATGGTCCTTACAAGGTGTTGCAAAATATTGGTACTATGGCATACAAATTGGAGCTTCCTGCTTATTCCTGAGTGGATCCAGTTTTCCATGTTTCATGCTTAAAGAAGGTTATAGGTGACAAATTTCTAGTTCAAACAATATTTCCAGAACTTGATGAGGAAGGAAAAATCATATTGGAACCTGAAGAAATCACAGAAACAAGAATTCGATAGCTAAGAAATCGATCAATTTTACAGTATCTCATCAAGTGGAAGAACTTACCCACTAACGATTCCACATGGGAGGATGAGAATTTTATACAGAAGTATCCATAGCTACTCAAGCGTTGATCAAAACACTTTTTTGAAGGATAGGGTCATGTTAGGTCCATATATTACTAGTGTAGTCCCTTATTGTTGTTAGTGTATCCCCCTTATTGTTATTGTTGTGCCCCTATTGTCCCCATATTATTATTGTTAGGTTGTCTAGGATTATATTTTGACCCCATGGACTCCTATATATATAAAGGAGATTTTTTCATTTGAATCATCCAATAATTGTTCATTTATGTCATGTAAAGGATGTTTCCCCCTCAAAGTGGCTTATTTATAAGGTGTTGATCTCTCTTTTCTTCTATTTTTGGAGATGGTTTCATAACATGTTATCATATGTACTAAAAAATACATTGCAAAGCACATATTATATAAAAAAATAAGACTTTACTGACTTCTGAGTGCATGACCAATGCATTTGATATAGATGGATTTTATTCTTTAAAGTTAATATGCAATCTCTCATATAAAAATGATGGGATATCCATATAATACAAAACACTACTGTTATATAAAAAAACTGATGATCATGTGAATAAATTATACCTATACCTGGAAGCCTTTTCATATCAATTAGTCTCCACTAGGCATGATGCCCTAGTATACTATTCTTGATCCTTGTTTGCGTGTAATGTTGCATGCCTTCAACCTCTGAAGCACATCGTCATACAAGTCTCTGGAATGCAGTCAACTTCCATTGCCTTGAAATGTTTTACTTTTTTAGTCCCGTCACTTTAATAACAACAACAATTCCAGATGAAATGGAGAAAATGAGAAGCCCTATGCCTAAAATCAGCTTGAAGGTCAAAGAAAATGGACCTTTGATATGGCCTTCCCTTCCTTTGATGCATATATGTCATTGCAACGTCCCAAATATGGTATAAAGTGATCAGGATTACCCACAAAGGAAGTTACATTGAATTAAGAAAGCTGGCTAGTACCAGGAACTAAACCTGAGAGATTATTGTAGGAGAAATCCACAGATGAAGTTACGCTTAACATGCCTTCAATCTCTAAAGGAAATTTTCCAACCATCAGAAATGGTGGAAGATGTGACACTCTCAAATTAAAAATCAAGAGGCTCGTTATATTCCCCATTGCTGATATTAAAGTATTCAGAGCTTCTCCACCTACGCTTCTTGTGTTGGCCATCTTTGAACCCCTGAAAACCCCCTCCACCTCTTACTATTTTACTGCGGGAAAATATTGAGCCTTGTTATTTATATTGGTAGTTGTGGTTTTATTGTAGATGAAGTATTCACTGGGTACAAATGAGGTCGTCAGATACAATGCACTGTCTTTATCACTAGAAGCAGGAGAAGTGAATGAAGATGATATCCCACCACTATTTTAATTCGATGGATAAAAAAGTGAAGGAATCATAATATAGATGGGAGCGGGAGGCCGCTGATGAGGATAAGCCAATTTTAAAATTCCCTACCAACGACAAAATATTCTACCATGGAGGCCACCGTCACTACCTGAAAAAGTTTATGGGGATGTGGAATATTCCTATTCAGTGCACTATAATCTTAAAGCCTGAGGAATTAAGCCAACCATATAGGGCACAATTTAACCTTGTCTCACAGTGGCCATGTACCCTAAGCTCACCTTTTTGGATTTGTAGTTGGTTCTAGATTCTGTAGGTGGTGTCATCCCATTCAACAACCCACCCAACCTCTTCTAGAAAAACTATAAGCCCCACATTAATGTTCACTCGAGGAATGATATTGTACCCTCTATGTTTTCTAAGACCCTTAAATATTTTGGTTGTTATAGCCTGCCTGTTTCTCTCTCTCAACTTCCATATTCTCTTTCTTGGGTTAAGCTTACCCATTTTATCTTTTCGAGGTGTGTTACAATTCCTATTCCAAGATCTATAATGGAGGAGAGGAAAGTGAAGAAATTGCATAATTGATTGAATTTGATGCACAGAAAATGGCATCCTCCCTACACTACTATAAAAAAACCTTGTTTTCCAATATGTGTTTGCAGAGCAAAGGGAATTTTCCTTGCTCTGCTATCAAAAACATATTTTTTCTAATATGTTTTTGTAGTAGGTGTTATGAAAACAATGGCTAGCGATGACAACCTAATTCTTTTGCTAAATATAAAAGTTATTATTTTGCTACATATACCTTAAAAATAATAACTAGTATAATTACATTATATATAGTTGGAAGGTTCCTTTTGTATTTATCATTGATAAATATATAATAAAAAAATTTATTCCAACATAAATATTAATATTAACTATTGGAAAAAAAATATCATTATTAATTCTGATTTTACTTAACCCTTAATAATATCATGTTTTAATTAAAAAAAGAAGTGTTGAAGAGATTCTATCAACCAAGATATAAGGCATTTTTTCTAAAGTTATGTATGCTTTGAAAATTCCTAGGAAATTGGTAGGTTTAGGAAGACATTAAAATTTTAAAATTTATCAAAATTCAACACAACCTAGCAAACTCTTTAGCACACTACAGTCATTGATAAACATTCAGAAAAAGAATATGCTAAACATTTCCCTTGAGAATCAATCTAGGTCACCAATTAAAACTAGCAATTGCACCAAGCGGTGCAAAGGAATGCTGAAAAAAAGGGCCCAGAGTGTGGAAAATTACACACTGAAAACTTTTAGATTGTTTATCTTGCTAATATAGTGTAATAAGGACATTATCCCATAGTCCAATATGGTCAAATTTTTCAACTAATTCAACAATTAATAGGAACTTGATTGATTTGGTAGTTAAAAACAACATGTGGACAAACATTTCAAATTCGGAGAATCATAAAGCCATAAAGTTATTAACTTGATTAAGACAAGAAGCTAGCTCTTCCAACCAATTACATGTTAATATTTAGTATGTCTTTTAACGTAATATTAAATTATAAATTTACTCCTCCTTGAACCCTGCTCTTATGAGTAAATCTTTGTAACAAGAGGTAACCAAAATGAAGCAATTGGAACTAAGAATATCCCAAATTGGAAAAAGGGAATTCATTTGAGAAAAAATGTCTATGTCATCTAAAATGATAACATATTTTATACTTTTCGAAGATGAGATACGATTTTTAATTATATTTATACCTTTATCAACAATATCTATTTGCTTAATCGATTGAGTTAGATCCTTGACAAGTTTTCTCAGTAATTAAACATGAGAGAATTCTTTGACATTAGATATGAGGCATGATCTACTATACTTTGATTCATTTTTTTAAAGAATTCCTTGGCCAACTTTGACTTTCCTATTCTTCAGGACCAAAAAGCCCCACAAAATTTGGCTTGCAATTATGTATTACCTCTCTCACCTTATCCCGATTGTAAATCTGAATGATACCAGGGCCTAGCCACCAAGTCAGTCGTTGACTTTGCAGCTAGGCCACTTGAATTTGTGGCTACGCCCTAAGATGAAGGATGTCCCACAATGTCATCCTGAGTTATATTTTATAACATATTTTAACCGTCTTTTCTCACATATATCCAACATGTGTTCCACGACCTTACCCAACAACTCTTCCTTTCTGTTGAATGGTAGAGAGTAAAATAGCTAGTGAGAAACAACCAATACTTAGCAATCAATCTAAGTATTGAAATTATGTAGACGGGCTTCTGAAATATCTCAAAATATGACTCTAAGGAGAGGTTATATAATGAGCCTCTCTGGACTATGATAATAGTCAAATATTCTTGAAATTTGAATATCTCAAAATTTGTCTCTCAAGAGAGGTTATACGATTGATCTCTCCAGACTCTCAGATTCCCAGATATTCTTGAAAAATAGTCATAAACAGGCTGCAATGTGGCCAAGTAAAATATAATATAATTGATATTCTAGATATTTACAATGGACATATGGTTGAAATATAAAAAAATAAAAGCTAATGCAATTGAAAATGAAGGGAGAGGTAGATCAGTAGGAGGTACTTATCCATTACACTTCCTGTAGATTTTGTATGCCTTCTTTACATCTATAATACTAATCAACTTGCCGAGGGATTCGACTCCTCACAAAATTTCAACATTCATTCCCATCCAAATGGCTATGGAGATTCCATTCTACATTGGAGCTTATTTTTCCATTGACATGTTTGTGGGTTCTGTCATATTATTTGTATGGAAGAGATTGGAAAGGAAATATGCTCAACAATATTTAGGGGCTATGGCTTTATGATTGATCTCTGGGGATGGTATTTGGACTGTACCTTTGATAATTATTTCCTTTTGTAAAGTAAATCTGTAAAGTAAATCCGTCTATCTACATGTTATTTTCCACCACTTGAAGTACCTCATATGCAAATGTCTCTGATAGGTTATACTTCAATTGCAATATTTACTCCCTTATGAGTATGAAAATCAAATATTTAAATTATGGATTTTGGTACATTGTCTCTTCATGTTTTTGGTGGTGAATGCAAGTTGATAAGTATGTTATGACTCTCAGTGGCATGGATGGAATAGTATTCTCATCTATATGCATCTACTATTCAAAGTATTTTCTTTCATAAAAGATTAAGTAAATTAAATTTAAAAATATCATTTGATGTTTATAACACCCGAAGCTACCAATAATAAGATAACACTTCTATATAACACCCCAAGCTACAAATATTAAGATAATCTAATTTCTTGAGAATTCTATATAACATCCCAAGCTATAGACATTAAGATAATCTAATTTCTTGAGAATCCTAATGGAAGCATAATTTTTAAAAGAGAAAATTATTTTGTATTGTCTAATTGACTCACATCTCGTCTTCAAACTATGATATTTTGAGCCTTGGGAGATCAAAGGAGACCTCCACATCAACCTAATAACGAAGACAATTTCATCGAGTAAGTTTAGAAAACGAAATAAGAACCACAAAAAAAGAAATAACTCTAAAAATATGTTTAGTCATGAAAGGGATATTTCGTCAACAAACGTCATAAACAGCCTGTGCGTTTTTCTTGCTATATTTTTAAGAATCCTGAAAACCAGTAAAAAGAACTACTAACTCGATACATAAAATAAATATTGGAGCAATTAATTATCCTAAACTTTAAAACGGACGATTGAGATGTTTTGATCAACAAACAGTTCTTAGGTAAAATTTATTGAATTAAAAAAATTTATTGATGTAATAAGTACCTACACTGCGTTTATGCCTGTAATTTCAACAATGGATCTTGTAACAACCTTTCACAGATGAGACTATCAAAACCTTCTTTCAAATTATTTATGAAGCTGCATCTGCTCAACTTCATCGCGAAGTATCCTTGAAGCCATTGATGGCCAAAATGCGTAGGGTAGCATCACTGCACTGTGTTTGTTGCGATGCTTGCATTCAACAAACCATGAAACGGGGCTTGCCGTACGATTGTGAATTAAAAAATTTCGGCACAAAGGACTTTGTATCATTTTTTTACGATCAATTCCTTGCACATGGACAATTACTCCATCTCCTAATTTCCTAGCTTGGGAAATTGCTTGATGCCATTCTTTTGAATTGTCAAGAATGGCACGCACTATCTTTGATATCAAATCCATGTCATACAGTATATCCATTGCATAGCGGTTGGATGGCCATATTTCTTGGGTGTTTTCATTTGAGTGGTGAAGAATCCCTTTGTCATTGTGGTTGCGGTTGATACACATGTGGGAAGTCATGACGAAGGTCCTGTGGAGGAACATTGCTTCTTCTAGGGCACATCTCAGGTTGGATTCATGGCGACCTAATCTGTCACAGGCTTCACAGTGCTTCCCTGGGAAGTCTATTATGTTGCCCCAATACATGTAACTAACGAACCCAGCTTCTGAAGAAGATTCAGTATACGTTACATGGACAATTCTAGATCCATTGTCTGCAATGAAGCTCTCAGTTCCCGAAACGGAAGAAGATATGACTAACAACATGATTCTGATGCATGGATTACTGTGAGTAAGAAAAAACATCAGTACATGTCCCTATGTCCATATTGGACCAGAGAGTCGTCCCGTGGCTCTACAGAGGAGGCGAAAACGCTGCGTTAGGTGGACTGCATAGGCGTTGAGTATGGCAGGCACGTAGTCAAAGCTACTTCCGCTCGATTTTTTCCACATGTCATATTTTTATTTGATTGAATGAAGAAAATAAATATTTCTTATTGGGTGGAGTAAACCATGTTTTCTTACTCAATCTTACAAAGAAAATGTTTTTTTGGGTAAAAATAAATTTTTTTAATAAATCCTCAGTTGAAAGTTATCACTTTAAGTCAAAATAAAAAACTTTAAACTAATTAAAATAAATTTGTAGCTAAAACTAGCAATATAATAATAATAATTTAAATAAATAAATTTAAGACGAAATTATTATTTTTGTTACTAAACTAATGTCTTAAAAATATTTCATTTAGTAGTGGAAATTTCAAAGGCAACCAGCCCATACAAAACCCAACCTTGAAATTTCAGAGAAAACCAACCCATTCAAAACCCAATTGTGCTACAGTTGTATAAGAAAAATGTTTATCCAGGTGGATGGGATTAAAACAAATTTTAAAAAGAGAAATTGGTAAAAAATTATAGTTGTGTGGATAATACCAATGTCAAATGAAAGTGATCATAGGGTTCAACATCGTTTTGAAACTTTTTTTCATTGTATATATTCATAAAGTATATAAATTAGCAGTTGTAAAGATACACCAAAGCTAGTTCATTTCATTAAGATTTGGGAAAATTTATTTTTCACTGTTGTGCTAGTAATTTTGCTTGTGGTTATGCATACCACATTTTAAATGAATTATCACTAAAATATGTCAATTATCACCAATATGTTAATTTAAGGACTTGGAGTGCAGCACACCAAAAATCTGCTATTGTAAATTTTAACCACAACCATGTGGGACCTGCACATAATCTCGCTAATGCAATATCAGAAAGTTAAAAGCCATGTGCTAATCATGTAAATGAGATTTGATGAACTAGAGATTAATTTAATGTTTGGGATTAATTTATTTTCAAAAATATTATTTGCACATAATAACAGTGCAAATAACAGTATCTTTAAAAAAATGTCTGAACATTTGAAAACCATAAAATCTTTGATAAATTTCCAAGAATTACTGGTAAGAAATCATTACAAGGATAGGCGCATGGAAATAAAACAGCAAGTTTTCAGAAATAAAAAGGTCCAAGTATGGTGAGCGGTAGAATGATTAAATATTTTAAGACAACAATTCCAAAAAAACAAAACAACAACATATATATTCTTATATTTTCTTCTTCGCATAAAATAAATTTATTTCTCTTTCAATATCTTTCGTATAAAAATTATTTTTTTGAGGAAAACAAATTTTTAATTTTAGTAAAAAATATTTTCCGTCAAGCCATCATTTAAAATTTAAAATATATTATATGAAATAGGTTATTCTGGAAACTCTCATTTAATCTAAGATGGGCAACCACTTCTTATTTATTTATTTAAATAACTACAATAGTCTAAAAAAAAAAATATTATTTTCCGTTATAACATATCATGCTCGTTTATGGCATATGAGTAGACGTTATATTAGTTGGAATATGTAATTCTTACTTGTTTGTGGTTGTAACTCTATTTGAAGAGTCTGTTCCTACATTATAGGAAGTAGCTAGAACTATATTTGTTCCTAGTTTAGTGTGTGGTTGAGAAAATCTCTCAACCACATTATTGTGCGTCCAATATAGATTTTCTTTCTTTAGACTATCTCATGTATAAATGTGTGTAATTTATTTGATTAATTAATAGAGTTTGCAGATTGATATTTTATCTTGGTATCAAAGTCCGTAAGGGCCTTTGGCCCTTCCTGGGCATAGGAAAATAAATGATTGTATAGTTTTATTAAATTTGTTGTTTGTCCATCTTGCAACATCTGCCTACCAGCCTGAGAAAGAGTGCTGCCTACCTGAGGAGCATTGTGTGAGGAGCGCTGTGTGGTCGTGGTTGAGATTTCCACCTGCGTTAAAGTGCGAAGATTCTTGAGAACCAGAATCTCTGCTGCGTGCATGGAGATCCATGATGGAGCGATGTTGCTAGTGGCAGATTGGCAGAGAGGGCCCTGGTGACATTATTGAGGTTGAGCGGTGAATGGAAGGAACTAGACGTACCTGGAAGTGAAGGGCTACAACACTGCGAACTAATTCCCGACAATCGACAGCGGCGTGGAGAGCTTCCCATTCAAGGCGGGGAAATATGTGATGAAGAAATTGTGCATAGAGCTGACTTCCTTTACCATGAAGGTAGAGGGCACGAATAAGAACCTTCCACCGGACTTCCAAAAGATGAAGCTCATGACATGACTGACCTACACATTAGATGAGATCCGCCCACTGGAAGTCTCATTGGATGGCAAGCTCATGTTTGAGGAGAAGGACGACATCGACTACGCGGCGGTCACTGTTCAGCTGCCCAGAGGCGAGCGCGTGCCCTTCCTGTTCACCGTGAAGCAACTTGTTGCCACTGGCACACTCGAGAACTTTAGTGGGCAGTTTCTCGTGCCTGCCTACCATGGCTCCTCCTTCCTGGACCCCAAGGGCCATGGTGGCTCCATCGGCTACGAAAATGCCGTGGCACTCCCAGACAGAGGTCGCGGTGACGAGGAAGAGCTGGTAAAGAAGAATATCAAGGACGTATCGACGTCTAAGGGGACTATCACCCTCAGCATCAGCAAGAGTAAGCCCGAAACTCCTTTTTCATCTTTGCCATGTGTGGATGGAATCATCTGTGTCATGTGTGGATGATGCCTAAAATTGAAGGATTGCGGCTCGCAAAGTGTCATGATGATATGCCGGTGTTTGGTGTTGATATTGGTAGCATTGGTATAGATTGTAGTCGGTATTTGGAATGTGTTCGCAGTTGTTTTTCTATGTGGATAATTTAAGAATGAGATTGGAAGCTTGACGTTATTATGAGTCAGTTGGGACTCCTATGGCATTCTGGGATTCTTGTTCTTTTCTTTATTTATGTTGTGGGTTGATTAAGTTATGAATTGACGATGGGCTTAATGTATTGGAAAGAAGCAAAGATGAAGATATTTGCAAGCCAGCAAGGTATGATGATTAGTTTCTTTATTTGGAAGCAATTTTTTGCGATGGTTTTTCCTGGGTAAGATGCCTTCATGGAAACGGAGGCAGCGTCATATATCTTCTAAAGGAAAACATCTTATTTCTATTGTTACTCTTTCATAGTCCGGTGTAACATTTGATTTGAGGTCCCTTTTGGCTTACATATTCAAAATTAACTTGGGATGTTTTTTATTATCTCGATTTTTGTATGGCGAGAAGGTGGATGAGGCCACTGAGAAGGGCCATGTCCTGAAATGCTAGTTTTTGTTTTTTTGGTTTCAATTCATTTTTTAATTTCTCGTTAGAACCAATCAGTGGTGGCTTCACCCACATGCTCAATTTGAACAATGCAGCTTTCAGGTTGGAAGATTTGTTGGGTTTTGGTGTTGTGAACATGGCCTTGTGTAGCGAAGAGGCCGATAGATTGTTGAGTCTTCTGCAGGTGTTAGAAGAGGTGCGGAAGCATGCGGAGTTGTTGGGAGGCTTCGAGCTTCCATTGTTTGGGATCGACCTAGTTCAAGGTTGAACACATTTTTAGCATGGTCTCGTGGCACAATAGTGAAGTGAGCCGAGGGCAGTGTGGTGAGCTTCCTCAACGTAATTATGTTTCCATATAGGGTAAAGATGAAATTAAAAGTTCCAACATATTTTCTTTGATGAAACAAATTGTCTTCCTGAATTATTTTCCTTTCATGTTGAGGCCGGTCAACTTAACATGTAAATGTATTTATGTAAATCTGGTTAAAAGAATTATTTGTTGTATTGTTGTGACATGTAGCTTGGCAAACTATTTTCACGAGTATGAATCTATGTTGGAAGTTGCCATTCCAACAATAGAAAAAATTATTTGCAGGAATGATTTTCTACCAGATATGATGAAGACATGACAATAAAAATGGCATCAAAGGATAGTGCTTGGAAGTACATCTTATATTGGAGGATGATCGATTTTGTGTGTGCCTAGTGTGATGGAAACAAATCTACATGTTCAATTGCTAGAAGATTAGCTTGACAATGGGTCTTAGTTGTTGCAGAAAGTTAGCGAGCATGAGGAGGCATGCTTGAAAGCATTTACCCAGCCTCGATACTGCGAACAGGGGAAGTGGCATTACATTACGATGCCAGGGGAATTGGTTTTTTGGACGATGGAGGATCGGACCGTGGAGTCCTGGATTATTGTTTTTTTGAAGGGAAAATTGTGTCTCTTTGTGTGGCTATCAGTGCCTATGTCTGGATCATCTGTGTTGGAATGCACTACATTGAGTCCAGTTGAAAAGTCGTCAATCCGGTTCTTCATCAGTGGACCCTGTTAGCACCCTGTAATTGGCAAGATTGGAAAAAGTCCAACTACAGGGGAACATCAAACCGCTTTGGGATTCAAGGATCTAGCCCTCCTGAATCCAGAGAGGGATCTCTCTATAAATGAGTTTAAAGATGTGATCTTTAAAGTCTGAAATTGTGATATTAGGCTAGGTATGAAGAGCATGGGCTTTGTTTGTTTGTTTTTGGTTGGGCAAAGACATGATGAAGGTGAAGGTAGTTCAAAATAAAGGGTGAAGATGTCTACAAGTGAAGGAATGATTTGGTTGATAGGAAAAGGCAAAGATATTTTTAACCCATTGGGATATGGAGTCATGGGAGGATTTTAATTGGACAACCAGGTTCAAGAAGGATCCATGGGGCAAGTCACTTATGTCAAAGGATCTCTTAAGGTGATTTATGGAGTGAAACTGATAGGAAGTGGAGAACAAAACAAAATGAAGAGCAGTGCACAATCTAAGATCAAGTAAGTGCTTTTAAACTATCTTGCTTTCAACATGTGCTTAGAGAGACAAAACATAAAATAATTATGTGATCAGGTAAGTACTTTTAAACTAGCCTACATTGAAGTACTTTGAGTTTAGAGAAACAAAATATAAAAGCATTCTGAGATCAGGTAAGTGCTTTTAAACTTGACTGCTTTGAAGTACATTCAGTCAAAAAACATTCAAAAATAGTTAGAACAGCTTAAGATCAGGTGAGTACTTTGAAACCAACCTACTTTAATATACTCGATATTAACAAGAGAAAAACATAGAAATTAAAGCTTTTAGTAAGATTACGGTACTACTGAGAGTAAGTCCTAGCTCTATGCTTGCTATTCCTTATTAGAGAAATTGAACTGAGTGAAAACTTAAAGAAAATAACAATTGACAGTGAGGAACACATCACCATTGACACAAATCAGGATCCCATAAATTAGCAGCTTGTATTTGATGTTCAAACCAGTTACAATCAGCAAGCCCGGAGGGTCTCTACAACATTCAAACTTCTCATATCAGCTTATTTATCTTCAAATTGCACACAGTGCATCAGCAGCTTCAGAAAACCATTACATGCATTCAGATGTCCAGAGACCAACATTGGCTCATATTCTACAGAGGTATTTATAGAAAAATGAGGAGGTGGGAGCATTTCCAAAGGGTAAAGTATCATTAATTATGTAATCATTTCTAGCTCTGCTTCTGGACTATTCTTCATCTTCCTAAATGGTTTTTCCAACAACTGGAGATAAGACCTTTGATTTGCATTAATTTTTTAGTTGTCTTCCGGTAAACACCTCTTGTTCTGGTAATGACTAAAACTTCATTGATTTCTGTGAGGCTACAAGTGTCTTTAGGAGCTGGAGAGGGTTCAATTGGCCTCTGCTTATGGCGGTGGAGGGTTTCTCAGCTCGACAGATGTCTTCGTCTTTCCCTAAGACACCCTTAATTTACTTGAGATCTGTGTTTTGGGTCTTCAAACTCCTGTTTTGGTTCATTCTGTCTTCGACACTGATACTCTTTGATCGGCGCTTGATTAACTGTGTTTTTCTGGTGTACATGGCTGCGCAAGGATGATATGGCATCAATGCCTCATGAATCATTGGTAAAACGTAAATTTGGAATCCTGTGGATGACTTTCTTTGATGGATCAGTGGCTGGAAAATCGTCACCCTTTGCTTCTAAATTTTCTTCAGAAATGGAAAAAAACCATTTAACCCTGAAAAAATACAAATAAACATTATAAAATCCTGCGTGCATGGGCTAACTACTTTAGAAGGCACATGGAGAGAGCGTGGGCATTGGATGGCATCATCCAATGGCCGAGATTGATTGAGAAAAGTCAAAGAGACGGTGGAAGAAAATTTTAAATCAGAACCGTCGATCGCCAGGGATAATTTTAAGAACCCCCCTAAATTTTTATATATAAAAAATAGGCGAATCCCCATGATACATAGGCAAAATGGAAGGAAATTTTATTAATAATATAATATGTATATATAATTTTTTGGCAAATCTCTCACGAGATTATATTATCTTGTAAAATCATGGCGAATCACCAGTACAAATGGCGAATCACTACTACAAAATGCTAAATCGTTGTCTAGTGGAGTTCGGAGTGTTGGTTCCAATGAAGATATGGTAATTGAACCAGGAGTAGAAGGAAGAGAACCACCGAGACCAAGCATGGCACATGGTGACTCATGAGGGAAGTAGTTCTTGTGTAGTTTGGAAAACACGTTCTTCTAGTTCTGCTAAGCGTAGTGTTGTTTGTCATGTTACTACTAGCACTAATATTGAGGTTGGAGAGGAGTTTGAGGAAAGGTAGCAGTGGTGGAGAATTACAAAGAGTACCCCATGATGGGCTCCATTTTTCCCTTTGGTATTTGTGTCTGCAAGACCTTGTAGCTCCATTAGACAATTAGTTGTTCAATAAATCAACTTGGCTTGAGTTTAAGTTAGTGGAGTCAACTTAGACTAATCACCTCTTCGAAACTATGCTTTGCACTATCCCATATTTATCACACTAATGCTACAACATTGTGCATTTGCACCTAACTCTCAATAATTCTTTTCCAAGAAAAATCTATAATAAGAAAAATATTTTACTATATTCTAAAAGGTGAAGATGTCGAAATCATGCCACAAAGTGAAAGGAAATAAAATATCTTTCCTCAAACCACCAAATATGTAAAGAAAACAATAATGATTATAATAATAGAACTAGATCTATCGATCTATGCATGATATGAGAACCATAAGCATTCAAGAGACTAATTTCAAACTCAACAAAATCCTCTAAACAAGCAACAAACAAACCACTAAAATTTTCAAAGATATCAAGGTTAGACATTAACACAATTTCATGTACTTGAATAAGCCCATTGTTGCTTAGCGTTAGACTTCTTAAATTAGTTCTTTATCATTTAATACTATGACACTATCTATGTGAGAAGAAATAGGTCCCAACTTCATCAAATCTGATTTCATTTCCAATCAAAGATCAAAACTAGCTTCGTTTCCAATACCAATATAAAATCACACATTATCCAAATATCAATAATTATTTTCCAAGAAAATATAAAACTCGAAACTCAGCAAAATTCCCCAAACACAAGCAACATATATACCATTAAAATTTTCTAAGATGTCAAAGATAGACATCAAGGTAGTTTCATGTACTTGAATGAGCCCATTGATGCTTTGCATTAGTCTTGTTAAATTAGTTATTTATCATTTAATACTAGTCAAACGCTCTCTATGTGAAAATAGGTCCCAAAATCATCAAATCCAGCTTCATTTCCTGTCACAAATAAGAAGCAAACAATGTAAGGATTAAATATGAAACATCAATCTTACAATAACACACATGAAAGAAATGTAGCTGCAATGTTACAATGAAAAATACAAAATATAGAACCCATTTTTACCTGAATTTGACATGTAGTAATCTTGCATGATCAATGGAACATGTATACCAAAATAAGAGTCCTAGGGTATTTCAATTTCCCAATTCTCATCTTGGTCATCATTTTCTACATTGTGAACATGATCTTCTCCAGATGTACTATCATTATGAGCCTCCAAAACATTATGTTTTGTATCAAGTTCATTAGATAAATTTGTTATATTGTTTTCTCCCCTTCTATCACAATCTGATCGCCAAAGCGCTAGTGCTCTTTCATATGGAAAATTGTCTACGTCATACTTTGTTACATATAATCTTAAACATGTATCCACATGTTTATCAAGCTTGTTCCTCAACTTTGACTTCAAAAATGATAGTGCACTAAACATTCTCTCATCCTCCACTGATCCCAAAATCATAGTTTGACACAAATCTGCTAATTTAAAATATTCTGATATGTTTTCTTGCAGGTATTCGCTAGCACTTAAAGTATTCCATAATCTTGTTATAGCACCGTTTTCATTAGGATTCTCCAAAAAAGGATATTGCTTCCACATTTTTCAGCAAAGCGTCCACCTTGTTGATACAATTTTGATGAATCTAAAATACCTTCAATCTGTTCTCCATGTATCGAGACTTTCTTGCAAAAGTGGTCTACTAAACATTTTAATCTCTTTTGAAAATCGGCTTTTAAATTTCTTGAACATTGACAATTGTTCCAATATTGAGGGCATACCACACACATGGCCTCCAACAATTCATCTCGAGGAAATCGTTCTCTTATCTCTGATGATAGTGATCTTGCAATTTCTATCAAATTTTGTCTCACTGAGATAACAATATCATCAAATTGGTCTCTTGACACGGGGCAATCTTTGGTGATTCGTCTTGTCTTACTAATATAATGAAAGGGGACCATATACCCATGCACTGTGATACATAGTATCCCTTTTTCATCAAACGTCAAAAAATTTTCAGTATTTTCTATCTTGATGATCTTAGTCCAACTTGTAAACTCTGGACCAGTAAAAGAGTCTGGCATCATATACAAATTATCCAATGCAAGGCATGCTGACTTTCTCGCATTTGTGTATTCGACAATATACATTGTGCGATTCTGAGACATTTTCACGAGGACATTCATTTCATGTAGCATAGGAAGAATTCCAGCCAATGTCAATAATGTTTCTATATCAGTTAGTCGAAAAAGAAGATCTTGAGCTTTGTCTACATTGTAGCGATTTGCATACATCAACCCTACCAAAGATTTGAACTCACTAAATAGTCTTTGAGCTGGTCCATTTAAAGAGATCCATCTTGTATCAACATCTTTCAGTAGTTTTTTTCCATCCGTAACACCATATGCAAATTGTTGAAACTCTAAATATCGTTTGGGACTACGAGAAAAGTATGCATGAGTCTCACGTACAAGATCTTCAACTTTTGAAACTAATGCAAACTTGCTTACTATTTTAAATGCAAGATTCATCCTATGAGCCATACAATGAATATTAATCATATATGGTGAAGCTGATAGTTGTAGTCGAACACAAAGACCATTCCTTTGTCCTTGCATTACCAATGCTCCATCTGCTCCAACACATACCAACTTTTTTGCAATCATTAAATGATTCATACCACTTTCCTTCAAAGTATTAAGAACAAGTTCATAAATATTTTCAGCTGTAGAAGTCTCTCTCATCTTTTTAATCCCAAGTAGATAGGAATGCCTAATATGGTCATTAACCATATAAATGCTCATGCAAATCCATGAAGTATTATCAATAACTGTAACCTCATCCAAAGACAATGCCAAAAACCTAGCATTTGCAATCTCCTGTTTCAAATCATCAATTTCTACTTGAGCTAGATATCTTGCCCATTCCCAACCACTAGTTATGGACCAATGAGAAGATGGAAAGTTTGGCACGTGAAGAAAAGATAGAAATTTCATCTGATCTGGATAATCTGTCATAGGACGACCTTTACTTAAGATGTGAAATACAGTGCTCAATTGTATCGTCTTGGATAACAAACTTCTTTCCATCGTCTTTTCAAATTGAGATATGATGGCTCCTCCACTTGCCTCAAGTTTCTTCTTATTTATTAAATATTTTTGTATTCTTCCACACATTGGCTATGTCGGCATTCCTCCAAAGATTTCCATCTGACAATAGATTTCTCTTTACCATCTACAATTTTCTTTTCATAAACCTTTCCTGCATGCTTTTGTATTGTATCTAGCTTCATCTGAAATTTCACTACCTTGCAACTTTTCCAACTACACGCAAGAAATTTAACTTCTCGTAAATCCTCATTTGTAGAAGGTATTTCTTCAATAAATGGAAAACTTGAGAGCCAATCATCTTGGAATTTTCTCCCTATGGTCCACTAGCCTTTTTTCCTTTTTCGTGAATGGTTTGTGTCACCTTCCAAAGAAATATCTTTAACATTTTCATCATTAATTTCTGTTGAAACTGCATTTATCTCACCCTGATCACTTGCGGAACCTATTATTTCATCCATCATATGGATATCAGATACATTTTCACAAGAGTTAACATCTCTCTTAGTAATAGATTGTTCAAAGGAGCTTGAAGCATGAAGAGAATGTGTATTCTTGGATTGAGACTTTTTAAAGTATGATAATACATCAACTTGCCTTGATAGTTTCTTCCCAGAATTAGATTTTGACATCTCACTGAATATTCCAGAAGTAAAATTTCAAATCGATCTAGAAACCTGCATCAATAGTTTCCAAGAGTTGAGAATTACTAGATTTGTAAGTAGCTTTCAAAGTAAAATAAGTGTAATGTTCACAAAAACCATTATGAAATTTTTTATTAAAATGTTGTGCCAAGGCCCAAGCCCAAAAGAAAAAATAAATCATTATACACAAAACAATAACATCATGAGTCATCATCTATAAAACAAAGAACATCATTCAAATATAAAATATAAAAAAAATTTCCACTAAATTAAATCATATCTCCAAATCACCTAATGAACACTTGAAAGCTTTAAACAAAACAACAAAATATTACAATAACTTTAATCATCCTTTCCAAAACACCTCTCCCTTAAGTTGTAAAGAATTGGTTATAAGAAGTTGAAACATATCCTCTATCATTTTCCATGATACAAGTGAGGAAGGAAACTAGTCAGTTACTAGTGATTCTTTTACTTATCAATGGAAAGAAATCCCTTAAGACATTGTCCTCCTGTTGACCATAATTTTCTTTACATAGTGAAACATGTCCAGTATGGCCATGAAATAACCTAAAAAGACTCAAATTATTTCCATGATTTGTAAACACACGGGTGCCATGTAAAGTTTCAGGCCCAAAAAAGCACGTTTGGGATCCTATAAAGCAAAATTAATTATTGTATCAAACATTTAAAACTACTAATTAGCACTTAGTGTTTTTTATTTAACCAAGTTCCATTGAAATAACAGTCATGGGATGTTACCAAAGAGTTAACGAATAGATAAATGCACACCACAAATCATACATTCACTGGAACTTCCCCTCCCATGAATGACCATCTAAGGGAAAGGGGCAAAAAAGAAGAAAAGAAGTCAACGAATCACCACAGTCAGCCAATGATTCTTAGTGTCAAATCATTGGAAACTACAAATCAAGTGCAAATTTAACCCATGCATCCATGGGTTGACAAAAAGAGTTTATAGCAGCCACAAGCTAATCATTCTACGAGTCTACCCAAATATGACACAAACTCCTAAAACTTGTTGATTAGAAATTCCCCAAGAAATTTCACTTGGTTCATGAGAGAATGAAAGACAAGTGCAAATAAACTTCCATGAAAGACGAGTGCAAATATCCTTCCATGAATGGATATCACTCTCAAAAATCATTTTGGGCATATTCCAATATGTAGGAGCCAGGGAAACATGGTGCATAACAGCAGTCTATTGTGCCTGAATTTAAACCGCATCAAGGGAACATTTGCACTCTTCACACATTGAACATTGAAGACAATTAATTAATTCCTAACATGACCATAGCAACAAAAGCATCAAGCAGAGGCTATAACAAGATTATGTGAAAGTGAGAAAGAACACCCATCATGAAGCATCAAGTAATATCATCCACAACATCAACATCACTGTTGGGCAGATTTTGATCGCCTTTGCCTACTAGAAGTAACTTCTGGTCGTAAAGGTGGTCACTGGTTTTAAAGCTAATCTATGCGAACGACGGGGGGTAGGATTATGTTCTTCCATGATTGCTGATTAATTTTAACCAAAAATAAATAAACAAAAAGAGGGTAATGCTAGGCAAAAGGGTTTACCAGTAAACTGTGAACTGCAGAATACCTCCTGGCAAGCCAAGAAGTACGGGCAGGCAATCTCCCCGAATGCTGTGTTCGGTGTATCACAATTTAAAGGCGGCCGACTCGGTTCACTATGGATGGATAGAACCTAAAAGTTGTCCTCCCAAATATACCCGAAGGTACGTGGAGGCCCAAGTCCGTAATAGCGCTGTCTAATGCGAAACCGCACAGTGAGAGCACCACCTATATACTTATCGTACTGTAACGCCGCCCCAAGGGACGTGCTATGATATACTTACGTACGTGGGGTGAGATATCACACTTGGAATGTATCGCAGACAAGTTAACGACAGCTGCTATGTTTTACGACGCCGGAACACGTCTCTAGCCTAGACTTTCTAAATGTTATTGGTATGATTCCAATGCATTTTTAGATAAATTGAGATTAATTTTATGTTGATCTTGCTTAACAATTTTCCTTTCAATGGTATCGCGATGATGTATGTAGAAATTCCTAAATGCAAACTAAGAATGATAAGCAAACTTTTCACTTTTAGTTTTTCAATGAAAGACCTAGCTACAAAGGGAAGAGAGCAAATAATTTTGTGAGCAAGCAAATCAATGAACAAAAGAAAACATTTAGCACAAAACTAAATGCAGATTTCCTAATGTTCCTTTTTTGCAAAAAAACACAATCCTACATGCAAATGCAAGTTTTTCTTTTCAGTTCCTTTAATGTTATGAATGCAAAAAAGAAACTAAGTGCATCAAACAAATGCTTTTTACTTTTGAGAAATGAAGAATATGAACGACAATTGTATAACTGCCATCATTGCCAGCGTATACATGCCATTTACAAAATGTCAAGGAACTAGATTAAGAAGAGATATCTCAAAGATCGAATTAAAAAGGAAAATAAAACAATCATCATGATACAAGAAACAAAAATATCAGATGTCTTAAATATCAGATTTTCTCTAACTGACAACAATTTTCTTTCTGTTTGCTCAATATTAGTTCTTATTTTTCTGTTATCCATTCTCATTTATTTAAAATTCTCATAAAATTTACATAAAAGGTCCTACAATTCCCTAATTTATTCTTCATTTTGAGGTTTTATTTGAATTCATCACATTTACTTTTCATTTATAAGGTCTACTTCCTTTTCTTCGTAATTGAATATTTCTCTGAGGAACATGTCCAAAGAAATTATAGCTTATTTTTCCAACGAATTTCCATAATCGGAATCAAGCTTAAAAAAACATCTATGAACCAGGTTCACTTATGAGAATTAACTACATTCTATTTTTTAATAAGAAAAAGGAGGCTTGTATCAAGATAAGACAATCTCTCCATGCAAGGAACAATTTCCAAAGTATAATATTAAATGAATTCCTCAATGTAAGCTATTAACTTCTCTATGGTAGTATCAAGCTGGTGTTTCAAGTCAGGATGAAATCATGAGGAGGCTTTCATTGATATTTACTTTTCTGAAAGATATTTTCTAAAGGAATCTACCTCCAAATGTAAGGAATCTCTGTCATTTGCATTTTGAGCGGCTTGAAAATCCATTTCATGTGGCCCAAACATATCCTACCACCTGGAATCCATAATGTTTTACCTACCACTCAACATCTAGATCCCAATTTTTGCTCTATGCCTTAATGCCCTCTCTAGAGAATGACCAATACAGTAAATTTTTGCACAATTCATCAACCCAACCTTCATTGTTTTCCTTGAGTTCTCTTAACCTCTATCAAAACTTTTATAAGGCTTTTGTTGCCAATTTTAAAATTATTTGTCAAAATTATTTCACATTACTTTGACAATTTTAAATTGTACTGATCTTTGGTTTTTTTTTATTTGGTTAGTGATTACTGCAGAGTCTGTTGGACAATATGCAGGAGAATTTGAAGAGCTGAATTTTCGCTGGGCACCCGATTCAACTGCATTGATTTGCTTCACATCAAGTATATTAACATGGCCCTCTTTTACTGCCATACTATTGTGGTTTGGCTCCTCTATGTACTTGGTATATGAATGCCCTCTAACTTGTATTGTCTAGGTACCACTAGGAAGCCAAAGGGAGTATCCCTTAGCCATAGTGCACTCTAAACAAAGGGAGTATCCCTTAGCCATAGTGCACTCTAAACAAATTAAAATCTTAGTTACTGTTGTCAAAGAAACAAATCATTTTAATTTGTATCTACATATCAGCTGAGTGCCTCTTGTCTATTCCACTACCTCCTAGTTCAAAGTTTCCTTCTTTCACCGTGATTGCTAGGAGTCTCCCTCAATCATACATACTGCCCCATATCATACAATCCAACTACTTGATGGTTCCAAAGGACTTCAAAAGTGAGATAGTGCACAATTTGACCTTGTTTCCCTCAGTAATTAGACTTAGGATACCTTGACATCATCAACCTTATCTACCAATCTCTCTCTCTCTCTCATCATATGCTCAAGTAGTCCACGTTTCTAATCTCAGACAACCTCATTTAGTATTTTGTAGACCCATACCTCTATCACAACTTTGTATCGTGTTCTGATGTCATACATAAGCAATTTTCTTTCTTTAAATTATTTTTGGAATTTTCTAGGAGTTTCACTTGCACCCCTACTTGCATTCCCACAATTGTTGTAATATTCAATCCCATTGAAATTTTCTAGGAATTATTCATGTATATTATTATCTTATCTTATCTACATTCTATCTGCATGGAAATGACATCTCCTACAACCTCTTTCTATAATATACACTGTTTACAGCTTCTTTGGCACATGTTCGATGCATATTTTTTCATGGGCTATACAAGTTTGAGCTAAATAAGCTTCTCACGTTATGATGTTCTTTGGAGGAAAAGTCACAATTGGTAATAGATTCTTGACATTAGCATTTTTAAATTACTTAATATATCGGTATATTTTGTTCTCTCTGAAAGAAACCTCATCTGGTGGATAGTGGGTTGATCTAAGTGAAGCATGTTTTGCTATGATATGATAGACATGATATTCTACTTTATGTATGAAAATTCCATCTCAGTGTTAGAACCTATCAAGATTTATTGGTATAATAAGTTTTCATATTAATCGTTAAACTCCTGAAATATGCAAATTATTGGTTATCAATTGGTTTGCCAAATAATAAAACACCTTGAGGACTTAAAATTGAAGTGACACACATCAATTAATAAAAAAAATTTAAATGATTAGTTCAACCTTATTTTGATATTCATACCTCCAATTTTATTCCTTTACTTAAAACATAATTTCAATCTTATGTTGTATAAAATAGTGTCATTTGACTAGTCATAAATATGAGGTTGGTTAAGCTTGCTTTTAAATGGATATGTTAGGGACATAGTAGTATGATAATGATTATTAAGTGGGGTTTACCCTACATTCTTACAAGTTGTTTTACATTTAACATGACATTTCTGCACTCCGAGGTTTCTTTGCTCTTAGAAAAATTATGACTTTGGGGAAACATAAATAATTGAAAATGAATATTGTTATTGATGGTACACTTACTTTTTTCAATTAAAATTTTTTCAATATTTGCATTTGGGAGTAGGTGCTCATTTTAACATAGATGGTTAAGGTACCAACATTTTTGGTTTTACTTCTTTAATATAAGGATGGAGATCAAATATTTGTGTAGACATAATTCATTTTGTGTTAGTATCCAAACAATAGGAGCTCTATGCGAAGGAAAGAAAATGAGAGTGAGAACCACCATAGAATATCCAAATGTGAAATAATTTTGACAAAGTTTTATGTTATGAATTCAAATCGAAATATGGAAACAATGCTTAGTCTGTGCCAGTTTGGAGGTCCTACATATAAATTTGTACCTACACTATACAATGGTCTTGTTCTAAAAGCTAGCTAGTGTGGAAGCCTATGATCCTGCCAACAAGATCGATGAGTGAAAGAGTACAAAATTTCAGGTAATTCTGTTTGTGAACACGTACCCCTACTTATTTAAGCACCACATAAATATGCCACATGCTTACTTGTCGTAAAATGAAAAATAATTAGGAGGAGGTATTAGAGAATGGATGTAAATGAGGAGGTATCCACAACAATATATGGTGAGGTATTAGAGAATGGATGTAAATGAATATACATTTGATATTCCTATGAACTTGTGTGTATGTACTCAATCTTGAGATCCCTTCTCGAACCTCATTTTACAAAGTCACCAAAACAAAAATTTTGGTTTACTTCTGCAGAAATGATAGTCTGTTAAAGTTGAAACTCTCTCTTCTTTGGTAAAACCAACAAGTGTAACCTAAGGATATGGCCATGCAAGACTGGTTTTTATGATAGAGGTTCATCTATGATTGCAAAGCCATTGTGTTTAGTATTTATCAAAATATGTACAATATTTCAACATTTATCTATTCTTGGAAAGGTTATTAGTTGACCTGTAACATCATCACCAACATTTAGGTGTCCCACATACAATTCAGGATGACCTTCTACAAATGGATGCCCCTTTAAGTGCACAATTTAATTATACATGCTGACATTGAAGAAACATTTTTTTGGCTTTGATATTATTAGGACCAACATTATAAAATGGAGCAATGACAATTTGTTTTTTAGCTTGAAAAGGATAGAAAAAAATGAAACTTTCATCCTCACTGAGCCTCCAAAGAAATAATTTGAACTCAGCAAAGCATAAAGCCCCTCATCGATTCTAGTGAAGGATATAATAAGATCCTCAAAAGAATGACCATATGCAGGACCTATCAAAATAACAGGATTGAACAGACTTGATGGTAGCATGAGTCCATATGTGACCAGCCCCAATGCCAAAATAGTAACAAAGTAAAGCATGATTGATGATTGATGAAACTCCTTTCCTATGGCAGAGCTGAAGATATTTTAATAATACCATAATTTCTATTGAAAATCAAGCTTGCAAGTTCATTTTAGTAACCCTATGGACATTGGGATCGCTCGAAGTTTTCTTTTCTATTAGTGTTTAGACATCCTTCATAGAACATTTCCCCTGGAGGATAAGGTGTGAATTTTTTCCAGCTAGGGAAGTCAAAAAATGAAATAATATGTCAATACAGAGGAAACAGAGGAAAGAAGCATTTTGGATATAGACCCCTCTCTATATAAATAGCATCCATCTATGGACAAAATCCATGTATTTTGCAAAAGCAAAACATGGTCTAAAGCGAAACCATCATTGTATATAAATATACATAGTAATTGATAAGGGCATAGAACCTGAAAATCTTGACAAGAAGGTAGTTATAGAAAACTCCCAATACCCCTCCAATAACTCCAAGTATCATCACAGGAAGCATATCAACAACATGATATGTGATCGACACAACAATGACATCAAACACTATCAGGAAAAAATTTCCAAATATACCACAGTTTCCACTTTCAAAATAATTTATGAATCCCTTCACCACCATAGTAACCGCTATTGTGGTGAAAAATGTCCTCCAAAGAAGAGCACTTCACACCTCAAAAAGGATTCACAACCACCACTTCTCACTAATTTATTTTGAAATCATGCTTTAACTGATATCAAACTACAAACTAAATGTGCACTATTTTTGTGCTATAAGCCAGAGTTATTTTCATCATATGTAGGCATAGTCAATGGTTTGAGACTAGCTAAATGCATGTCACATCCTTATCTGACATATGCAGAGGGTTAAACCCTGAAGTATTGTAGCTTGTAACTGTAATAATGATAGTTATGCATACATGCAACAAAATTTTTAATGGAAAAAGAAATATTTATATACCATATTGTTATTTCAAGTATTGCAAATCTTAGTTACTAAGATAATCAGAGTTACTGTTGTCAAAGAAACAAATTAAAATGATTGCCAACCTTTATCTCGCAATCATTCTAGTGCCATCATCCATTTCTACATAATATTGCAATCTTGCTGTCTGATCTCATTTCCCTTCTGGTAACTTGTTGATGACTATAAAGGTATGACAGAGGCTTGCTCTTCAATGAATTTTATGGTTTCCTATGATCCAATGATTGGAGAAGACACGGCTAGAAACACACAGAAATTAACCATGGCATTACAAAATCCAGATGTTTCCAGAGATCACAGTGTAGGAGTTTGTGTGGGAAAGCCAGCCCCTCATGTGGAAATTCAGATTGAACCAAGCAATATATTTTTATATGAGAATGAGGGATATAATGTGGGAAATATATTAACAAAGGGTCCTCCTGTGATGTAAAAGTATTGGGGCCAAGAGGAAGCCACTGCAGCTGCATTTAGAGAAAATCGATGGCTGAATACATGGGATGCTGGTTGGATTGACAAAGAGGGGAGTTTACAATTCTGTCACAGGAGCACTGTCATCATAATGAGAATTATGTCACTGATATCAAGGAGTTGAGATTAACAACAAGTCCTTATAGACTAGAGTTATTTCCTTCATTAAAATGCAACAAGATCATCCTCAAAATTTTATTATCATATCAGAGATCATATTCCGTGTAACTGTTCAGTGATCTTAATATATTATGTGTAACTGTTCAGCCAATGAGGAGGTATCCACAACAATATATGATGAGGTATTAGAGAATGGATGTAAATGAATATACATTTGATATTCCTATGAACTTGTGTGTATGTACTCAATCTTGAGATCCCTTCTCGAACCTCATTTGCAAAGTCACCAAAACAAAAATTTTGGTTTACTTCTGTAACGACGATCTGTTAAAGTTGAAACTCCTATTTTGGTAAACCCTATCACCAACAGTAGCAACCTAGAGGATATGGCCATGAAAGATTGGTTTTTGGGCTAGAGGATTATCTTGTGATTGCAAAATAAATGCAATTTAGTATTTATCAAAATATGTGCAATATTTCAAAATTTATATATTCTTGGAAAGGTTATCGGTTGAGGCTGTAACATCATCTACGACATTTAGGTGTCCCACATACAATTCGGGATGACCTTCTACGAATGAGTGCCTTTAGTCTTTGTGAATACATGCGCGTTAGACGGCTTGTGTTTTTGGCTTCGATATTATTGGGACCAACATTATAAAATGGAGCAATGACAATTTGTTTTTTAGCTTGAAAAGGATAGCAAAAAATGAAACTTTCATCCTCATTGAGCATCCAAGGAAATAATTTGAACTCAGCAAAGCATAAAGCCCCTCATCGATTCTAGTGAAGGATATAATAAGATCCCCAAAAGAATGACCATATGCAGGACCTATCAAAATAACAGGATTGAACAGACTTGATGGTAGCACGAGTCCATATGTGACCAGCCCCAATGCCAAAATAGTAACAAAGTAAAGCATGATTGATGATTGATGAAACTCCTTTCCTATGGCAGAGCTGAAGATATTTTAATAATACCATAATTTCTGTTGAAAATCAAGCTTGCAAGTTCATTTTAGTAACCCTATGGACAATGGGATCGCTTGAAGTTTTCTTTTCTATTAGTGTTTAGACATCCTTCATAGAACATTTCCCCTGAAGGATAAGGTGTGAATTTTTTCCAGCTAGGGAAGTCAAAAAATGAAATAATATGTCAATACAGAGGAAACAGAGGAAAGAAGCATTTTGGATATAGACCCCTCTCTATATAAATAACATCCATCTATGGACAAAATCCATGTATTTTGCAAAAGCAAAACATGGTCTAAAGCGAAACCATCATTGTATATAAATATACATAGTAATTGATAAGGGCATAGAACCTGAAAATCTTGACAAGAAGGTAGTTATAGAAAACTCCTAATACCCCTCCAATAACTCCAAGTATCATCACAGGAAGCATATCAACAACCTGATATGTGATCGACACAACAATGACATCAAACACTATCAGGAAAAAATTTCCAAATATACCACAGTTTCCATTTTCAAAATAATTTATGAATCCCTTCACCACCATAGTAACCGCTATTGTGGTGAAAAATGTCCTCCAAAGAAGAGCACTTCACACCTCAAAAAGGATTCACAACCACCACTTCTCACTAATTTATTTTGAAATCATGCTTTAACTGATATCAAACTACAAACTAAATGTGCACTGTTTTTGTGCTATAAGCCAGAGTTATTTTCATCATATGTAGGCATAGTAAATGGTTTGAGACTAGCTAAATGCATGTCACATCCTTATCTGACATATGCAGAGGGTTAAACCCTGAAGTATTGTAACTTGTAACTGTAATAATGATAGTTATGCATACATGCAACAAAATTTATAATGGAAAAGGAAATATTTATATACCATATTGTTATTTCAAGTATTGCAAATCTTAGTTACTAAGATAATCAGAGTTACTGTCGTCAAAGAAACAAATTAAAATGATTTCCAACCTTTCTCTCACAATCATTGTAGTGCCATCATCCATTTCTACATAATATTGCAATCTTGCTGTCTGATCTCATTTCCCTTCTGGTAACTTGTTGATGACTATAAAGGTATGACAGAGGCTTGCTCTTCAATGACTTTTATGGTTTCCTATGATCCAATGATCGGAGAAGACACGACTAGAAACACACAGAAATTAACATGCAACAAAATTTTTAATGGAAAAGGAAATATTTATATACCATATTGTTATTTCAAGTATTGAAAATCTTAGTTACTACGATAATCAGAGTTACTGTTGTCAAAGAAACAAATTAAAATGATTGCCAACCTTTTTCTCGCAATCATTCTAGTGCCATCATCCATTTCTACATAATATTGCAATCTTGCTGTCTGATCTCATTTCCCTTCTGGTAACTTGTTGATGACTATAAAGGTATGACAGAGGCTTTCTCTTCAAGGACTTTTATGGTTTCCTATGATCCAATGATTGGAGAAGACACGGCTAGAAACCCACAGAAATTAACCATGGCATTAGACAATCCAGATGTTTCTAGAGATCACAGTGTAGGAGTTTGTGTGGGAAAGCCAGCCCCTCATGTGGAAATTCAGATTGAACCAAGCAATACATTTTTATATGAGAATGAGGGATATAATGTGGGAAATATATTAACAAAGGGTCCTCCTGTGATGCAAAAGTATTGGGGCCAAGAGGAAGTTACTGCAGCTGCATTTAGAGAAAATCGATGGCTGAATACAGGGGATGCCGGTTGGATTAACAAAGAGGGGAGTTTACAATTATGTCATAGGAGCACTGTCACCATAATGAAAATTATGTCACTGATATCAAGGAGTTGAGATTAACAACAAGTCATTATAGACTAGAGTTATTTCCTTCATTAAAATGCAACAAGATCATCCTCAAAATTTTATTATCATATCAGAGATCATATTCTGTGTAACTGTTCAGTGATCTTAATATATTCTGTGTAACTGTTCAGCCAATGAGGAGGTATCCACAAAAATATATGGTGAGGTATTAGAGAATGGATGTAAATGAATATACATTTGATATTCCTATGAACTTGTGTGTATGTACTCAATCTTGATATCCCTTCTCGAACCTCATTTTACAAAGTCACCAAAACAAAAATTTTGGTCTACTTCTATAGAAACGACAGTCTGTTAAAGTTGAAACTCTCTCTTCTTTGGTAAAACCAACAAGTGTAACCTAAGGATATGGCCATGCAAGACTGGTTTTTATGATAGAGGTTCATATATGATTTCAAAGCCATTGTGTTTAGTATTTATCAAAATATGTACAATATTTCAAAATTTATCTATTCTTGGAAAGGTTATCAGTTGAGATGTAACATCATCACGAACATTTAGGTGTCCCACATACAATTCAGGATGACCTTCTACGAATGGATGCCCCTTTAAGTGCACAACTTAATTATACATGCTGACATTGAAGCAACATGTTTTTGGCTTTGATATTATTATGACCAACATTATAAAATGGAGCAATGAAAATTTGTTTTTTAGCTTGAAAAGGATAGCCAAAAATGAAACTTTCATCCTTATTGAGCCTCCAAGGAAATAATTTGAACTCAGCAAAGCATAAAGCCCCTCATCGATTCTAGTGAAGGATATAAGAAGATCCCCAAAAGAATGACCATATGCAGGACCTATCAAGATGACAGGATTGAACAGACTTGATGGTAGCACGAGTCCATATGTGACCAGCCCCAATGCCAAAATAGTAACAAATTAAAGCATGATTGATGATTGATGAAACTCCTTTCCTATGGCAGAGCTGAAGATATTTTAATAATACCATAATTTCTGTTGAAAATCAATCTTGCAAGTTCATTTTAGTAACCCTATGGACAATGGGATCGCTCGAAGTTTTCTTTTCTATTAGTGTTTAGACATCCTTCATAGAACATTTCCCGTGGAGGATAAGGTGTCAATTTTTTCCAGCTAGGGAAGTCAAAAAATGAAATAATATGTCAATACAGAGGAAACAGAGGAAAGAAGCATTTTGGATATAGACCCCTCTCTATATAAATAACATCCATCTATGGACAAAATTCATGTATTTTGCAGAAGAAAAACATGGTCTAAAGCGAAACCATCATTGTATATAAATATACATAGTAATTGATAAGGGCATAGAACTTGAAAATCTTGACAAGAAGGTAGTTATAGAAAACTCCCAATACCCCTCCAATAACTCCAAGTATCATCACAGGAAGCATATCAACAACCTGATATGTGATCGACACAACAATGACATCAAACACTATCAGGAAAAAATTTCCAAATATACCACAGTTTCCATTTTCAAAATAATTTATGAATCCCTTCACCACCATAGTAACCGCTATTGTGGTGAAAAATGTCCTCCAAAGAAGAGCACTTCACACCTCAAAAAGGATTCACAACCACCACTTCTCACTAATTTATTTTGAAATCATGCTTTAACTGATATCAAACTACAAACTAAATGTGCACTATTTTTGTGCTATAAGCCAGAGTTATTTTCATAATATGTAGGCATAGTCAATGGTTTGAGACTAGCTAAATGCATGTCACATCCTTATCTGACATATGCAGAGGGTTAAACCCTGAAGTATTGTAACTTTTAACTGTAATAATGATAGTTATGCATACATGCAACAAAATTTTTAATGGAAAAGGAAATATTTATATACCATATTGTTATTTCAAGTATTGCAAATCTTAGTTACTAAGATAATCAGAGTTACTATTGTCAAAGAAACAAATTAAAATGATTGCCAACCTTTCTCTCGCAATCATTCTAGTGCCATCATCCATTTCTACATAATATTGCAATCTTGCTGTCTGATCTCATTTCCCTTCTGGTAACTTGTTGATGACTATAAAGGTATGACAGAGGCTTGCTCTTCAATGACTTTTATGGTTTCCTATGATCCAATGATTGGAGAAGACACGGCTAGAAACACACAAAAATTAACCATGGCATTACACAATCCAGATGTTTCCAGAGATCACAGTGTAGGAGTTTGTGTGGGAAAGCCAGCCCCTCATGCGGAAATTCAGATTGAACCAAGAAATACATTTTTATATGAGAATGAGGGATATAATGTGGGAAATATATTAACAACGGGTCCTCCTGTGATGCAAAAGTATTGGGAAGCCCTGAAGCCACTTCAGAAATTTGTGGCTGAGAAAATAGATGTATTTGAATACGGGGGATGCGGTTGGATTGACAAAGAGGGGTTTCTGGTCTGTGGAGCAACATGTCATCATAATGAAAATTATGTCAGCGATATGAAGGAGTTGAGATTAACAACAAGTCCTTATAGGCTAGAGATTATTTCCTTCATTAAAATCTGTGAGATCATCCTCAAATTTTGTTATCATATGAGAGATCATATTGTAGTGTATATTTGTTAGGTGATCTGTATGTTATCAATGTCACTTCATTGACCAATGAGGAGGTATCCACAACAATATATGATGAGGTATTAGAGAATGGATGTAAATGAATATACATTTGATATTCCTATGAACTTGTGTGTATGTACTCAATCTTGAGATCCCTTCTCGAACCTCATTTTACAAAGTCACCAAAACAAAAATTTTGGTTTACTTCTGCAGAAACGACAGTCTGTTAAAGTTGAAACTCTCTCTTCTTTGGTAAAACCAAGAAGTGTAACCTAAGGATATGGCCATGCAAGACTGGTTTTCATGATAGAGGTTCATCTATGATTGCAAAGCCATTCTGTTTAGTATTTATCAAAATATGTACAATATTTCAAAATTTATCTATTCTTGGAAAGGTTATCAGTTGAGTTGTAACATCATCACCAACATTTAGGTGTCCCACATACAATTCAGGATGAACTTCTACGAATGGATGCCCCTTTAAGTGCACAATTTAATTATACATGCTGACATTGAAGAAACATGTTTTTGGCTTTGATATTATTAGGACCAACATTATAAAATGGAGCAATGACAATTTGTTTTTTAGCTTGAAAAGGATAGCAAAAAATGAAACTTTCATCCTCATTGAGCCTCCAAGGAAATAATTTGAACTCAGCAAAGCATAAAGCCCCTCATCGATTCTATTGAAGGATATAATAAGATCCCCAAAAGAATGACCATATGCATGACCTATCAAAATAACAGGATTGAACAGACTTGATGGTAGCACGAGTCCATATGTGACCAGCCCCAATGCCAAAATAGTAACAAAGTAAAGCATGATTGATGATTGATGAAACTCCTTTCCTATGGCAGAGCTGAAGATATTTTAATAATACCATAATTTCTATTGAAAATCAAGCTTGCAAGTTCATTCTAGTAACCCTATGGACAATGGGATCGCTCGAAGTGAGACCCAAACACATTGCATACAAACCGCAGATAATCTATCATCCGAAACTATTTCTTGGGCTTGGCTTCTCAGACAATCGTATTCAATGTACAAATAGAACTGAAGGTGGATACCCTTGAACAGACTGGCGAAAAGCGGCGTTTGCATACAAACCTCAGAGAATCTATCATCCGAAACTATTTCTTGGGCTTGGCTTCTCAGACAATCGTATTCAATGTACAAATAGAACTGAAGGTGCATACCGTTGAATAGACTGGCGAAAAGCGGCGTGCGCTTGAGGTCGAGCGAACTTGTAAATCTGGCGTGCGCTTGAGGTTGAGCGAACTTGTAAATCCGTCGTGCGCTTGAGGTCGAGCGCGGCTCTGAAACACTGTTATCTCCCACAAGAACACCAATACCATATTTTTCGAACTGTATATCTCTGCTATATACCAACTGGAAGGGCCCTAACAACGAACGGACCAGAGAGGGTCGCCCTGGCTCAGTCAACAAGAAGATCGGTGTCCAGTGGCCAGCCACCTCTCCTAACCATTGAAAAAATTGGGGCGAATCACTGTAACTCCCCATTTGAACCCTGTAAATCCAGGCGAATGCCATTGTAATTTGCTCCATAAGAAAAAAATCAGGCGAATTTCATTTTTCCAGTGTTATGTGCCCCTTTTTTTGGTGGGCTAATAATTAATTATTAATTATTTTTTTAAATATTTATTGGGCTAACTTTTTAAACTATAGAAAATGGGTTTTATGTAAAAAATTAGCCCCATTAAAATTGAAAATCCCTTAAAATTCACCTTTGGGCTAAAATTCGCCCCTAAAATTATCCCCGACGATTGCGCAGAGATCGACGGTGGGAAGTGGAGGCGAAAAATAACGTGGAGGAGTCGGTTTTTGGAGAAAATTGGTTAAAAAACTTTTTTTTCGGCGAAAAATAGTGAGTGGGATTCGAGATGAATGTGGGCCGTCAGATGCGATCGGCCCACATGATCAACAGTGGAGATCGAGTACCAATAAACTTTAGAAAATACACTCGGACATAAAAATCCAATTAAACCATGTTAAGTAAAGTTCCTGGGTCTAGAAATGCTGACTGGACGAGGAAAACATGGAGACCCGCTCAATAGAAATCTTCCGCGTGGCTGTTGATGTGGCACTCGGACCGGGCAACGGCGGGGCATGCAATCAAATCTGGACCGTCGATCTTAGGAGGAGATCGACGATTGAGGACGCATCGGAGGGAGACAGACAGTGGGCCATGGGCACTGTTTCCTAGGTTAACTCCCGTGCATCTTCGAGGAGCAACTACCGTCGGATGGCTTGCCCCAGATTGGTCGGTGCACAATAATATCACACTGGATCTGTGGAAGAATGTTAACGCGCGATGGGGGTGCGGTTTTCAAATAGTGCTGGTGCCATACGTCAACCATTGTATGGAATCGCTTTGAAATGAAAAATACCGCCAGCCCTCAGAAGGCGGTTCGATGGATACCACCAGTTTCTGCACAGTGTTTGGCACGGCGGGGACCACTGACCACGATAGGTTCCGCACCGTTGATCTACGGATCAGATCAACGATGGAGATTAATTTGGAATTTTTCACCGGCGGAAATGTTTTTTCATAGTAAATCTGACAAATTTAATATATAACCAAAGGTTTTAAACTTTGGGTGGAAATATTTACTCAAAATGGCTTGGCGCCCGATTGCGGGGCCTATGGGCGCATGGGGAAGAATATGACTGGGGGTTATAGAGTTAGGGACTTAGCCCAAGTGGGCTTAAACCCTTAATATGAAAATGTGATTTTTTTCATGGATCTTCAATGGTTTTCAAAGGGCTTTTGGGGGTTTCGATAAGGCCAAAAAAGATCTTAAGATCTTATGAATGGGATTTTGATGAAGGGGAGATTGAAAAATTATGAGAATGAGGGATCTTGATGGGGAAAAAGAGAGTAAAAATGAAGGTTATTTTCTGAGTGCGGGAAGGGGAAAAAGGGGATTTTGGAGTAGTCTGTCTCATGGAATTCAGCAGAATTTTCTGAGCTTGAAATGGGAACAACAATGAATATTGAAAAAAGGATATGATGTCTTCCAGAGGCTTCAAGAGATACAATTTTCTGCAATGAAACTATTCCTTGAAGGCTAAACAATGTTTTGGCCACCTTTTGCTGTTCCAGTAGAGATGACCTCCACACTCTCCTTCATGGAATTCATGTTTGATCCTCTCTGCATCAACTTCAGGCAAACATTTCAGCAATAAACCATTAGCATTTTTCGAATATAAACATTCATTTAAAATGCAATAGTTCCTAGCTTTCAACTTTAAAACCTTGCTTTTGTTTTTGATAAATCAAGAGGAGCATTAAGATTTGTAAGTACATACAAAATGTCAGCATACCAAGGTGAGTTTTGGAACTGTTCTTCCACAGTGGGAGCAGATAATTCTTCCTGTTCATCCAAGGCATCTACCATGTTGATGTCAAGGGCTTGTAGATTAGATTCAGCCATTAATTAAGATAAGCCATGGCCTTTAATGAGTTTGGTTTGTTTGATTTCCAAATCATACTCTAGTATTGCTGCAATCCATTTGCCCCTCTTTCCATCTGGGTCTTGTGAAAAAATTTCCTTTACCACTATGTTAGGAACATAAGCAATGATGTGGGAATGCAGAATATACACTCTGAAGTCTTTTAAGGCCTTTACCAAGGAATAGGCATGTTTTTCCATTATGTTATATTTCAAGGGTGCATCCCTTAAAGCCTTACTGAAAAAAGAAATAGGTTGTTCCTATCCCTCTGGGTTTTTCTGCAACAGGACTGCAGCCACTGTATGTTCTGAAGTAAAGGAAAAAATAAGGAAATATTTTGAAAAGTCCGAGGTGATCAGGATTGGGGCCCGGGTGAGTGCATGTTTTACCAATTCAAAGGATTTTTTGGCTTCTACAGTCCGTTTCACTCCTACTTCCTTTTTGAGCATATTAGTCCTGTTTCTAAGGAGCTCTTCTAAGTTGGGAATGAACCTCCTCAAAAAGTTAATCTTTCCAATAAAGGACTACAATTCCTTTACGTTCCTTGGTTGGCTAATCTGTAGTATTCCCTCAACTCTTTTTGGATCTATTCTAATCCCCTTTTATGATATAATATGGCCAAGGAGTTTACCCAAATACTGTCTTTTTTGGATTTAAAGATAGCCCAAATCTCCTGCATTTTTCAAAGACCTTCCTTAGATGTTTAAGGTGCTCTTCATCAGATTTAGAATAAACTGTTATATCATCAAGGTAAATTACAATGAAGTGCCCTATTTCCTCTGAAAACGCAATGTCCATGGCCCTTTGAAAAGTGGCCCCAGCATTCATTAGTCCAAAAGGCATTTTTACATACATGAAAGTGCCCCAAGGAGTGGTGAAGGTTGTCTTGAGTTGATCTTCTGGGAGTACTAAAACTTGGTTATATCGTGAAAAACCATCTAATAGAGAAATCCTCTTTGAACCAACTACCCTTTGTAGGATGTGTTCCATTTTGGGTAAGGGGTAATTGTCTTTTAGGGAGGCTCTGTTCAGGTTTCTGAAATCAATACACAGGCTAATTTCTCTTGTCTTTTTCCTCACAGCTACAAGGTTAGAAACCCAATCTGAAAACCTCAAAGGCATAAGGATTCCTGCCTCATACATTTTCTTTATTTCTTTTTCCACTAGAGGCAGTTGTATTGGATTAATTCGATGCAGTTTTTGCTTAAAGGGTTTTTGGTTTTCTTTCAAAGGGATATTGTGCTGGATGATTTTTGTATCGTAGGCTTTTAAGTCTTCATAGCTCCAGGCAAACACATCGACAAAATCTTTAAACAGGTCAGTGTATTTCTTTTTCATGTCTGCTGGCAAGGAGCTAGCTAATTGAATCATTTTAGGCTGATCCTTAGTGCCTATGTTGCATTCTTCGACCTCAGATTCTGTATATTATACAGTGGGTTTCTTTGCTACATCGTTAAAATAAAACAGGTCTTCTAAAGGTGCTAACCCCCTAGGTATGTTCTTTTCCTTTGATGAAAATACCTCAATATCTTCATTTTCTGTGTCCTCGTACTCTTCAGTATGAGTTCCACGTTTATTAGTTAACATGTTGATTTTTACGAGATTAGATGGTTTTTCTTCTTCAGGGGGCTTTTTGTTTGGGAAATTTTCATTGGATCTAGAATCTGAATTATATAATTCAAATTCATTTCTACCAAGAAGGAAATCCTCTATATTTTTATCGCCCTCAAAGACCTGCCAATATTTTTCATTATCTAGCACTGCAGGCCTATATTTTGTTTGAATGATGATCTTTTTATCACCAGGTGATTCTTGACATGAACTAGCAGCGCAGGCCAGCCTGTTTGCAATTATGCTTTGATTCCTTGGGACAAACACGAGCTCATATTTTGTAAACGTGTTCAGGAAATCTATGGCATTATTTCGGTATACCCTTAGTCTAGGATGCTTAACGACATACTCTCCATTTAATTGTTTGATAACTAATTCCGAATCTCCTTGAACAATTATCTTCTTGCCTCCTAGTTCTCTCAATAGACGCAATCCTAGGATGAGAGCCTCACACTCTGCGATGTTGTTAGTGCATTTGAAATTTAGCTTGAATGCATGGCTCTCAGAGTAGTTGTTTATAGTGTCGACCAACCATACCCCAGCTCTCGCGCTCTTTTTAGTGCAAGACCCGTCAAAGTTCATGCACCATAAGGGATTGTTTGTAGGGTTAACATCGTTTTCATCCCTATTACCTTGTTCATAATTATGTTCTGTTCTGAGATCCGCAACATGTTGTGCTAGGTCTAGGATCTTAGGATTTTCAAGGATTCCAGCGTGATGGGTAATCTGTTGTTCACATTCTTGAATTTTTTCACTCTAGTTTTTTGTTTCAGCATACTGTTCAATATTTTCTCTCTCATTTTATTCCATATCTAAAACTGCCATTATTCCTAGATTTGGGGCCACTAACTGGTTATCTAAGTCGCTATCTCCTAGCTCTGGCTCATTTGTGGATTCATTGTTGTAAAGGATAAACGAATCCAGGTTAGTATGGATAGAGTAAATGGGAGAATTTTTAGGCTTTTCTGGGCTACTGACCATGAATTTCATGTGTGCCTCTCTATATAGTCTTCTAAGGTGGCTAAAGACAGGGATAGTGGCATATGTCCCATCCATCTGCATTGTACCTTGCAACTTGGCACCCCATGATCTTGACAACAACATGCCATACTTAGGAGGCAGATCAGCCACTACAACATCGATGACCATGCACTTGGCCAGGATTTGAGTTAAATTCACACAAAGGTCTTTAATTAGGCCAAGGCATTTCACTCTGCTAGAGTCGAAAGAATATACATCCTTGTAAGGTCTGGTTATTTCTAGTCCTAGCCTTTCCATTATCACCTTTGGCATAAGGTTGTGTGAAGCTCCAGAGTCATGCATAGCATTACGCAATATTTTTTCATGGATATTTAGGCTGACATAAAAAGCAGGTACTACTCCTTCTTGAAATTTCCCTTCAATTTTTGGGCCAAACAAGAGAGTTGGTTGCTCATCATTGAAATTAACAGTTTCATTGTTTTCTCCTAAGTTTAAAGCTTTCAAAATTTGATTCTTATATACATCTTGGGTGGCCAACTCAACAAGGGGGACATAAATTTTAATTTTGGCAATCTCACTTTCCAAATTAAAAGCAGATTGACTCTTTAAAACATTCACTGCAGTCTTATTGGGCACCGTTTTATTAGTAATCTCAGCTTGTTGATTTTCAGTATGTACAATGTTTGAAGTTGTTTTATTAGGAGAATTAGCTGCAATATTAGTGCTAGTAGGTCCTTGACTTGATTTTTCACTGGTTAGGATGTCCTTATCTTTGTTTTTACCAGAACTCTCAGTTGCCAGTATGCTACTTTCAACAGGCACTTTAGGAGTCTTTCCAGGCTTTTTCTTAATGGTGATTTCAGAAGCTTTTGGTTTAGGATCATCTATGTTCTTTTTGCTCCTGAGGTCATATTGTTCTCAGATCTGCATGATGGCATTTTTGAATCCTAACATGTAATCCTCAGTTTCCAACCCTTCCTCGTCACAACATGAGTATGAGGTCTGGTTTTCCTCTATGGAACAGGTGTGGTCCAGTTCATCCACATCCATCATATTCATGTCGGTTTCTTCTGACTCTTCTATTATTCCTTCATCCTCATCAAGAAAGTTCTCTTGAAATGGAGGGATGAACTTTTGATCAGAGTCTCTTGGTCTATTTGGGGGGTTATTTATCCTAAAGTTCTGGTTTTGATTTTGGTTCCTGTTCTAATTGCTAAATTGGATAGTTAAGTTTTCTACCAAATTTTCTAGTCTCTCCATGGTTTTGGCTAGACTGTCATATTTGGAATCAGATGTAGAAGCTGCGTTGTCATCCCTATAGGTTAACTTTTTCTTAGCCCTCACCCTGGCTCTTTTCTCAATCAAGTTTGCCTCAACACTCACTGCTCCTTTCTGCATGTCTTCCAATGTATTATAATCTCTCTCCCTAAGCTGATAAGCCATATCAGCATCAAAGCCTTCAGGGTATTTTACTAGGGCCATTCCTTGGGGAGGTTTCATGTGTGGTGGAAGAGCATTATAGATACTGTTAAATCTCATAGAATAGTTTTGGACACTCTCTCCTGGATTTCTTTGAAGATTCTTATATTCAGCTAGGATTTGGAGAGGGTTGCTTCTAACTTCCCATTTATTTATGAAAGTTTGATGTAAGGCGGGAAGATCATTAATACTATTAGGAGGCAAAGCTTTAAACCACTTCTTCACTTCTCCTCCTAAACTCTTAGTGAAAATCCTCATCTTAATTGTTTCATCCTATATTTCCATGTAGTCAAAGGCATCTCCCATCGTAACTACATGGTGTTGAGCAGTGGAGGATTCTTTGCCAGTGAAATGAGGAATTTTAGACTGATATTCATTGGGTAAAGGAGCTGAAGGCTGGGGCAGCACCAAGGGAGCATACCATGCTGCCATGATTGGAGGTGGGGGTGGATTCAAAAAATATGGATTAACAAAAGGGGTAGTGGATGTAGGATGCACAGATGTGGATGGAACTGAGATAGATTGCTGAGTCGATATTTGATGAGAGACACCTAAATTAAGAAGGAAATGTAAATCAGGTGTTGTGGTTTCTCTACTACCAGGATGTGCACTTGTTTCAGGAGAAGAAAGTGAAGATTTAGAATCTAACTGATCTAAATCACCAAGAGACCTAGTTCTAAAGGGATTTACTAAGTCAACTTGTGATTGCTGTATAGCTAAAAGATTTATAGGGACTGAATTAGCTGTCAAGGGTGATCTGACAATAGTTGATGATTTAATCCTAGGAGAGTTCCTAAGAATACTTTCTGGGTTATCAACTATCTCAGGTGGATCTGGGTCAGGATAGGCTCTAGTATGAATCTTTCTAGGAGCCACTATGCTGTGCTTTTTAGACCCAAATAAACAAGAATAGTTCAACCAGGTATGACAATATTTGAGAGGTTAACTAATATTTTTTACAAAAAATTTTAATCCTATAGCCCTCTAATTGAGTTTGAATGATACTACAGTGATAAGAGTTCTCCCCAGTGGAGTCGCCATTATGTTGGCGATGACAATGGGACACAAGACCAAGTATTTAGAAATTATAGACTCTCATATTTCATCCCCAGCGGAGTCGCCTTTATGTTGGCGATGACAATGGGACACAAGACCAAGTATTTAGCAATTATAGACTCTCATATTTCTTCCCCAGCAGATTCGCCATTATGTTGGCGATGACAATGCGACACAAGACCAAGTATTTAGCAATTATAGACTCTTAGATTTCGTCCCCAGCGGAGTGGCCATTATGTTAGCACCCTGTAATTGGCAAGATTGGCAAAAGTCCAACTGCAGGGGAAGATCAAACCTCTTTGGGATTCAAGGATTTAGCCCTCTTGAATCCAGAAAGGGATCTCTCTATAAATGAGTTTAAATATGTGATCTTTAAAGTCTGAAATTGTGATATTAGGCTAGGTATGAAGAGCATGGGCTTTTTTTGTTTGTTTTTGGTTGGGGAAAGACATGATGAAGGTGAAGGCAATTCAAAATAAAGGGTGAAGATGTTTGCAAGTGAAGGAATGATTTGGCTGATAGGAAAAGGCAAAGAGAGTTTTAACCCATTGGGCTATGGAGTCATAGGAGGATTTTAATTGGACAACAAGTTTCAAGCAGGATCCATGGGGAAAGTCACTTATGTCAAAGGATCTCTTAAGGTGATTTATGGAGTGAAACAGATAGGAAGTGGAGAACAAAACAAAATGAAGAACAGTGCACAATCTAAGATCAAGTAAGTGCTTTTAAACTATCTTGCTTTCAACATGTGATTAGAGAGACAAAACATAAAAAGAATTATGTGATCATGTAAGTACTTTTAAACTAGCCTGCATTGAAGTACTTTGAGTTTAGAGAAACAAAATATAAAAGCATTCTGAGATCAGGTAAGGGCTTTTAAACTTGCCTTCTTTGAAGTACTTTCAGTCAAAAAACATTCAAAAATAGTTAGAACAGCTTAAGATCAAGTGAGTACTTTGAAACCAACCTGCTTTCAACATATTCTAAAGGAAAACACTGATGATCATCATATTGAGCAATCTAGATCAGGCAAGTGCTTTGAAACCAACCTGCTTTAATATACTCAGTATTAACAAGAGAAAAACGTAGAAAATGAAGCTTTCAGTAAGAGTAGGGTACTACTGAGAGTAAGTCCTAGCTCTATGCTTGCTGTTCCTTATCAGAGAAATTGAAAAGAGTGAAAACTTAAAGAAAATAACAATTGAAAGTGAGGAACACATCACCATTGACACAAATTATGATCCCATAAATCAACAACTTGTATTTGATGTTCAAACTAGTTACAATCAGCAAGCCCGGAGGGTCTCTACAACATTCAAACTTCTCATATCAGCTTATTTATCTTCAAATTGCACACAGTGCATCAGTAGCTTCAAAAAACCATTACATGCATTCAGATGTCCAGAGACCAACATTGGCTCATCTTCTACAGTGTTATTTATAGAAAAATGAGGAGGTGGGAGCATTTCCCAGGGGTCAAGTATCATTAATTATGTAATCATTTCTAACTCTGCTTCTGGAATGTTCTTCATCTTCCAAAATGGTTTTTCCAACAATTGGAGATAATACCTTTGATTTGCATTAATTGTTTAGCTATCTTCCGGTAAACACCTCTTGTTCTGGTAAAGACTGAACCTTCATTGATTTATGTGAGGTTGCAGGTATCTTTAGGAGCTGGAGAGGGTTCATTTGGCCTCTGTTTATGGTGGTGGAGGGTTTCTCAGCTTGAGAGATGTATTCGTATTTCCATAAAACACCTTTAATTTACTTGAGATCTGTGTTTTGGGTCTTCAAACTCCTGTTCTGGTTCATTCTGTCTTCGACACTGATACTCTTCGATCGACGCTTGATTGACTATTTTTTGCTGGTGTGGATGGCCGCGCAGGGATGATATGGCATCAATGCCTCATGAATAATTGATAAAATGTGAATTTCGAATCCTGTGGATGACTTTATTTGATGAATCAGTGGCCGGAAAATCGTCACCCTCTGCTTCTGAATTTTCTTCAGAAATGGCGAAAAACCATTTAACCCTGCAAAAATACAGATAAACATTATAAAATCCTACGTGCATGGGCTAACTTCTTCAGAAGGCACATGGAGAGAGCGTGGCAGTTGGATGGCATCATCCAACGGTCAAGATTGATCAGGAAAAGTCAAAGAGACGACGGAAGAAAAGTTTAAATCAGAACCGTCAATCACGCAGAGATCGACGGTGGGAAGCAAAGGTGAAAAATAACATGGAGGAGTCAGTTTCTAGAGAAAATCGGTTAAAAAATCTTTGTTTCGGTGAAAAATAGTGTGTGGGGTTTGGGATGATCGTGGGCCATCCTATGAGATCGGCCCACACGATCAACGGTGGAGATCAGGCGCCAATAAACTTTAGAAAATACACCTGGACATCAAAATGTAATTAAACCATGTTAAGTAAAGTTCCAGGGTTTGGAAATGCTGACTGGATGAGGAAAACACGGAGACCTGCCCAATAGAAATCTGTCACGTGGATGTTGATGTGGCACTGGGACCGGGCAACGGCGGGGCATGTAATCAAATCTGGACTGTCGATCTCAAGAAGATATCAACAATTGAGGACACATCGAAGGGCGATGGACGATGGGCCAGAGGCACTGTTTTCCTAGGTTAACTCCTTTGCATCTTCGGGGAGCGACTACCGTCGGATAGCCCACCCCAGATCGGACGATACACAACAATATCATGCCGGATCTGTGGATGAATGTTAACACACAATGGGGGGGCGGTTTTCAAATAGTGTTGGTGCCACGCGTCAACTGTTGTATGGAATCGCTTCGAAATGAAAAATACCGCTAGCCCTCAGAAGGCGATGCGATGGATACCACCGGTTTCTGCACAGTGTTTGGCACTATGGGGACCACCGACCACGATAGGTTCCGCACCATCGATCTGCGGATCAGATCGACGATGGAGATTAATTTGGAATTTTGCACTAGCAGAAAAATTTTTTCATAGTAAATCTGACAAATTTAATATATAACCAAAGGATTTAAACTTTGGACGGAAATATTTAATCAAAATGGCTTGGTGCCCGATTGCAGGGCCTGTGAGCGCACGGAGAAGCATATGACTGGGGGTTATAGAGTTAGGGACTTATCCCAAGGGGGCTTAAACCCTTAATATGAAAATGTGATTTTTTTCATGGATCTTCAATGGTTTTCAAAGGGTTTTTGGGGGTTTTGATAAGGCCAAAAAGGATCTTAAAACCTTATGAAATATATTTTGATGAAGGGGAGATGGAAAAATTATGAGAATGAGGGATCTTGATGGGGAAAAAGAGAGTAAAAATGAAGGTTAGTTTCTTAGTGCAGGAAGGGGAAAAAAGGGGATTTTCCAGCAGTATTTCCCATGGAATTCAGTAGAATTTTCTGAGCTTGAAATGGGAACAACAATGAAGATTGAAACAAGGATATGATGTCCTCTAGAAGCTTCAAGAGATACACTTTTCTGCAATGAAACTGTTCCTTGAAGGCTACATAATGTTTTGGCCACCTTTTGATAGAAAACATTTTATAGGTGGGCAACAGACCCCTCAGAGGTATCGTTGGAGAAAAATGGTTGCTTTTATGCTTGGGAAATAATCATCTTTGGGTAGAGATAGAGAAATTAATCTGAGATGTTTATGGTTTTTATTTAGCTTCTTGGAATCATGTTTAAATTTATTGAGCCTTATTGAGCCTCAATGTAGGTAAAGTTATTTTTTTAGAATTTGCGACTCTAACAAATGACAGGTTGAGCATGGAGTTCCAAGAAATTTTTTAACAAAGACAAATATGCCCAAGATGTGAGCAATGAAAGAGGAGGTAATGAAGCAGAAACAACTATAATTATGGACAACAAAGTAAATTTTTGTTTGAGTTAGTGTGGGTTTGTGGGATAGACTCCCTAGCATGTTATAAGAAATTCTAGGAAAATTGTTGTAGTGGTCATGTTATGTACCTAGAAACTCCAAAATTTGAAGTATGGAATGTAATCCTTGTAAAGGCATGTGTAAAGTTCATGGAAATCTCAAAACCACCTTGTAATGGTTTATGGTCAGCTAGAAACCATCTCCGGCCTGGAGATAGTAGATTGGAGTTGCAGATTTACCCAGTGGTGGTAGATCGGGATTGCGGATTTGCCCAGTGGAGGCAAATCAAAGTTGCAGATTTGCCTGGTGGTGGCAAATCAGAGTTGTGGATTTTCCCGGTGGTGGCAGATTGGAGTTGCAGATTTTCCTGGTGGTGGTAGTTGCATATTTTCCTGGTGGTGGCAAATCAGGGTTATGGATTTCCTCGGTGGTGGCAGATCGGAGTTGTAGATTTGCCCGATGGTGGTAGATTAGAGTTCTAGATTTTCTCGGTGATGGTAGATCAAAGTTGTAGATTTTCCCGGTGGTGGCAGTTGCAAATTTTATCAGTGGTGGCAGATCAGAGTTGTGGATTTTCCTGGTGGTGGCAGATCAGAGTTGCAGATTTTCTCGGTGGTGGCAGTTGCATATTTTCCCGATCATGGCAGAGCCGAGTTGTGGATTTTCCCGGTGGTGGTAGATCAGAGTTGCAGACATATTTTCTGGAGGTTCTGCACATGTGATTCGCCCAGTGGTGGTGGATCTAAGTCGCAAACATAGTTGTTGGAGGTTCTGCACATGCGATTCGCCCGGTGGTGGTGGATTTGTAGATATAGGTACATGTATACAGTGATAATGGTTGAAAGAACCATGTATCTAAAGGACATCCTATGAGACCAGCAGTTGCAGCAGTTGGTACCCATGCATTCTGGTGGATGGTTGCTCCTTTATATGGACATCGACATATCCTTTTGTCTTATGATTGACCACAACTACACTTTGTGAATTGATATCACGACAAGTAGTCATTAAGGGAGGGAGTTGGAATATGTAATTCCTACTTGTCTATGGTTGTAACTCTCTATTTGAGGATTTTGTTCCTACATTATAGGAAGTAGCTAGAACTATATTTGTTCCTAGTTTAGTGTGTGGTTGAGAGAATCTCTCAACCACATTATTGTGCGTCCAAGATAGATTTCCTATCTTGAGACTATCTCATGTATAAATGTGTGTAATCTCTTTTATTAATTAATAGAGTTTGCATATTGATATTTTATCTGTATTAGTGCAACAAAAACTACCAGTAACATTAAATTCACATCGAGGTATGTTTTGTGGACAGAAAACACCCTCTGCACAACCCAAATTCCAATACGACTCTCACCAGTTGCCATCACGCCACCACCGCCTGGAAATATCACAATACGAACATTACATTAAATAAAATGTTATTATGCATTTATACATTAAACACACATATAGTAAATGAAGAATATGAGATGAATGTTACCATGGGTAGCGAAAATCAATAAAATGACTACAATGAACCCTATTAACGTTTGAATGAATGAGTTTTCCCATTTCTCTCTCTCAACACAGACAAAACAGACAACAGCGGCAAAACAATGTCTCTGGATTACAGTTTCTCTCCACGACTCAATGAAAAGCAGTGGTGCTTATTACATATTTATAACATTCTTGCTCACTGAATGTAGTGTTAAAAAAATGTATCTGCAAAAAATCCGTGAGGGTGCATAATACATATTGGGGAAACATCAGGAATAATATTGGCAAATGGTCTAAAATATTCAAAATTTCAAAATTTATTCATTTTTGTAGAGTTAGTAAGAATTGGAAAAAATCGACCAAAATTGGGAAAAATCAGAAGAAAAGAATTTAAAAACAAGAAAAATTAAACCGAGCAAAAAAATCACCACTTTTGGGGGTCGAAAATTTAGCTGACCTAAAAATTCGCGATTTGATGAAAAACACTTGCTTTCCTCAACAAAAAGCAACACTGCTTATCACATGTTTATAACAGATTTGCTTCACTATACGTTGAATGTGATTCATAATACTGTCACTAGAAAATTATGTTTTCAGTGTATCCCACATGTAATGGAGAGGCAAACGGACACATCCATTTCATCCCAATAGGAAGAAACGTGATCAATTTAATTTTAGAAATTTCAGATATTCCTAGATTTTTAAGTTTGTAACATGACATGATTCTTTTATGGTATGTACAAATTCAATAGTGGATAATGTTTTACTTGAATCAACAGCAGAGAATAAAAGGGTCGACTATGGTGAGGGTGGAATGATTCATAAGTACACACCTTCGGTCTAATTATAGCTATATCCATACCATATTTGTATGCCCCATGCCCAAACACAACCATATTTGGTAACATTATTGCAAACATAATTGGCTGAAAAAGAAAACCATTCAAAATTCATGTTCCAGATGTTTATGTTAGAATTACAATAGAAACAAAAGCTACAACAAAAAATTAGAACATTTTTCATCCTATGGTGGACACTAAAAATTAGGACAAACAATGAAAACAAAAATAATATGACTAAAATTATTTTGAAAAGAAACATAGTTCAACATTCTATTCCTAGAAAATTCATAGTCAAATATTTTGGTAAATATATAAACAAAAATTAGCAAAAATACTTATATGTTAAAAAAAAGAGATAAAATGCCATAAATTCCATCTCTCTAGAATGACAGTTTGAACCACCATGGCATCTAGGAGTAGGTTGAACTTGTAGAATGGTTGCAAATTTGATGTCTTGAATCTTAATTATCCTAACGAATTCTTTTCCAAAAATTGATAAAGTTTAGCATACAACCATGTCTTTGGCATCAAAGGTGTCTAAAATCTCCTCATAGAGGCTTTGTGTGGAGGATGAGATGTGCACAATATTTTTAATTCATGCACTCTTCACCTCCAATGTGAATTTTCACTCCACTCTCTTTGGGCCTTCACTCTTTTCACTTTTCTTTTCCTACTATGGAGTTTGTCTTCCCATCTTTGCGTGAATTTTTACACAAGATACTTTTGTTTGAGATTCCCATGGGAATGATTTTTTGGTGAATTTTTCTCAAAGTGTTAAAGGGTTTCAAAATGTGAATCAATTTGGAGAATTGTATTGTGGTTAATGCTCCGAGAAACCTGCAATCAAGTCATTTGCGTGTGATTTTGTAATTTTACTTGTATTTTCTTAGATCTTAGTTTCAAATATTTGGATTGGGAAGAAGGTAATGTCTCTTTAGTTCCCATGTTCTTTCAACATGTTATAAAAGGAGTTATGGAGAGAAAAAAAAAATGGTATTTAAATTTCTTTGCTTAGGGAAAAATCAAAATGTTCCACTAGTTTGGCTCAAGACATTAGCCAAACAAAAATATGAGGAGGGATGGTTATTAGAAAAAATAATCTTTTTCGGTAAGTATTTCGTAGATAAAATACTATGGAGAATCATCTCCATAAGTTGGATTTATAGGAAGAAAAGAAACAATGTAGAGGAGGAAATGGGGAACAAGTAACAATAGAGATGGATCCATGTGTTGGGCATCAAAATGAATTTGGGCTGCTAGGAATGATAGAATTGGTGTAATGAAGTGGAATTTTTAATTTTCACTCTAGATCACATAGTGGATGAAATCAATACTTCTATTTGGTACCAAAGGTGGAAGAAGTAAAAAACTCTAGTGTTTGTAATAGATGAAGCCATCAAGAGGGATGATTTTATACATAAGTCATGTCAAAAATTTAGAGGAGGAATATATAGTTGTTTGATAAAAAATCCAACTTCAGGTTATTATTCTACCATGATGGTATCAAGTAAATTTCTCATATGAGCCTGAAACAAAGGTTGGTGGTGGAAGAAGTTATGAAATGTTAAGGCACTAGAAAAAATTCCCCAAAAAAGCATGGCTAGTCCTAATGAAGAAACTACTAACATGGAATAATTTTCAGAAACAATCTAGATATTAGCTTGTAATATGCATTTTTTTAGGGAATATGATAAAAATGTAAATCATTTTGTCATAAAATGTCCTGATGTAAATTAGTTGTGAGAAAAGAGGGAAGAGTTCATAATTTTTAAGAATGGATGGGAGGGATTCTTCGTGTAAGAATGTTTGAAAAGTATGTTATCAACACTTTCCTTTTTATAAAGGCATAGCCCATTTGCTGACCACAGATCTTTGACTTTTAGGCTTGGAGAAATATCAAAGAAGATACTTGAAGCTTAATATTGCTAAATACTATGTTGTAGGGACTTAATTGTAGTGGATAAATCTTAGGGTGATAAAGCTAAAATGAGTGATGGAATATGAGGTTGAACATATGATCTGGGACATATACCAAGGGATCTATGGAGGTCATTTTGTAGCAAGGGCTACAACTCATTAAATTAGAACATTTGGGTGCTATTGTCCTACCATGTTTTTTGATCTTGATAAATTTGTTAGGGTTTAAGTTGAACGTGAGAACTTTGCTAGAAGACAGAAGCTCCTGACATTACCTTTGAAGCATGTACAAGTAGAATCCCCTTGCAATAGTGGAACATTTACTTCATAGGAGAAATACATCTCCCTTCCAGTGGCCAACATAGATGAATCCTTACAGCTACTTATTACATCATCAAATAGGTAGAGGCCATCCCCACAAAATATTCCACTGACCACATTATCATTAAATTACTGGAAGAGAACATATTGTCTAGGTTTGGTTGTCCTAAAAAATATTAATTAACAATTCTAAATTATTTATCTCCTTTAGGATGCTATATTTATTTCAAAAATACAAAATGATCCTCAACTATTTATCTCAATACTACCCCCATGGGAATGGCTAAGTTGAGTCTTCAAACAAAAATCTCATGAAATTTATCAATAGTACTTTAGCAAACAACAAGAAGGAATAGGACCCATAGCTTAGGTATATACTATGGGTGGACATGATCAGCACTAATAGATCCATAGGGAAAGCTTATTTTCATCTAGTATGGCATGGAAGTAGTGTTACCTATTCAACTTGATATACTTGTGATGAAGCTTCTACAAGATTTAGTAGTAAAACTAGATAAGGTCCAAAGGAGAATAAATTGGTTGGTCAAGGAATAAGAGAAGATAATTCAAGTGCACAAAAAGAGAAAATAATTGCATCAAAGGATTAAAGGAAGTGTTTTACAAAAAGTTCAAGCCAAGTTACTTCCAAAAAGGAGACCTAGATTTATTGTGGGATAAGAGAAATGAGGACTCATACAAGCATGGAAATTTTAACAATCTATGGCTAGGACTGTTATTTCATTAACGATAAATGAAACAAGCTCTATAATAATTTCTAACCTCAAGGGATAATGGTTTTGACTTTCCAATCAATGGTCAACACATAAATAACTTCATTTCACTTTTAAGGGGAAACCATATCATAATTTCCCTACTTTAATTCATTTCCTTAAATCTATAGCTGGAGAGACAACAATCATTTTCTCCTAGTGGCATGAATATATGAGTGACTATGAGGTAGATATGAGTTCCAACTACTTTAGCACGATTCTCATTCCCTCCATCTAAATGACCACTTACAGATTTGAATGTGTTAGTTTGATTTTCAAATTCTTGAAGTTCACTTTCTCCATCAAGTATTGGTATTAGATTCTTAGGATTTTTTTCTCATGGGATCCAAAGTGTTATTTCCATCATTACACATTGAACTAGATCTCTTCATCATGTTGATGAACTATCTACGTAGATATTTCATCATCAATACTAATGGGTTGACATAATCTACCACTAGTGAGCCTCTCCTAGTTTCCATGTCATGTTCATTATGACCTCATTATCTCCCCCTCTTAGCTTTGTACCTCCTATAAAGAGCCCTGAAGAAATCAGTTTGAAGGAAATTATTTCCCCTTCTTTGTTAGGAAAGACCTACACGCCTTGCTAACAAATTGAAAAAGATCTTTCCAGCTCAAATATCCAAAAACCAAAGGAGATTTATCCAGGAAAGGAAAGACATTGACAATATTAAAGGAAGAGGGAATGGTTATGAAATTGGACCTGGTTAATTCCTTTAAGTGAGTTATACACTCTTTTACTTATGTCTTCTTACGTCAATTTGGTTTTACAAATTATTTTATTCATTAGATTTAGGCTTTCAGAGGATCCACTTAGATTCCCCCCCTTAGTCAATGGAATATTGGCATCCATTGTGAACAAGTTGCTACTCGAAAATCCATTGTCATGTGAACCAATAGTCATAGGAACAACCTTTTCAAACTGAACCAAGAGATAATCACAGGAACAAAATAACCATTTCTCGCCTACCCAAACATATATTACTCTCAAAACTGAAGCTACCTCTACACCCATGTCATCATTAGTTCTCCTACCTTGACTGATTCTACTGAAAAAACGAAGTAAGTAGTTCTCATCCAATCATTGACCTAACTAAATAAGTTGGGTTGTCACCTCTACCTCTTAACTATAGCTGATATTACAACCATAGGAGTTATGCTATATAATGCAATGTTTTATAAATTTCTTGCTCATAAGATGGATGTAAAAGTTTCTTTCTTGGACAAGTCATAGATGAAGAAATGTAACAACCACATGGATTCATGTAATCTAGAAAAGAGAACCATGTCAATAAGTTGTATAAAATATTCTATATTATGGAAAATTCAAGATCTAGAAAAAAATAAATTTCTCCAGTTGTAGAAATAACTAAGCATAGCTATAAGACACTTGAAATACGAATATATATATATATATATATATATATATATATATATATATATATATATATATATATATATATATATATATATAACTTGGTTAAAGTTTGGTCTAGACTGAGAAAACTCTCAAAATATTACTCTCAATCAGGATCGGACTAGGAGACTTGATATAGTGAAAATTCAAGCAATTTAATGGTGGTTAAAACACTACAAGCAAACATTATAAGATTATAATATTTGTTTAAAGTTTGGTCTAGACTGAGAAAACTCTCAAAACATTACTCTCAATCAAGATCGGACTAGGAGACCTGATATAGTGAAAATTCAAGCAATCTAAAGGTGGTTAAAACACTACAAGCAAACATTATAAGATTATAAGATTTGTAAACATTTCAGTGCTATTATAATATGCCTACAAATTTTGAAAATTAAAATAAAACACGAAGCAGAGAAAAATGAGTATTGAGTAAGATTTTCAAAATTCTACCATTGGTCACCCACTATTTTCTACGTCAAACCTAAACCAATCTGTTTTATATGACGCCTACATAATTTCTCTAATAGGTGTTATTTAAAAAGTATATTGATTTAAAAAATTGCATTTTAGTATTTATTGAAATAAAAAGTATTTATACCAACCTTATATATATATATATATATATATATATAAATCTATTGTAAAATCACTTTCGGTAATAATCACATATAATGGAACGTTGTCGACGCGTTTCGAACCAACCAGTGTGGTTCATCATCAGGACTAGGTGAGAGATCAGATCAAATCAATAAGCTTAAATAGATGTAGAGATGTTTAAACTAGTCGTTTTTTAACGGCTAGTTTGACTTTTTAATAATTTAAAATGTTTTTAATAAGTAACGGCTAGTTCCTCCTACTTTTAAACCAATTAATAAATTTATTCATTTAGTTAATAAATTATTAAACTTATTAGTTTTAATTATTTAGTAAACATATTGGTTATAATTTTTTTTTTTATTTTAATGAGAGGTTAAAAAAATAAGAAAAGAAAAATAAAAATAAATAAATAAATAAATATAAATAAATAAATAAATATAAATAAATATAAATAAAAATAAAAAAAAAATAAATAAATATAAATATAAATATAAATATAAAATAAAAATAATAAAATGTAAATGTAAATAAAATATAAATCGAAAAATGAATATAGCAAAATAAAAATAAATTAATAGAATAAAATAAAAATAAAAAAAGAGAGAAAAATAAATAAATAAAATAAAATATCAAACTTTTAAAAATAAATAAACTAAATAAATAAAAATAAATAAAAATAACAAGCTAAATAAATAAATCAAATCAGAACAAAATCAAATCAAATAAAAATAAAATAAACTCAAATAAAATAAAATAAAAATAAAAATATCTAATATCTAATAAAAGAAAAAATAAAAATAAAAATAAAATAAATAAACAAATGCAAATAATTAAAAACAAATTTAAAATATATATATATATATATATAAATAAATAAATTATAAAAAATATATATATAAATAATAATACAAAAAATATAAAATAAAATTAAAAATAATAAAAATAATAAAAAATAAATAAAATCAAGGACATAAGGCAGGAATCCAACACCTGCTAATGTTCCAACCATCATCTCTGTTGAGATTAAGGGGTCTTTTTTCGATTTCTAAGGCCTCTCTTAACTTACGATGATGGAAATGGTCAATCCTAGCAAGAACCTTCGCATCTTCAATGCAAATATGATGGTTAGTCTTTCCTGCATGTTCAGCTAGGGCAGATGAGCGGGATCTTCCATGCTTAATGTCAGCAGCATGTTCAGAAATTCTTTGATTTATAGAACGTCCAGTTTCGCCAATGTAAGGTATCCCACAAGAACAAGGAATGATGTAGACACCTTTCCCATCCCTAGGGTCAATCGGGTCTTTAACCGATTTGAGAGAGCTGCGAATCGTGTTAAGGGGCTTGAAAAACGAAGACACCCTATGCTTCCTAAGGACCCTCGCAATTTTATCAGTGGTTCCTTGAATGAAAGGAAGACGTACACTATGGGACCATTGACTAGGGTCTTTATTCTTTTTAGATAGAGGACCCTTTGCTGCTTTAAGAAAAGCTTGAAGGCCTTGCGATCTACTATAACCATTTCTAAGAAAGACACTTAACAGATGAGACTTTTCCCTTTCAAGGTGAGACTCATCAGAGATCTTCAACGCCCTTGTGGCCAAGGTGTTTAGGACACCCAATTTTTTAGCAGGGAAATGGTGTGAACTAGCTTGAAGGTACTGCTCAGTATGAGTTTTCTTCCGAAAAACTTGATGGGAGAAAGAGCCATCATCTTTTTTCGAAATAAGAACGTCAAGGAAGGGAATGCTTCCATCTATTTCATGCTCCATGGTGAATTTTATGGAGTGTGATTGATCATTAAGGTGGCGAAAGAAAAAATCTAACTTATCAACGCCATGCGGCCACACGACACAAGTATCATCTACAAACCTCTTCCAAATCTTTTAAATTATTAAAAAGTCAAACTAGCCGTTAAAAAACGGCTAGTTTAAACATCTCTACATCTATTTAAGCTTATTGATTTGATCTGATCTCTCACCTAGTCCTGATGATGAACCACACTGGTTGGTTCGAAACGCGTCGACAACGTTCCATTATATGTGATTATTACCGAAAGTGATTTTACAATTTTATATGGATCACAGAAGCATAGATTCTAAAAATATATAAATCTAGTTATTATATTTTAAAATATAAAAAAAATTATTTTAATATTTATTTTTAATAAAACATTTATTTTATATTAAGTCTATAAACAAAGATGAAATAATTAAAAAATAAAATAAATTTTATTATTTAAATAATATAAAAGACTCGGTACATTGCAAACGATGAAAAAATGCAAAAGACATATGACAACGCATGGATTACAAGAATGCATGAATGAAATAAATGCTCTAAAACCTACATATGAAAATGCATGAATTGAAAAAAATATGAATAAAAAAATGTTATGATGAAATAAAAAAACATATCATTTTCTCATTCATTCATCAATTAGGTAATTGTTTTGCACTTTCTTGTGGTTTCGATAAAGGCAAGATTGCATTTTCAGTACGGAAATATTTTGCAGAAATCTTGGATCTTATTTGTAGGTAATTGATATTCATGACTAAGGGTACTGCTAAAAGAAATGGATCCAATAGTTTTTAAAATCCATTTCATATTTTTCAAAGCCAAATCTAATGGTCTAAAGAGAATAGGTTTAGCGACGTATATGAACCACATTTTATTAATGTGGTTCCACTAGTTTTGAGACAAAAAGATAAGTTTATTTTAAATTAGTGTCTTCAAACCCTCTTTTTTTTTTTGTAGTAGTGAGCTATTGTGAGTAGGATGATGAGGGTAGGTGCAAAAGTGTCTTTCTTGTGACTCATTAATAGAGGAAACTAGTGGAATTAGGGGGAGATAGATGGACAAGGTGATAAATAGTTGAATGACATAACCTACAAATTGAGAGACATGGGAAGTGTTAAAGTGGTTCATTGATAAGCTTGAGCATAACCTGGAGGACACGATTATATCCATGGAGATGCTAGCTAATGAACATGGATTTCACAATAATTTCATATGATGATTATGAATGATAGGATTTTAGAATGATTTTAGGACCAGATAGGTGAATAGGTCGCATACTAATTGTGTGATGAGGCACATTTGTAGCCTTAATATAGGTATGATAAAGAGTAATCTGGATTGAGCACAAATATTCTTGGGGGCGAGTGACCATACAATCAATAACTTAAGTGGGTCATGGAGGAGTTTGATGGAAATGTTGGTTCCAATGTGCCTCTCCTAATGTATTTGGTAGGGAGGTATGATAGAGCTTCCCAAATCATGGTGGACCAATTTGATCATGGATAGCATGAATCATGTAACCATCTCACTTCATATTCACAATAAATAAAAACATGGTGGCTTGCGACCACACAGGTGAGAGTGAGCCTAGCTGAGGTTTCTTGAGGGTAAGGTATTAATACTAAGTTTTATATATTATAGATTGAGGAATTATGAGGTTTGAGCCAATGTGGAGATAAATATGTTTCTTTGTATGGAGGTGTGAGTTCTTGTGAACATTGATGTGTTGGAATTATGGCTGTAGTGTTGTCCTCGATGAAAACCTACTCAAATGTCTACCTATCCTGATGATTTATGCTTTCATAGAGTATATGAATTAATGTGCATATTGCATGTCCGATATACTTGATCAGAGCAGGATAGTATGGTTGAAGGAAGATTCACTATTGGTATGTCTCTTGTTTATCAATGAAATTGATGTAGATCTTGGATGGAAGATATTTCCTTATGATTATAAAGGTATTGTGGGTGTTAGATTCATTTAAAAAGTGTCTTGATGATTAAATATGTGTTTCACAATACTCTCAGAAAATACTGCTTCACACACTCTTGCACAATACTCTTAGGAAATAAGTGCAGAAATGTAGGATGCACAACATGATAAATTTTCAATTCAATAGTTAGTGCATAGAAATTGGTTTATCTTGGGCATGTGGCGTGCTAAGGGGCTCAATTAGGGTGGATAGATAGTTTTGGGTGCAAATATAATGTGTCTAATCAAGATGAGGACACAAGCACACACATTGCGTGATAGATTAAAACATACCTCATGGATATGCACATCATATGACACACTTGGGTGAGGATTTCTAACACACGTGATGTAATAGATGAAGATAGGATCATGACATTGAATTTCCACCTAATCAACCTATATCATAAGTATTTTTTGGATGCTAAAAAATAATCCTAATTGCAGTAAACATTGATAAACACCTCCTAAACGAATTTCACTAAATGCCTCTTCTCAATACATCCTTCTAATAAAATAATTCATATTTTAGTATATTAAAATAAAAATATGTTTACATAATCATGCATATAGCGTATGTGCTAGAATAACCCCCAATGTACATATGACTAATAACAAGTTACAAAGCATGCATGCCCCTCAAATAAATCCCATAGGGAAACAATAGATATAGCCCAAACAACAACTAGCCATTCATCAATCGAGAAAATGAGACATGCAATCTTACATAAAAGAACCCTTAGAAAATGGTGCATCTGTCAAATTCCCATAAAATGGGAAACCACTTATCAATCTAGAAAACTAGGTGCATAGGACTACATAAAATAACCCTTAGAAAAGGATGCATCTATCAAATGTCGAAATATAGGCATCAAACCATTACAAAAAAATTCCAAACCCCAACATATAACCATGAAGAAAATGGCACAAGGCCACCAATACAACCACCATGGAATAAACCAAACCAGATATGATAGGAACGAAGGCGATTGTGAATCCCCAACCATGGCCACCTGATGCAAGCCAACAACCCACACAAGAGATAGAGGAAGCCTCGGGATCCCCACCTGCTTCCAGTTGGTGATCATGTGAAGAGTAAGGAGACTAGATGAGGGATATTGGCTCGTCAAATCAATTATTGTGAAAATGAGAGGCTTAAGGATGAACACAGTGTATCAGTGACGGCCAAGGAGAAGGAGGGGAGAGTGGAAGGGTGACATTTATGTTCACTAGCAAGGCTGCTGGTGAAATCTGAAAGGCCAAAGTGGGAAATTGTTGGTTGGTGCCATAATTTTGTGTGTCTGGTATTGCTTTCAGGAATTCTTTTGGTATCATCAAGGACAATTTTCAGATATTTGGCGACGAGTATCTGTATGTACCTTTGTCCGATTGCGACATTATCACCTATTAGCTGATGGTAGAATTCTTCTCTGGAACTGAACCAACTTTTGTGCTTGGGTAATTATCTTGTGCCTAGTTTGGTTTCTGTGTGATGGTTTGGATTTCAATTTTTTTATTAATTTATAGGTCACTAGTCGAGGGAGCAACTGGATTTGGTAGACTAATTTTGATGACCACCTGGAGAGGCAATATCATATTCTAGTGAATTTTTATAGGAATTTTTGGTGCAAGAATTTTTTTGGAGTTATAGGTTAGATGTATAGGCCTCTAGTGGACTAAAATTTGTGCTTCTTCAGTCCTTATGGTGAGTTCCTTCTTCTGGCCCCTTTATTCAATGGTTAAAATTGTCAAGGTATTGTGGTGTCCTAGGGTTTCAAGGGGACGAAATTCTATACGTGGGAGTTCTCTAGGGTGGGTGCACCACAAATCCAACCCATCTTCTATTTGGGTGGTTGTCTAAGATGAATTGTGGGTAGTTCGCTAGTTGGTTGTCGTGTTTATGTGAATTTGAGAGGTTGGAGCATACTTGTGGAGTTTGAAGGTAGGGGGAATATTGGAGGTGTTTGAGAAACCCCCATTATTGTATCCCAAGAAGAGTCAATGAACAGAAGAGGGAAGAAAGAGCTAAGTGTCCGCGACTGTGGATGTGAAAGTGTCTAAGGGAGAGAAGGGAGTGTCTGGGAGTGTGGGAGCTTCAGGTTGTTTTTCCGCATGAATAAAACGAAAATGAGGGACTCCCCATAGAGGGGATGACGAACATGGCCATATGTATCACCGAGGTGGCAGTGCCTCTTCCTCCAATGAAGCTCATTCAGCCAGCTCAGATAGGGAGGATGGGCTCACTCAAATTCCAGGTGTGCCACCTGGTCATGCAATACAAACTAACACATTGGGCTCCATTTCTAAATAATTAAGGAGGATCCAGGCCAACATGGACATCCTCCAAGACCAAAGGTGTGAGGATCACAACAAAAATGTTGCCTAGTAGAATTAAATCCAATTCATGTAAGTGGGAATTGTGGAGCAACTAGCTCATGTCCTTCATAACTAACGTAGAATTAATTACTGTGTGTGTGAGATTGAGGAGCGTCTGCAACACAATGAATTTCACTGGCATGAATGACCAATGCAAAGGGAGAAAGCAACTCATGTAGACATGCATCCACCCTACCCACCTCTCCGATATGAATATACTTGGTTGTGTCTAAATTTTGGCTTGTAAGGTTGAGAAGCCCTATAGAAATAAGATGCAAATTGAAAAATCTTATGTTGTATATTCTAGCTCTCCTCACCAGAAAATCTAGTCAGAGTGAGGTAGGACAAGTTGATGACCAACAATGTGTACTTTTTTTTTCCATCTGTCATAAAATTAGTGTTTTGATTGACAAAAAAAAAAAGAATTACAATTTTTCATATATTAAAAAATAAAAAATTTAATTAACTGATAAAGTGTAATTCAATTGACAATGACCTTGTTATGAAATATTATGTAAAAGCATGAGAGTCAAATTTCAAATCATATGAGTTAGGCCAACAAAAAAAAAGATATTTTAGCTATTTATTTATTATATTTTTAGAATGTGGTATGTATATTGTAATTATTTTGAAATAAAATTATCTTTAATTTATTACTTTCATGTAAATTTTAATATAATTTTCAAATAAATATACATTAAATTAGATATATAAAACTTAGTTAAAAATATTTTACTTTTCATAATGTTATATTTTAATTTTATAATTAATTATAAAATTAATATAATTAACATATTATAATTTTATATTTAATTAAAAAAGGATTAATGAAAAGAGAAAAAATATAATAGAAAAGAAAGAAATTGATAAGACTAAATTTCATTTCAATATCTATTTTAAAAAATAAAAAATCAATTAACCCCTATTCACTTATGGAATCTTTTTTTGAACTTCCCAAATGAAACAAGAAAGAGTTGTCTCTAATCGCATCAATAGAGATCAAAGGGACAAAAGGGGAATTAATGTCCCGGAAACCTTTGCAGGAAAAGTTGTCGTGTTCTTCACAGTTGGCCAAAATAAAGAGCCCAACAAATCATTGTCTTTATATAAGATAACACAAATGGTAAGTTAAATAGCAACCTTAGTATAGGCGTGAGATAATAGTAGAAAATAGTGAACTTAGGGCAGACTACGAGATTCAATTTTTTAGATGTTAGATAATATTGTCTTAAATTGATATGGTTTTGTATTAATTTCTAAATGTCTTAAATGTGTCTCGTCTTAATTGTCATTTTCTTATATATATATATATATATATATATATATATATATATATATATATATATATTTTTTTTTTTTTTTTTTTTTTTTCTCAAACTATTTTTGTCTTAAATATAAAAAATTTTCTTAAATTTTTTTTTTGTAAATCACATATAGTAGTTAAATTTTATAAACTAACTTACTAATTAACGACTAGTTTTCAATGGCTATTTCTGGGCAATAATGCATCCTCACAATTTATTCACTAAGATCGACCATCTTTTTTCACCTTGTCCTGAGGATGAACCACATTATATGGTTCGAAATGTCGACCAAATCATAATGATGTGATTAATCCGAAAGACATTTATATAAAATACTAGGGATTATTTATAATGGATAATTGAAAATTTTAAAAGGGTCCTTCTTTTTAGTTATAATAAAAATTAAGGGGTTGTTGTCACAACAGGCTGCGCTATTGTGCACAGCAGCGAACCAACATTTTAGAATTGGCCAAAAAAAACCCTTAGATACTAACATATTCAATGATTTCAAGTAGGTGAGGTCTCACCTAAGGCATATTGATAGGATTGGAAGAAACTTTGAAGGGTTTTACAAGAAAATAAGGAGATAGATGATTTATCTCAGAGTTCTTTTTCCAACCACCAAGATTCAACATATAGTGAAAATATGACCAATTATGCAGTACAAATATTCAGATTCATTACAATGCAAATGTACTATGTAAAAGAACTTAAGAGCCATATAGATGATATAATAAAGCATAGCAATACATTTCAACATTATTCAGTAGCATTCCATTAGATAAAAAATAAAAAACATAGGCCAATTTTTATTTTATTCACCGACACAAGATATTCATTACAAAAAAATCCGTTAGTTTTCTTTGTAACATCCTCTCTTTTTCCATCATTCTCTTCTCCTCTATTAAAATTGCAATTACTATTACATATCATTACAATTCCACTCTCATATCATCCCTTACATTAGAAGGATAGTGAAATTTATTCTCAATAGACCTAGTAACTTTTAAATTAGGCTATCAATATTAATAATAACAAATTAATTGAATACAACCTCCCAAACAACTTTAAAACAAAAACATTGTGTTGGAACACCTAATCCTACATGGGTAGGTATGGAATGCGAAAAGTCATAATGGAGTCCAAGTGACCTTGGAATGTGAAACAAAGAGTCACACCATTGTATTATAAATGTACATCATGTGTAATGGAAAAATGAGAAAGCCTCACGCTTATATTTCATTGTGTGTTGAGTCTCTTGTGTGTGTGTATTCATCATCCTCATACACCATGTGTGTGTTCAACATGGTGTTTAACATGATATCAGAGCAGACGATTGTTGGCCCTGCTCCAAATTGAGTGAGCCATTTGTGTTTATGGCCTGTGCATATCTGCAAAATTCTTGACATTTTTGCAGCATTTAGAGGATTTCTGCAGCAATCACTTTGCTGCATTCAGAAAGTGGTTTTGGAGAAGGAGCAACATTCAAAAATTGGCAGCATTCCGGCATTGGTTTTGAAAAAAAATAAGCGTTGTGCATTTGAAGGTTTTGTCACTGCTCATTCTTCCTGCAATTTCTGCACTTTTAAATTCTGCATTTTTAAGCTGCTGGAAAATAGTTTAAAAAGGGTTTTTGAAGATATTTCTGAGATTTATAAGTTCTCTAACTCCACAAATTCTCCAATTTTCTGCTGCTATATCGCCTTATGTAATATTCTGAAAAATTCTGGAGCTTTTGGTGAAAATTTTTGAGCTTATGGACTGCATTTCTCTGCTACTGTTTTAAAGTCAGTCTCCTCTCTGCTGTAATTTAAAAATTAAAAAAAATAAAAATAAAAAATAAAAAAAAAATAAAAATAAAAATAAAAAAAAATTTGAGCTCTCAAGCCCTCGGCCTCCTCCTTACCCATTATACCTGCGTACACCCATCACTACCAACTCACCGCCTACGCTTACCTCGCCACGCTCCCATTGAACTCTCACCCTAATCTACACGCTCATCTCCTCACTCCCTTACGCACAGCACCTACCTCTCTGCACTTTTAACATTAAAAATAAAAAATCGAATTCAAAACTCCAGCGCCCCCTCCCTCTCTCTACAGCCTATGGCCCTAAGCTACACCCTCTACACTTGCAACCTGTGTTTTCACTCACACTACGCAAAACACTCCCTACACACTACTCATCCCATGCAGCCTACCCAACTACCCATCCCCCTCTCCCTGAAACACACACCCCTTATCACTCAAACTCCCTCACGTCCCTCCCTACCCGGCTACCGCCCCCACTCTGCACACTCGACCTTCGCCTCTACCCTCCCACGGATCCCTAATCCTCGCCCTCCCTTCTCGCACTTGGCCTCTCCCCGCAACCTATCAACGCACCCGCCCATGGCCTTTTGCGCTCCCATCCTAGTTTTTTTAATATTTTAAAAATTGTTTTTTATACAGCCGCCCCTCCATAAATAATAACAACCCGCCTCTTTATAATACCGCCCCTCTTTTAAAAATCAGTTTCTATAGAACCCGCCCCTCCACAACACTCCTCCTCCCTATGCTACTCCCCTCCCATTCCTTTCGCTCAACTCTATGCTTCTACACCTCCCCTCTCCACACCCCATCCCATTCCAATTTTTAAATTTTTAATATCTCCCCTCCCTCCCATATAATAACCCCCCCTACTAATTAAAATTCCTTGCTTTTCCTATTTAAATTTTTAAAGTTTAGTTTTTTAATATCTCCCCTCCCTCATTTAAATTTCCCACCTTTTTTTAAATTCCCTCTCTTTTAATTAATCCCCCTCCTCATTTTACACTATAGTCCTTCATTCCCATTTTTTAATTAATCCCAATTAGTTTATTTTTTAATTAATTTTTAATTAAAAAAAAAAACAACAGAGAAAGGGGAAAGAGAGAATATGAATAGTAGAAAAAGAGAAAATGACATGTAAGCAAATGGACAGTACACATAGAGAAAATTGCAGATTTGACATTGTGTGATTTGTGACATAAGGGTGTTTTTCTGAAGAAATTGACATTTGAAGACGAGTTGTTATTGGTGCAAAATAGCTCATTGTTGAGGACTCTTGCATAAGTGTTTTGCTGCACATTTTTGTTGCATATTGTATTGAACTGACATTGTATTTATTCTTCATAGTTCCAATCAACAGATTTTGTACTTTGAGAATTCCTTGGAGTCATTTGTATTTGTTGAATCAAATTGTAAACGGGTGCATTTTCGGTTGAAGCCGACACCCTTTCATTTTTCTGAGCCTAAGTTGTTGAAAAATGGCTAAAATAAATAAGGTATTAGAGTTGTTGAATAACCTCATTCATTCAAGTGTTCATGATATGATAAAAATGAGCAAGAATGCTCTTTGTAATATTCAGACTTGTTTACAAGATGCACAAGAAAATATTGAGTTTTTGCAGTTGGAATCTCAGTTCCAACAAGATGAAATTTAGCAAAAGAGTCACCATTCTGAACCTGTTTCTATTCAGAATATTATGAAGGACTCTCATCAGAAGAAAGAAGATAAAGTTGTTGTTGATCCACATTCACCTCCTTGTACTAGAGCAGATGTACATGTAGATGCAGCAGCTCAGCCTGCACTTCTCAAGCCCATCATCAGACCTTGGGAAGAGCTTGTCCAAAACAAGCACCAAAATGGTCTTGGATATGAAAAGGATGTGTCCTTTCATATTATGGATTACACCAAGCCCATCATATTTCAGAGTGCCGGATTCTTGTATGACAATTCAGCTGCAGCTGTTCCAGATCCTGTTCCACAACAACAACAAATTGTAAAATTCCAACACTGTGATCAAGTTGGCCATATGAAAGATCACTGTTTTGATCTTCATCCATGCAAGCACTATGGTAGGAACACTTATTCTTCACACAGATTCTTCATAAACAACCCTCCTGCAAGAACCAAGATTCATCTTGGATGGATCGCTTCTTGGCAATGGGCATCAGTAGCCAAGAAGATGTTTACGAAACATGTTAGAACTTGTTCACGGATATTGAACAAACTTGCAGTTGAGGTTTTTCCATCATCTCACCTTGTCCCTAATATGAGGGAAAATGGTGGTCATGTACAAGCTTCGACGTCAGATCAAGTGAGCCTGAGCCACAATCTCTCATTCCATGTTCAGAGTTGTAGCCAGAGACATAGCAGTTCAAGCGAGCCCGAGCCCCAATTCGTCATTCCAGATTCAAAGATGTAGCCAGAGACACGGATGCCCATGAGAATGCCTTTGGTTGGTGGAAAACCTTAAACCATCATCCTTGGTTAATGGACAACCTAAAACCATCACAGGTAGTAGACCTTCGTTCTTTTAGGTTGAAGGTCTCCCTTTCATATATGAGGAACACTTCCTCTAGCAGAAGCCTCTAGCTTCTTGCCAGCTTTGGTTGAGTTCCAGGAAATGCTTCAAAGCATTCCAAAGTTGTTGGTAATCCTAAAACCATCACAGGTAGTAGACCGCCCTTATTTTAGGTTGAAGGTCTCCCATTTTTATAAGGGAAAATTCCTCTAGCAGAAGCTTTTAGCTTCTTTCCAGATTTGGAAGAGTTCCGGGAACTGCAACAAGTTTTGCGTTCCAGTGTTGGTGGTCATCCTTAAACCACCTCTTTTTTCCAACATTTCAGAGAGTTGATTCAGCCCAAGTGTTGCCATGTCTACTTTGCAGATTTGTATTACAACTCTTTTCTTGGACTCACACATACCCCTTCAGATTAAGGGGGGATGTTGGAACACCTAATCCTACATGGGTAGGTGTGTAATGCGAAAAGTCACAATGGAGTCCAAGTGACCTTGGAATGTGAAACCAAGAGTCACACCATTGTATTATAAATGTACATCATGTGTAATGGAAAAATGAGAAAGCCTCATGCTTATATTTCATTGTGTGTTGAGTCTCTTGTGTGTGTGTGTTCATCATCCTCATAAACCATGCGTGTGTTCAACATGGTGTTTAACACATTTATCTATACATAATAGAAAAATATCTACAACTAACTTCCACAAGCTGAATTAAAAACAAGTCAATGACTTATAACTAACTAATTTGCAACTACCTTTTGATGTTTTTCTCATGATACTTCCTATATCCATTTCACATATATTTATCTTCATCACACATTTATTTTATAATTATTTGCAGTGTGCAATATCCTACGTAGTTTTCCCATTCTTTAATAAAAATTTCCTACATTTCTTACTTAGTCAAAATTTCCATACTTAGCCAAAAAATAAAAACTTTGTAGAATTTATGGTTTGGTTATCCTCTACTAAAATAGGCACCCAATATTACTTTTGTCTTTTCCCCAAGCCACTTTGATTTGATTGCATTTTTAGTGAAGGCAGTACTAGCATGATATTTCACAAAAACATTTCGTTTTTTTTTCCACCACCTATTTTTTTTTTTACTCTTCCTGATTGAGAATTTATTCTGATATTTTGATAGGAATGGGAATTAAGAACAAGAACTAGATATTTTCAACAACCTACTTGAATGTGTTTTTCACTACAAAAATTCGATTAGCAATTGGAAGAACTTCATTCTGTAATTGATCCAGTTTTTGTGCCAACTCCTCCTAATTAATCCTTAATTGATTAAAATGATTGCCTAAAGATGCACTCTCTACCATGGCTAGTCCACATTTGGGTAGTGACAGTATAGTTAGACAGTTACAAATTAATTTTATCCTCTTCTATAAAGTTTGAATTTTATTTCCAGACTCCTTTAACTCATTATTTTCATGAAACTTATTCCATATGTCTAATATTTCCTCGTATAGTTGACTACATTCTATGTTTAATCCTTATACAATATCAAAAAATGTACAAGCTTCATTCTACTTTTTTCTCCTTGTAGATATTCTATTGGAGTGGTTAAATTTATCTACAGTTGTAATTCTTCCACCTTCACCTTAAGAAATCTCATAAATTTTTGAAATCTTCCCTTCTGCAAGCATCTTGATGTCCATATCAACATTAGGGAGGAAATTTTATACTTGTTCTACTACATGTCGCAAATTCTCCTCCCTCTCCACTACATGTTTTTTTTTCTCGAATAGTTGTGCCCACTTAACCTACAAAATTACATATTAGATATCCAATTGATCCAATTATGTTCAGGTAGCTTGTGCTTGGAATTTTAACTTGTTCTTGACACTTTATTGGAGCTAAATCAAACTTCTCAATGTACTACAACTAGAAAAATGGATAGTGCGCAATTCACCCCACACGAAAAAGAAGGCTAAGATTACATCAACCTATATTTTGGTACTCCAGATGTGCTTGTCACATTCATGGAAATAATGAGGTCCATTGTTGTTCATAGTGGAATCATATTCCTAGTGGACTCCATTAGCTGTTATAGTTGCTCCAAATGTTATTTTTTATTTATTTATTTACGAGGTATTTTCCTCTTGGATAGCCCTTTTGAATAGTTGATATTAGAGGAGTGTTTGCTTTTTTGATTTCCTTTCTTATCTAATCAATAATTCTTTCCAAGTCCTCCTTTGATAGTGACAACGTTTTTATGCCCTTCAAATTTGTAGCCTTTCTCTTCTTTCTCGGAAGTTGTGTGTCACCTTCTGGTTGATCCTTCTGTGACCTTTTACTACCTGATGGTAGCATTTCTTCCTCACTAGATTCCTCCTATGATTATTCCTAATGTTTTTCTTCTTGTAATTTCTTTATGGAATTCTATGATGACACACCACATTGTTCTTCTTCGTTGTTTCCTACGCATTGTACCTATAGTGTCATTTTAGTAGGTGTATATTATTATATTTGCCACTCATTAACAATATATGACACCATATGATCATCAAGATTTTATAGACATTGTAGCCACTAATCGTCGAGGTTTATGCGGGCTTACATGTAGATTGAGTGTGTTGTGGCACGAAACCTCACGATATATTTGTAACCTTGAAAAACTTGGACAAGGATACAAGATACATTTTGAAGGAAATTGTTGATTGCCTCCTTCCATACTTCAAATGCAACATTTTTGTCTATTTGTAGTTGCTTTTCCATGATATTCCACAAAGAATGGAACATTAGTACAATGAACTTTGGCTTCAATAGTGGCAGAAACTAAATGTCTTTCAAAAGTTTCCAAACCATGAGGGGTATAAAAAATAGAAGTTAGGAGTAGTGAAACACCATATTTTTGGCTTAGCCTTCAAGCCAATATTTCATGAAGTGGTTAAGAAATAAGGTCGCCCACTTCTTTTGGACACCTTCAAAAAAAATTGTAGTTGTAGTGATTTCACTAGTAGGGCATTGATCTTTAATATAGTTCCTTAGTAATTTTTAGGCCATGAGCTATGTGGATAACATCACATACTATTAATCTATAGTTAAATAATAAATCATCCCAAAATAACTAGTGCATGCTGAGAATTTGAGGTCCCCAACTATGGTGGAGATACCAAGGTAGTGTAACATTAGTTGTAGTCTAGTATTGAGTGTATAGGTGTTGCATGCAGCCAGATAATAAACCTTGGGAATTGTGTAATCCATTTTGGAAAAATTCCTAAATAATAGCAGTTAGTCTCCTGTATTCTACAATATCACTAGATGAATATGGATTTTCTACAGTCTGCTAAAAATAAACATTCTATGATTATCATTTTATTTTCAGAAATCTCACTGCCTTCATTATTCTCCATTTAACCTATTTACTATCTCTCATTTTACCTTTTCCCAGCACTCTCCTACTCTAAAAAAACCCATGTTTTAACCTCACAACCCATCATTTGGCCTTTTTCCTTATCTAAAACCCCACTCCCCCACTAGAAACCATTCCCTATTCACTCTTTCCCCTCTTTTCCTTCAAAACAATGTAAAAACCCTTTTTTTTACATTGTTTTAAGAATAAATTAGTTTGTCTCAGACCCACCCTTTTTAAATAAGCCCTGTTTATTTAAAAGCCCCGACCATTGTATTATAATACCCGGCCCCTTTATATTTTGAACCCCCATACTCTAAAGACTTAAACCCCCGCTCTCATATAACCTTGGCCCTGCACTGCTATATTAAAGTTCCTTTGCATTAAAAACATACCCCGAGCCCTGCATTATTTTAAATAAAACTTCCGCTCTATATATCCTGGCCCCACATTATATTTAAAAAATCGTTGTTGAATTCAAACCCTCGGACCCACCTTTCTAACAAGCCCATGACCTATTTCTCACCCTACCACTGTTGGATCTTCACCCCCCCATCCAACGGATGTCATGCCTCATCACAAATCCAAATGCTTGGGGGTTAAAAGCTGTTGGACCTTGCGAAATTGGCATTATTACCGTTTGTCCTCGCCTCCACATGTTTTCTCTCTGTTTTGTCACATCCCTTCACCAAATACCATTAGTAACTCTGGCCCCATGTGATAAACCGACCACTACCCTCACGCCATAACCTAAAACCGATGGCCCATTTGAAAAATTTTCGAACCCTGTATCATCGCAATAACCCTCGAGTCACCATAAAACCTCTTTGAACACTTCTGAAGACCTAAAAATCCCCAAACAAATGTATAAAACCCAAAGGTTTCCATTTGACCAGACTCTGTCCACAGCGCAGGTTTTTAATTGACAAATTTGTCTTTGAATTGTGTAGGTGATCGATGTAGAAATGCATAATTGCATTTAGAAATCTGAAAAATGTTTAAACAGGTTCTTTGGGTGACGATCTAGACGATATTGTTTCATTAAATGATAGGAGCACAAGATTAATATAAAATCATTAATGGATCATGACCATTTATGATCATTCAATAAGACTAGAGGTAGCAAGAGATGTTTCAATACACAAAGATAAAAGGAAAATGAAGAACACAGTCAAAAATTTCACCGTGGCAATGAAAGGTAAAGGGATTAAAGGTTCAAATCAGATGTTAAATGTAAAAGACATGGTTAGAAGGAAAAACTTAAGATAGAGGAAAGACAAATCACAAAAATATCAAGGATAAATCAGTCAAGGAGCAGAGATAAAGAAAGAAAAGATAGAGAAGACAAAAGAACAAAAGGAAGAGTAGAATGAGAAAGTAGAGTTTAGAAGAAAAATCAAGGATAAAGGAAAATAAATCAGAGGTTTAATGACAAATCAAGAAGAAAATCAACGAAGATGGTAGATCTGAATGACAAAGAAAGTCACCAATTACTTCTTCAAATCACCTGTGCCACCTACAACCTCATTTCACTTAAATAAAAGCAACCTCAGTTAATAAAGTAGTCAGATATATTTTAAGCATCTCAACATTTATTGTAAAAGCTAATGAAGTGCCAAAAAAGTCAAAATATCCTAAAGTTAGCTCAGTAGTTAAGTTAAATGTTATTATTATAGCAAGTTAGTGAGTGATATTTTGCCTTCGGCCTTGCATGGTCTGAAAGGTCAAGATTACATTTACTCTGTAATAACTATAGCCTGAAACCCTAGAATAGGATCACCTCTTCATATGTAGTTAAATACTGCATGTATTGTTCATTATTATTGTTAGTTGGTTGATTGGTTAGTTGGCTGAGCTGCTAGGCTAGATTTTGATCAGACTCTAAGCTATAAAGATTGTTTCACTTGAGTATTGTAACTGTTTTGGGCATCAATAATACAAGCACGTTCACAAGATTCTTGCGCTATGAAATGGTGATGTTATCTTTCATTTTCAATGTTTCTCTTCTATTTTCCATATTTTCCATCATTTCTATGATCAAAGAACATAAGTTCTAGATTAAGATATGTTGTCTTGGCACCTTAATTTTGTCATCTTCTTTCATCTTAATGTTTTCTTCTGCAAGGTGTGATTAGAGAATTCATGGGTGTCCTACTCTTTAGTTCCACCTAGCTTGTTGCCTTGAAGTTTACTTAGTAGAGTCTAGCCAAAGAAACTTATGGTTTTCCTCGCTCTTTGGTTTTCCTTAAACTGTTACTTTAAATGCCTTATTTTAATTTTGATTAAATAATTTACAGGTGTCCTGCTCTTTAATTTCACTGACCGATATCTTGAATTTTTTCTTTGTCTGAAGGTAATAGATAGAGAATTCAGGGGTGTCCTTCTGTTTAGGATTGTTGGATTGTTGTCTTAAGGTTTTCTTAGTAAAGATTTATTAAATAATTCAAGGGTGTCCTGCTCTTTAGTTCCTCTTAAAAAATTATCTCAAAGGCTTTTCTTGTCGAAGTATAGTTAAAGGATTCTTAATTTCCTTTTAGTCTTACTGAATTCACAACTTGATGTCATTTCATATTTCATCTAATATAAATAGATCCACTTGATATAGTTAGCTTGCCCTATGAAAACCCTTGCAGAGTTGATGTATAATTAAAACCTTTTATGACTTCATAGCCCAATGGATTAATTCTTCTCATAGTATATCTATTCAACTGAAACAATCAATCAAACAAAACAAACAACCCATAACTTCATAACTAGCCTAAAATAAAAAAACATAAGCATAAATATACATCGTTTTCATCACAAAATAGAGAGAGCCCTATCTGAGTCTAGGAAGGCTAGGTCCTTGGACTCCAAAGTGCTTTGATGTGGTTCTCACCAATTTTTTTTTTCCAATATTGCAAATGACGGGGAGTCAACATAGTGGGGACCATACTAGGGAACTGAGTTATTAAAAACCTTAATATTTCCTCAAGAACTTAGAAACCCCATTCAAATTTAGACGAATCAAGTGTTAGCTAAGACTGGTATCTGGTTGATGATGGTGGACAACATCTAGCCTCTAAAATAATCAAAATCATCCACCTGGCAACTTCACAGCTCCTAGTAGGCCTAAAGAATCCACTGGTAAAAGAGTCTAGATTGATTGAAAAGATGCAGTGACCCCTTTCCTCTGACTAATTAAATAATATGGATTCCAGGATACAACGCAGGTATGCTCCAATGAATAGAGATCACATACTTGGATTCCCACACAAAATGCCTTAGATAAATTGGGACACAAACCTACCTATGTTTCAAGATGAAAATTTTGATGACCCCTTGCTACATCTCATTAAATTTCATATACACACCTGGAGGTTAAAAGTTGAATGGCATGAGAAATTCCTCATGAAAATGTTCATGGTGACATTAGAAGGGAAAGCAAGGGAGTGGTATGAAGAACTGGAACTTGGTAGTTTGTTCTCTTTAAAAGAGTTCCACAAGGTGTTTTGTGAGCATTAAAAAGAAAACTATCTATCTTTATCATTAGCTGAAAATTGTTTTGATCAGTCTAAAGTTCTCATACAATACCTTGTAAATATTGATGAAGACTTGGGAAATTGGCATCCTCAGGAACTATTAGAGGAAATTTATGCATTTCATACTCAATTTAACTGTCATGACGACCAAAAGGAGTTGGTTGAGGAAGAAATCAATCAGGAAATAGAATATCCACAAGATCTCTCTAAAGGGACAAGTGATGATTCATAATATCTTTTGTGTGAGGCTCAAGAATACATTCAGCCTTATGATCAGTCACAAAAGGAAGAGAACCATCATAGTTCTACCCAAGGGAAAATAAAAATTCCTCGTCCTTTAACCGATGAATAAATCAATCATATTCTAAATGTTAAGTCCCTATATTAATAGTGTAGTCCCTTATTATGTTAGTGTATCCCCCCTTATTGTTATTTTTGTACCCATGTAAACCCCATATTATTGTTATTGTTCCCTTACATTATTATTGTTAGGTCAGCTAGGATTACATTGTGGCCCCACTAGGATTATATTATGGCCGCATGGAATCCTATATATAGAAGGAGGTTTTGGTCATTTGTATCATCGAAGAATTGTTCATTCATGTAATGTATTGGAGGTTTCCTCCTCGATGTGGCTTATTTATAAGGTGTTTATATCTCTTTTCTTCTATTTTTGGAGCTGGTTTCACAACATTTGGTATCAGAGATTTTGATTCTAGGGTTTCGCTGCTCCAAACAGGTCATTGTGGTATTTTCTATATAATTTTTTTTCTACGAAGGTTCAAAAGTTGAAATGTTTAGAGTGCAAAGAAAAAATCCTAAGGAACATCATCGCAAACTTTCAGATCTTGGTTCGCCATATTTTCGGAGATATGATCTGTGGAAGTTATGTCTTTTTGCAGGCTCTTGAATTTAACCTAAACAAGTCATCACGGAATTTTTGCTATAAATTTTTTTCTACAAGGCTTCAGAAGCTGAAATTTTCATAGAGAGAAGCCAAAGTCTTGAAGAACCTCCTGTAAAAATTTTAGATCTTGGTTCGTAATACGTTTTGAGATATGATTTGTGGAAGTTAGAATTTTTTCAAGCTCCTGAATTTCTTCTCAAAGAGGTGATTGTGGGAAAAACGTCATAACTCTCTCTCTGAGCGTCAAATTGAAATTTTGTAAAAAGTGGCCACAAGTAAAAGGACTGTAGTTTCTTTTCTATCAATTTTAGAGCTAAAAGAGGAAACAGTGACACATGGAAAGTATTACAAGTTCTCTCTGCTAAACCAATCCATAATTAGGTCATCGTAGGAGATTGGGCACAAATTTGTCTTTCAGAATCCAAACCAAGTCATACCTGTGGAATTAAAAAGAGAATTTAGAGGGCTACCTCAATGCCAAATTTCCAATATTGAAGATATGAAATCACAAAGATAATTCAGTTTCAATATCGAGCTCCTCAAAAGCAAGAAAAAGGTGTGTATTTAGTTTTTAAAATTGCATAACATTTGTTTGAAAAAAGCAGTTTGAAGTGATTCCAAGGGAATATTTTATAATTTTTATTAGTATTGGGTTCTATAATTCCTCAAAAAAATAATTCCATACCCATTAAGCCCTCAAAAATCTATACTATGATGCATGAAGAGGAAGAATTGCAGTATGAGATATCAAAATTACGGTACCAAGTGCAACAAATTTTGATCTTAAAAAGAGCAACCGAAGATGACATAGATGGTTTAAAAGAGGAAATGGAGGCTAATTTGGATGGTTTGAAGGATCAAATAATATCTAATATGGATGATAAATTAGTGGAAGATCACATCGACCATCAACAACAAGTTCTCCAACTCTCAAAGGATAACCTAACTTTGGTGCAGAATCTAATGAAACAACAGGAAGATCAACATCACATCAAAAGAAGTTATGAAGCAGTCACATAAACAGAAAATCGAAAAGTATGATCAATTTCATAGTATCTTAGCAAGTGGAAGAACTTTCCTGTAGAAGATTCCACATGAGAGGATGAGAATTTTATACAGAATCATCAAGAAATAATCAAGCATTGAAGACAAAATTTTTTTGAAGGAAAGGGGCATGTTATGTCCCTATATTAATAGTGTAGTCCCTTATTATGTTAGTGTAGCCCCCCTTACTATTATTTTTGTACCCTTGTAACCCCCATAGTGTTATTATTGTGTCCTTACATTATTATTGTTAGGTCGGCTAGGATGAAATTGTGTCCCCACTAGGATTATATTGTGGACCCATGGACTCCTATATATAGACGGAGATTTTGTTCATTTGTATCATCAAAGAATTGTTCATTCATGTAATATATTGGAGGTTGCCCCCTCGAAATGGCTTATTTCTAAGGTGTTGATATCTCTTTTCTTCTATTTTTGGAGTTGGTTTCACAACACTAAACATACAACCAACCTCTAAACTTTTATGTAGAGAAGATATTTCTATTTGTTCTACTATTGACTTATCCACTAAAACATTTTCTCATGCAGAAACTATAGAACAGATTGATACTGATGTTGTAGTGCCTTCTCAAGAGGACCTATTACTAGAGAATTCTCCTAATGATGTCTTTCAGACAGAATTAAGTCCACTCAATCAAGGCATATCAGGTTTTCTTGAATTCAACATAGTAGTACATTATGAGGCTGCCAAATCAGATGATCATGGAGAAAAGGTGGATTTTCTCTCTCAAAATAATCTCGAGCACACCAAACAGGATCAAGGAATAGTCCTGGATGGAACTTAATGTTTAAATCCTTATGACGAGGTATTATTAAGAGATCCTTTTGATGGTTTATTAGAGACATTTAAATAAGGAGTAAAATATGCCAATTTGAGTTTGTTGCAGAGTTTAAAGAAAATTTGGAGAACTACTGTTCAGAAGCAGGAAAAAGGGGAGAGGCCTTTTTGTTTTTTCAGTGTAATCAAAGGGATGAAAAGGGATCAATCTTATGATCATCTGCTTGATTGGTTGCATTGGAAAAGAGAGTTCACCTAATGTGTATGTCATATACAAGTTAGATTAGGATAGATAGCTATGCAAATAAGCTTAGCACTCTGAGAATTTTTTAAAATCTCAGAAAATTGATACAAAAAGAAAGAAGGAAAAGAATAAAATAGGGTAGATAAAAGAAAAAGGTAAGCCCCATACCAAAAAATACATATTTCTGAAAGTGTGCAAGTCAAAATTCCACTTCTTTGAAAAAGGAAGTCTTGTTCAATCATACAGGCTAATCATAATTGAACAAATTTTGAAATTTTTTCTGATAAGTTAGAAATGAAGATTTTCCAGACTGTTTAGAATTGGCTTATCAGTTATTATATGGAAAAATACATTGGTTACAAAGTCTAAATCTGAACCAAAAAGAAAAGTAAGGGATGAGTGATAAATGAAAGATTCAAAACCAAAGCCCTTAGTTTGTTTTTAGTTTTTTCAAAATAATATTGTGTGAAGCTTGTCCAAAATGCCACAATTCATGACAATCAAAGTGCTTAATCTTGATTCAGTCATGCTTTAAGTTTCCTATTGATAGTTAGTGAATAAAAATCTATCAAACTATTTAAACTTGACAGGTAAGTAGATTACGTAGAGAATAAAAGAGCTCACCAGTCTAATCTGAGCCTTTGGAAGTTATAAGGGTAGAAATAGATAGTTTTCTTTCCCAAATAAAAATGATGTCAAGGGTTTGCCAGTGTAAATTCCCCCAAATGAAGAAAAAATGTTAGAAAAGAGTGATGGATAGGCATAATTACTTTGCAAGAAGCATGGTTGTAAATTTTTGAAGATCACAATCACAAAAAGTTGCAGCAGATCAACATTAGAAAATGGAAAATCAGCCAAGTACATAAGGCACTCATCTACAAAATCCAAAGATCTGAGATCTGATATTCTTGACACCTCCTAAAGGAGCTACCCTCCCCAGCTGGAGCCACTGTTAGTCTACTATATTCTACAGTATCACTAGATGACTATGGATTCTCTATAGTCTATTGAAAATAAATATTCTCTGACTATCATTTTATTTTCATAAATCTCACTCCCTTCATTATTTTCCATTTAACCTATTTACTATCTCTCATTTTACCTTTTCCCAGCACTCTCCTACTCTAAAAGAAACCCAGTTTTTAACCTCACAACCCCCCATTTGGCCATTTTCCCTACCGAAAACCCCACTCCCCCACTAAAAACCTCTCCCTATTCACTCTTTCCCCTCTTTTCCTTCAAAACATTGCAAAACCCTTTTTTTTTACATTGTTTTAAAAATAAATTAGTTTTTCTTGGGAAACACCCTTTTTAAATAAGCCCTATTTATTTAAAATACCCAACCATTGTATTATAATACTCAACCCCTTTATATTTTGAACCCCCCTGTTCTAAATACTTAAACCTGCGCTCTCATATAACCTTAGCCCCGCATTGCTATATTAAAGTGCCTTCGCTTTAAAAAATTACCCTGGGCCCCACGTTATTTCAAATAAGCCTTCTGGTCTATGTATCCCCACCCCACATTATCATTAAAAAACCTTCGTCGCATTCAAACACCCGAACCCACCTGTCTAACCGACCCACAACCTATTTCTCACCCTACCCTCATTGGATCTTCGGCCCCCATCCAACGGTTGTCACGCCTCATTGCAAATCCAAATGTTCGAGGGTTAAAAGCATTCAGACCTTGTGAAATGAATGGTATTACTTCCTATACTCCCCTTGAAATTCCCTCTCTCCATTCTATCACATCCCTCTTCCAAATACCATTAACCACTCTATCCCCATGTGATAAACCACCCACTGCCCTCGCACCATAACCCGAAACTACTGGCCCATTTGAAAATTGTTCCAACCCTGTATCATTGTGATAACCCTTGAGTCACCATAAAACCTCTACAAACACTTCTGAAGACCCAAAAAGCCCCAAGAAAACACATAAAACCAAAAGGCCGCCATTTGACTAGACTCTTCCCACAATGCAAGTTTTTAATTAACAAATTTGTCTTTAAATTGTGCAGGTGACCAATGTAGAAATGCATAATTTCATTCCGAAATTTGAAAAATGTTTAAACAGGTCCTCTGGGTGACGATCCATATTGTATTGTTTCATTAAAATATAGGAGCAAAAGATTAATCTGAAATCATCAATGGATCATGACCATTGATGAGCATTCAATCAAACAAGATGCAGTGAGAACTACAAGAAAAAATCACATTGGTGAGGGGCGCAAATGGTCACCATAAGCTCATTGGTGAGGGTCAAAAGAGCCTTCGTCACCAAAAATTGAATGTTACCGAAGGTGGCGTCGCCAAAAGTATAGGTGTTGTGGTGACATTCAAGGTCCGTCACCAATAATGATTTATAGTGACGAATAATGACCATCACCATTTCATATGAGCAATGGTGATGGACAATAGGCTCCGTCACCAAAAAAATGAATGTCACCAAAGGTGGCATCACCGAAAGTATAGTGTTGTGGTGACATTCAAGGTCCGTCACAAATAATGATTTATAGTGACGGATAGTGACTGTTACCATTTCATATGAGAAATGGTGATGGACAATAGCCTCCGTCACCAAAAAACTGAACGTCACCAAAGGTGGCATCACCAAAAGTATGTGTTGTGGTGACATTCAAGGTCCGTCACGAATGTTGATTATAATGACGAATAGTGACCATCACCATTTCATATGAACAACAATGATTTCTTGTGATGGACATTTCATGGCCGTAACTACTGGTGCATATATATGACGATGTTCATTGACCATCACCATAAACTCATTGGTGACATCAAGGTCCATCACGAATATTGACTATAATGACAAACAATGACCCTCACCATTTCATATCAACAACAACTATTTATGGTGATGGACCTTTAATGGTTGTCACTATTGATGCGTATATATGTAGGCGTTCATTGACCATCACCATTTGATATTTTGGTGAGGGTCAAAAAATGTCACCATAGGCTCATTGGTGATGGTCAAAAGAGCATCCATCACCAAAAATTGATCTTCGTCATTCCCTATATATGAATATCAGGCCACGATGGAATCGAATCACCAACCTCCTGCCTGTAAAGCAGGTGCTCTTCCATTGAGCTAGCACCCTTTAAAGAATTAGACTTTAAACTAGAAATTTCCCCTAAAGGTGCAAAGATACACCAAAGGAATAAGAACCAGGAAAAATGAAAGAATTCAGTGTCCTTTCTCCTATTTTTATTCTACGACACTCTACAAAGTATGATATTGATCTATGATGTATTTGTGCTGAGTGGTTATAATTTAATGGTAAATGTTATATTTAGATAAAATAAATGAATAACTGAGAGGCCTTACAGGCTAAATTTTAATCCTTACACCAAAATCTCTTAATATTCAGGTATATGGAACAATTCGTTCAAAGTTCAAAATGAAGTATATTTTAAATGGAAAGCCTAAAATCAGCTAAGTAGTTTACAAGTTAACATTTTGGATATAGCTTCTGTCCAATTTATATGACAAGTTATGCCATAACCTTGAACTTAGTTTCTTAGATAAGAGACTTTCTTATGTCAACAATGACAAAGAAAGATATTCACGGCAAGCAAAATTCTCTTGTTTTTTCTAATGACAGTGCATGTAGCTTGATAAGGTTGTATGAGAGTATCAAACCATAAACAGTTTCACTAAAACATGGAAATGACAAAGTCTTGTCAAGAAACAAAACTTTAGTTGAATATATGAAAATCATCAAGCTAAATGATATAATTAAACTAAAAGTAACTATAAAAAAATGAAATTTCCATCATATACCATCTGGTTTGGTTAGTTCTTCAGAAAGAGAAAGTGCAATTCCATGATCCAGCTCCTCATCTTGATTATGTAATTGACCATCCTGAACAAAAATGTCCACATACAACAATCAATGTTATTGTATTGGTAAGACTTTTGATATAATCTATCAAAGCATGTACTATGTAGGAGAATAAATGGAAAGCACAACTAGAAATTTGAATCACAACATAACAATATAAAACAACATGTAATAGGAAAGGAACAAATCCACAATTTGAGAAATATGAACAATCCATGAACCTATTCTTATATATTGATATAGATAATGAAATAGAAATCTAGATTTATGAAATTCAAGTATCACACAACAATGTCTTGAATGAATCTCAATATGTAAAATAGTATTTTTTGCAATTGGATTTACCTTGCAGAACCTCGGGAAAAAGTTTCCACAGAAATAGCCAATAAACATAACAACATGGACCTCAGGAGAAATTGTGTAGGGGATAAAATATGAAGGTAAAGCACTAGAGAAGTATTCAAAGAAAATGATGAAAATCATATCTAGAAATAACTAAGAACCATGTGAAGTAAACCACACATTTATCATCGTGACTAGTACACTTGCAAAAAAAGATCAGAATAATTTATGAACTATTCCACCAAAAAGCAGTGAATATTTCCACTAAAATACAGTTTCAAATTAATCAAATTTGTTAAAGCTAACAGATAGAAGATTGAAGTTTAAAATACAATACACTCTGATGAATTAGGGATTACCATGACATTAGAGGGCACATGCCAAAATACATTACCATCTCCAAATGCACCCCTACGTAGTGTCCATCTGACACATTGTGACTTGAACCTTTAAAAGGCTTGCTCAGCCACTTCATCGTTCGAGATTTATTTTGAGTAAGATGGTACAATGTGACTTGCATGTCCCAAATAACATGAGCCAACAATGAAAACCATAATTAAATTATTAATGCCTTATTAATTTAATCCTTGAAAAGACGAAAAACATGAATCCAAGAAATAAAATGATAAGGTTCTCGTTAACCAGCTATTATATTTACAAATATGGCAGAATTGTTGATTGGCTATTTTAGAATTTAAAAATTTTTACGTATTCTCTCAAACATATGAAAAGACACTAAAATTACAAAGTTCATACTTCAACATAGATCTTGCAGGAAATCTTTTTCTTTGAAATTTTTCTTTTTGTTTGGGTTCGGGTTTGATCCGTTCGGCTTCAGGTTCAACTTTTGATTAGATTTGGATCAGGTTTGGGCTCAAGTTTGAGGTTCAACTTTGACATTCGCCGAACCTCAGCAAATTTCAATTTTTTTTTAGGTTTGCCAAATTCTAAACTTGAAGTTTCAGGTTCGGCAAAAATTGAAAGTGAAACATTCACAATTGCACCCCTAGTCATTGAAATCCTAATTTTTTCACCCACAAACGTCAAATTCTATGTTTTAGGAATCTATCTTAGCTTAAAATGAAAATGTGCAGTGGAACACACTTATAATGACTATTCAAAACTATCACATTTGAAAATTCCCTATGAAACATGCCAAACCTGCAATATTAAAAAAATATTAAAATACGGCCTTGGAAATATAGTCAACACTGTATGTTGTATACACTAAATAGATTTGGACAACTATATTTAGGTCAAAGTTGACAACTAAACCACATTTTAAAGTTTCTGAAAAAAAAGGCAAAATATACTGCATCACAGTCTAACCCAGATCAAGATGAACATAAGTTTTATCAAAATATCATATACAATTAAGTTGCCCATTTACAATTGTAAATCTATACAGCACATGGTCATCTTGAGAAAATGAATCATTCACCTAGGTCAAAAAAGGAAATTGCATTTTGTCATTTGCCAAGCAAAACGAAGACCAAATATAATTTCCATTTGCCTGGCCCCCTTGACCAAATAAGTTGTCCAACTAGATAGTATGATGAGGAATTTGCATCCCTGCCATTTTAATTAAAACACAAAACTGCATGTCTATGTGGGCCAAATGAGCTTCATTCCTAAAATACTATTAGCAAGCCCAGTAAAACATTAAACTAATCCCAAAATCCTAACATCATCCAAGAAAATGCAACAACCACAATGAAATTCTTTGGGGTTAAAATGACCAAAAAGACATGAAGGCACTGGTTACTCTTTAAAAAAAAGAGAAAATTGAAAGAAAAAAAAAATGTCACAAAAGAGAGACAAAGAAAAGTCGGGGAACCTAACATAAATAGAGGAAAAGAAAAATAAGACAAGGAAAAACTGAGTATAACTAATGGAAAGCGAAATAACCGATAATAAAATTTTAGGAGATTTCAACGGAAAAAATTAGAAGCACCAATAACATTGTTACCGATGAAATAGCTAACCTAACCTCAAAACGGGAACTCTAACCCAAAAAGACTCAAAAAACATGAAATAACACCCCAAAAACAAAAAAAAAAGTGTATTCCAGAACGCACTTGGTTTTTTTTGAGGTCAAATTTCAACATTTTATAACATTATGCTGAAAACAAAATTGTTTCTTGAAAAAAAAGATTGAAAAAACACCCTCAAAACAAAACCAATTGATGCTGGAATAACAAAAAAAAAAATTGTGTCATATTTTTGACATTTTTGAAAATAGAAAGAAAAATTTTTATTTTTCAAAATTCAAATATTAAAAAAAAACCTAAAATTTAAGAAAAAAAAGGTTTAAAAAATAAAAACATTTTAAAGCTTAAAATTTAAAAATATATGGGAATAAAAAAATAAAAAAGAAAACAAAATAAAAATTTTAATTCAAACTTTAAAAAAAAACCTAAAATTTAAGAAAAAATATAAAAAATTTAAAGATTAAAATTTCAAAATATATAGAAAAAAAAATAGAAATATTAAATTAAAAAAAAAAAAAAAACAAGTTAAAAAGGAAAGAAATTATAAAAAATAAAATATAGAAATTAAATTTAAAAAATAAAAAGAAAATGTTTATTAAAATTGAAAAAAATAAATAAATTTTAAAATAAAAAATTAAATTTAAAGAAATATATTAAATTTTAATAAATTTAAAACTTTAAAATAAAAATTAAAAAAGAAAAAAAAAACATTATTGAAATTAAAAGTAAAAAAATGAGAAATTAATTAAAAATAAAAAATAAAAATAAAATACAATAAAAATATTAAATTTAAAAAAATATATATTAAAAAAACAAATAGATTTTAAAAAATAAATTAAATTGAAATTATAAAAAATAAAATATACATATATGAACTTAAATTAAAAATACATATATTAGATTTTATTAAATTTTAAAAAAAAATGTTAATATTAAAATAACAAATTAAATTTGAAAACAACAAATATTAAACTTTAATAAATAAATGAATAAACAAATAAATTTTGAAATAAAAAATAAATTTTAAATATAAAGAAAAGAAAAAAAAAACATTGTTAAAATAAAAACTTTAAAACTTTAAAAATCAATTAAAATTGAAAAATTGAAAAAATAAACTAAAAAATATATATTAAATAAAAAATAAAATAAAAAACAAATTAATTATTAAGTTATATATATATATATATATATATATATATATATATATATATATATATATATATATCTATATCTATATATATATATATATATAATTAGATAATTTTAATTGATATAAAAAAATTATAAATTTTTTATGTAATTAAAAAAATAATAATAAAAAAATAAAAAATAAAAAATAAATATTAAATTCAAATAAATTAAAAAAAAATACAAAATTTACTAAATTTTAAAAAATTAAATGAAAAAACTAACATAAAATTTAATAGTAAAAAAAAATATGAAAAAAAAATCAATTAAATTAAAAAAAAAAATACAAAATTTAATAAAAAATTTTAACAAAATTTAGAAAAAAAAATTATAAAAAAAAAATAAAATTTAAAAAAAATTAAAAAAAAAAAAATTAAAACAAATTAAATTTAAAATATAAAAAATTAAACTAAAAAAAAAAAAAATTTGAATTAAAAAAAAACATCAAATTAAATAAAAAATAATTAAAAAAAAAAAATCTGTAATTTTTCGATCGGTGGTGGCGCCACCAATTCCGCCTCCCACCTGGGACGACGATTCTGAATCGCCCTCTCACCATGACTCGCCGATTCCTAATCTCCGCCCGCGGACAAAAGAGGGCGATTCCCAGAATCATCCTCCCGCGGCGGGAGGGCGATTCCTGGAATCGGCCTCACGCGGTGGGAGGGCGATTCCCGGAATCGGCCTCAGGGTGATTCCCGGAATCAGCTTCCCGCCGCGGGAGGGTGATTCCCAGAATCGTCCTCCCACTGCAGCAGGGAGATTCTCGGAATCGGCCTCCCGCGCCATGGCATGGTGATTCCAAGAATCGGCCTCTTGCGCCGTGGCAGGGCGATTCCTAGAATCGGCCTCAGGGCGATTTCTGGAATTGACCTCCCGCCGCGGGATGACGATTTCCAGAATCAGCCTCAAGGCAATTCCTGGAATTGGCCTCTCGCCGCAGGAGGCCGATTGGCGGCGCCACCACGATCAAAAAATTCTTTTTTTTTTTTTTTAATATTTTTTTTTTAATTTGATTTTTTATTTTAAATTCAAAAAAATTAAAATTATTTGTTTTTAAATTCAAATTTTTTATTTTAAATTTAAATTGTTTTAATTTTTTTTGTTTTTAAGTTTTTTTAAATTTAATATTTTAGATTAATTATTTTTTAAAATTTAAAATTTATTTATTAAATTTTAATTTAATTTTTTTTTTTTAAATCTTTTCATTTATTTAGTTTTTCATTTTTAAAATTTATAAATTGTTTCATTTAAAAAAAAACAATAAATTTATGGATATTTGTTTTTTAATTATTTGCACGTGGTTTTTTTCTTTTTTTTTGTTTTTTAATGATAGTTTTTTTTTATTTTAATTTTCTTTTTCAATTTTAAATTTTGCTTTTTTTTTAAATTAGTTTTTTTTTTTGTTATTTTTAAAATTTGTATTTTTTTTCTTCATATTATTATTATTTTAATTTAAATTTTTAAATTTATTTTTTTCTTTTTTGTAATTTTTTTTTTATCTAAATTTTAATTTGGTAATTTAAATTATTTTTAAATTTTCTATTTTAATTTTTTTTATGTTTTTGATGTTTTTCCTTTTTGGTTAATTTTTGTTTTTTTTCTTTAAATTATGTTTTTTTTTCAAATTTTGTCATTTCTTTGGACATAATTTTCGAATATTTTTGTTTTTTTTGTTTTTTTTTAATTTATTTTTGTTTAAATTTTTTATTTTTACGAGTTAATTTTGTTTTTTTTTTTACATTTTTATTGGTTTTTTTATTGTTTATATATATATATATATATATATATATATATATATATATATATATATATATATATATATATATATATATATATATATATATATATAAGTTTTGTGTTTTATTACCAACATGAAAATCACCACTCTAAAAAAAAAGGTTGATGCTACGTCAATACGTTTCAAAATTAGCATGAAAATCACTGCTCTAAAAAAAAAAGTTGATGCTGCATCAATACGTTTCAAAATTAGCATGAAAATCACTAACATTTAAAAAAAAATATTCATACTTCATAAATAAAAATATTAGAGTGTCGAAAATGTGCTTGAAAAAAAAAAGGTGATTTTGCATCACCACTTTTCAAAATCGGGTGCTTTTTATGCTACCAAAAAAAAATAGGTAACAGTGCGGTTACCTATTTCATTGGTAACATTGTTCAACCAGAGAATGTGAAGCACCATAGAAATTAAGTGACTAGCAAAACATCAATTTCGAAGTTCACACACTGGTTCAAATCCTCTATATCATATTACTTTTGCTTGTCAACTGACATTCCCAATTTGGTTAGGGCATTTCAAGAAAGTCCAACAGATGGTGGATAGATGAGCAATTCAAAGCAAAACCAAAGACAATTTGACCTTGCAGATTAGAAAAAATTTTAAAATGTAAAATAGATGGTTAAAACCTAAGCGACCACAACAATAACAAAAAAAAGTTTCAAACACAAATAAGATTCCATGTAAATGTAAGCATTGCAAATATTAAATTAAAAGGGGGCGGAAAAGAGTAAAGCTAAACGAGAAGGCTATAAAAAGGGTAAATGGGAAGGCTAACAACAAATCAAAATGTAGAAAAGAAAGACACTAGAAACAAGAAAGCTAACCAAAACATAAAATAAAAACTAATTAATGATTTTACCAAAATGGCATTCATCCTCAACCAAAATTTAATGCAATTTGTAGCCCCACTATCCTATTTTTTATCATATCCAGTATCTAACATCGCCTGATTATGCTGTGCTGTAACAGGAAGAGCATCTTTGCCTTGGAATCCCAAACCTAAATCATAAATAAAGTAATCAGTTGTGTTTCTTTGTATCATGCAACAACAATCGAACTAAATTAGGATTTATGGATCAAGGAACTTACACTCACCATTCATGTTGATGCCACAGTCCTTGCCAGGTCTGGTTTTAGCTTTTTGTTTACCTCTGAAGTGCTTCCATCCAATTCCGAGGAAAACCTGAGATAAACAGACAATTTACAATCATTTTTCAATATTACACAAGGAATTGCCCTCAACTATGCTTCCATATATAATAAAGTTCCAATTAAAACTTGATTTATGAAAAGCACAAAGGCAAGAAACAGATATGATCTTGATCATAACATACAAAGCAAACAAATAATACTTTCAGAGACAATCATTGAAATAGAGTTTACCTTGCGCCCTTGCTTTTTTCTTGTCATCTTCCAAGGAAGCAGATTTCACATCTACTCCAAATCTAGCCAAACGTGCTTTCTTCTTTGCTTCATCATCAGCAGATGAGTGCAAAGCAAGTCCAAACCTGTTTAATAATTTGGGCATTGTCAGATTCCAATTATTTTGGAGTAAAACAAATGCATATCATAATTTTGGAAAAAAATATTAAGAAAATTAAGCTAGCAGTAAATTAGACACACAAGATAAGGAAAATAGCATCATCATAATCTCAGGAATCTAAAGACAGAAAATAAATTCCTGAATTTTGGAAGAAAAAACCTCTAAGCCCTCGCTTTTCTCTTTCTTCTTCCGATATTTTTGCTTCTCCTAGTCCAGGAGAGGTAGCTTTTGGAGTACCATTTGCTGACTCACCAAATCTGTCAATAAAACATACCCGAAGGTAATTTCTGTCAATTAAGAGATGAAACATATTGATTGATAAGATTGGGGACCATGTGCACTGATCATTCAATACAGAAATTACTTTCATAGATATTAATCACTTTAAAGATTAGAGAAAATTCTAGTAGCACCAGAACTGACACAGTCCACCAAACTTGAAAAGCACCATTATGGCCAAACATTGTTTAAAATAAAATACAACATATATTTAACAGAGACGTTGAACATTTAAGTTAAACAAACATAAGCCTTGAAAATTCCAGAATCCCTAGAACCTAAATCATACAACAAGATTTTTCCACCATTCCAAAGGGTGGCATTCCGAGTCTGCATCAGTAATTAGTGCCAGAACAAGAGGCTAATCATATATACTATACAAATATTATCCACTGCACTCCATGCCTTCGATCACCACCCATTTCTGCTAGCGGCAGTATCAGTACGAGTCTTGAGAATGATCTCTCATGATCTGTCACACATGAGGTGTTTCCCTCTAACTACAGAATCAATGTAAACAAGGCTTTCATAGTATCCAAAATGATACACGACCCTCACTGGTTCATGGGCAATACTCACGGCCCAAAAAAAATTTTGTTTCCAGTTAAGATTTCGATAGATTCTCCATTGATCTTAACTAAGCTGAGAATTTTTACATTGTGATCAGGATTTAGTTATAGAGATAATACGCTGTATAGAATTCTAGTTTTTTTCAACACTACCAAGGGTTACATGACATTTTGAATGGGTTACATTCTCAACAATTGTGATTTGTAACCTTTGTTGTTGGGTTGAAAAGCCACATGTGTCCTCATAGTTGGGAGGTAGTGTGTGGCATTTGCAGAGGCAAGATTAACTTTGACAACCATTACCTTGGAGGAAGATAAATGGTCCAAGATTCATGTTGGGACGTCTCAAGGGAATATCAACTCCAACACTTTGTATTCCTGATAGTCACTAGACTTTGATAACCATTACCTAAGAGAGAGATAGACAATCCAGGATTCATGTTGGGGCCTCTCAAAGGAATATCAACTCCAACACATTCATAATCACCGCATGGTGCCTTAATAACCAATGCCTAAGTTAATTTGGGCTGCTAGGATATGTAACACATTTTTATTTGGGAACTAAAATAGGTCAACATGTAGTCAAGGTTTGAATGATTGATTCACATTTGCTGAAGAAGGTGGCTTATTTAATTGTTTAATGGCTTCTTAACGTTCCAAACTTTTCTACACTTTAAATAGTTCCTAAAGTATAGTTAGGCATAAATTTGAAAGGACACATGTATTACTGGCTCTTGGCCCTCAAGTCTGTGCATGAATATTTCATGAAAATAAAGCTTACGGTTATGTAGCGGCAATATGGCTTCTGTGTTGTTTAAATTTCTGTTGTGTGTAAATAATTGATTTTCTTCTAGAATTTTTATGCATTGACTATTGCAACCTATAGATGCACCATAAAACAAGTTACAAAAAATATGAAGCAGAACAGTTTTTTGCCTTCACACAGCTGTTGTGTAATCATGTAACCAACCAAAAACTTATGCCGAGCCCCAGACAACCATACAAGTTGAAAATTAAGTTATAACATAAAAAAAACCCAACTTGAAAAGAAATAGGGAATAGATGCAAAACAAAAATGAAACTCAATTCAAGATATCATTACAAAGCCTCCGATGGTTATAACTTATCACAAGTGTGGGTCAAGTAAACTCCATATAACCATATAACCTATGATGGAGGTTTAACAAGACCATTTTCAAATTTCAACAATCCTATCATGCCAATCAGGTGATTTTATAGCATTTTATTATTTAACTATACTGCACGAACATAACTATTCAAAAAAGGGTTACCACAGCTCTAAATCAAGAGAGGCTACTTGAATTGGACCAGTAAATTCCATGTAAACATAATCTCTGAATGAGGTTCAACAAGACCATTTTCCGATTTCAACCATGCTATCATGCCAATCAGATGCTTTTATAGCATTTCTTGTACTGCAGAAACATAAAGATTCAAAACAGAAATCATCAAAAGGCTTTTTATAACACAGTAAAGCTCAAGGAAAAAAACACTACCATATATTTCTAGATTTTTAATCCAAACATGGTAATATAAAATCCCGGCTTCAACAAATAATTTAGGCCTTAAAGCTTCATAAAATGCACTATAAGCTTATTTATCCAACTTCGTTTTTTTCTTGAATCAGGTAGCAGTAACACTAAGTTACATTGGGTTGACAAGAACAAAATTTTAAATTGAGAAACTTCATAAATTTGCTCACAAACTAGTAACACACATTCCAAGTTAGCCTAAGGCCTTGTGGAGCGATTATCCCTAAATTACCAATTTCTAGCAAGAGGCAAACAACTCATCATGGTTATAAGGGATAGAAAATATGGGAAATACATCAACTAAAACATGCAAGATAAATATATAGAATGTTAGATTTTTTTTTAATCTTCACATATCCTGTAGACCTGCATCTCCTACAAAGCAAGGTTTTGTCTTACTCTCTATGTCAGGATAGTAGAATAGTACTTTAGGAAGGTTAACTGACCTTTACTTTATGAATAGCCCTTGAGGAAGAGAAAATTCGTTTTAGCCTTTATCTATAGAGAAGTATTGAATAAATTTAATTAAATAATATAAAAATATATAATGATACAACAGAAATTGTCACAAAAAAGACAGACAGAGGAGAATGCAACAGAGAAGACAACATGATAATCAGGAAACTTACATAGGTAAATTGTAGTCACAGTATGGAAGTGTTGGAGAATTCTAGATTATGTAAGGTTGACTCATGCATTTTATTTCCAAAGCACTGCAATTCTCTATCATATATTTTACTCTCTAATATTTTTCCGCTGTGAATACATAACACTTTCTGCTAAAATTGAAATATTTCAGTGGATGGTATGCCTTTTATTTGCTGTGCATTCATGCCTTAATCTATAAATTTGATTCCAATTGCTGAGCACTCTATTGTTGTGAACACAAGATCAATATCTCTCTTAGAGCACTAAATTTTTTTCCAATATTTGATAACAAAGCTAATGGTCTGTTTATAAGGAAGGTCGGAAAATTTAATTTTCAGGTTGGTTACCTAATTGAAAAAGAACAAGGAATACACAACAAACACCCATGCAAATTAGAAGGCTCATAGTACACTAGAGCCATGGCTGTAGCTAGTGTGACTTTCTTCTTTGTCTAAAATGGATCTGGTTGAAACCACAAAAGGCCACATATAAAGCCCTGAAAATTTCAGGATTAAATCTCATTGATTTAAAAAGGAAGAAAAACGTATTCCTTGAAACCTTTATTTTGAAAATTCACTTTTATAAGACTCTACACACACATCGAACTACCTAGATTCTGAAAAGTAAATTTTCAACTATAAATTAAACATGCAAGCCCTTGAAATTCTAAAGGGAACAGAAATAGAAGATGAATACTGAAGAAAACGTAAGTGCATACCCTTCATTCACTACAAAAACCCTAACATAAAATTAACCAGTAGTTGCCTACAAAAATTTTACTCTCACCTTGCTACTTGTGAATTGTGCTTCTCTTCCTCCAACAAATCTAATGCCAAGCCAAACCTCTCGGCACGCTGGTGCTTCTTTTCCAAGTCTGACAACTATAACGGCCCTGCAATGCTAGCGACTCTGTTATCTTCCCCCTCATTTTATCGCCTCTCCACAGATGCCACGACTTCCATGACGACAGTGACAGTGTCCACTGACTCTACCATTAACGAATCTTCACACTTCTTGGTGACAGTATTGAGTTGTGATGTTTCATCTCCAAAAGGGGGTTCCTTCACGTTAACTACCTTAGATTTTTCTGGTGCATCTTCTAATGGAGGAATGACCTATTTTACGTCGGACTCAGGGCCCTCGCCTACGGCATTTTCTGGCAGATTTGAAGAATTTCCGAGGCATTCAGTCGGTGAAGTACCGGTAGCCCCGAGGTTTGAATCCCTCTTAGAAAGTTCATCATGTAGCTCCTGGATCTTCAATTTCTTCCATTATTTTGTGACCTTCAATGAATTTTCCATCGTCACCATTACCTGAAACCAAAGAATTATGTAATAGACAATGAAAATGAACCCACGGAATTAGGGATGTTATCCAGATTTAAAATGAACCCAGATTTAAGGTTTTATTGTTGCCCATTTGAATTTATAGGGATGTTATCAATGTTGAGCCATAAGCCTCACAATAAGTGGTTTTGGGATGTGGTTTCTAGTTTCCAATGACCGTTAGAGGGACCGATGTTTACCATGATACTTACGGGATCCTAATTTGACGTTCATAATCGATAATCTAATTTTATTAGTGGGAAATTTCACACGTCAAAATGACGTGGTGAGACCAAATTTTCCCCCTTACCTTTTTTATTTTTTCTTCCTTCCATAGCTTCACATTTATGTTAGTGAAAAAAAAAGGAAGTATTTTATATATAATAGTTTATTGGTTGTATGATATTTTTTAATTTTGTATTTTTGGTTAAAAATATTTATTATATTATCATAGCATAAGTGTCAACAAAATACATTACCACCAACAAAATATAGTAATATAGATTGGTTTAAGAGCTGGCACAAGCCTTGCTTTGAAAAGTAAGAAGCCTAAAGAGGAGCCCAGACAGTCGGTGTTTTTGGTTATTATCGACACAAAAAGAGAAAAATTTAAAATCTCAAAATTACACATTAAGGATGGATATTTGGAGGAAACTCTTAAAGTGCAGCAAAGAGAGCATCACGTTCATGCATATGGTAATCAATGTGTTCCACTCGACTCTCCAAGGTGCGAAGATGGTAATTTGTGTGTTGTATTTGGCACCAGAGTCCTTCCACAGAGTCAAAGGTCTCATTATGCACATGCTCGAGGTCGTTGATATAGGCAACCAATTCGTTTATCTCCTCATACCTCTATTCCCTCAGCATATCAATGTTGAGATGTATGTGATCCAGTTGGGTTGTGATGGAATCCAAGGTGACCAGAATTCTACATGGCTTAGTGAGCGGGCTGGAGACAGGGCCATATCTGTAGCGGAGTGGTAACTCTAAACCGACTCAGAGTCCGAGCTAGGCTCCCCATGTTGTTGGCGTACATCCATGTGTGGCCCAGCACCCCCCTGTAGACCCACCCCCTCTCTGTCGAGGCATACTACCAACTCCAACACCACCTGCAACACTACCATGGACTGTGTATTGCTTTACCTGAGAAACACCCTACTAGACATTGAATTGACAATATTGAAATAACACACCATTGACAATTCTAGAGTTTTTGAACACGATTACCCAACTGAGAAGGATCTCGAAGTCCTGAGCACCAACACCACAATGACGAATAGTGAAGACGTAGGAAGACACAACACAAGCCCCGGGGCCTGCAAAGCTCATACATCCCCAGGAAAGGCACCTGAAACTGCTCCCCCCATTCGACTAGTGATCCATTGAAGTGTGTGCTAACCAAAGAAGAAGTCAGGTTGAGGTAAAATCTACGTCTACACCCGACCCACGTAGTCCAGGCCAAAGACCAAATAAATTTTTAAGTCAGACAAAGAAAATGTCGCTCGATCCCATGGCCATGTTGGATGTAGGCCTCAATTTCCCTCCCTTCGGCATTCAAAATTCAACAGCCTCGTCCTGTTCTTCTACCCCAAGCCATAAATTGAGCCAGGATTAAAACAAATCGCACCTCGTTCTCTCTCGGTACTCTTTCCTCATTGCCCAATGCCTACGAATGATTTCTTATTGGTCCTTGTGTGATATTAAACTCAACTCGTGAGGAGCAGGATGCAGGTTCCGAAGCCCATTCATTGCATTTGTGTGGCGTGTGGAGGCCCCTCTAGCTCCAAAATCCAATGCATTGTCAACTGGCCCCTTAAATGATCACCACCATCGAGGGTGTTAATTTTGTTCTTTAAATAATATTTATAATAAATTTATTTGAATAAGAAAGGATGATATCCAATTTTAAAATCACTATACAAATAGTTTAATTGGTTATATGATATTTGAATGGAGTCTCTTATGAGTAGAATTATGTAGAGGTTTGTCTTTTGAATCCATCACATAAATCTTATAGATTCCTAATGAGTTTTGAATGAGCTAATATAGTTCATCTTCACCAGAATTAGTAGGTTATACGATATTTTTTATTTTATTTTTTAATATATTTATAATTAATTTTATTGAGCCTAGCAGATGGCGATAGAGTGTTTTGTTAACGCTTTTTATGGTGTAAAGGTTACTTGTATCATTGGTTCGAAACTCCATGGGAAAAAATCCAACCATACTAAAGGCTAGTTTTGCTCATGTCGGATGCAATTCTTGCCTAATTTAGAGAGCTTAAATACCCTTATATCATGGAGACTCAAACCACATATTAAACATGCCAAAACTCATATAACTTAACAAACAAACAAATAATAATTTTATTCATTAAATTTAAAAATAAGAATAAAAATAAATAAATTCCCAAATAAATATGTTTCTTCGGTTGACATTCTCCTTTACTATAAAATATATTTTGAATTTTGTGATTTTGTGTATATGAAATAATAATGATATACATCTTATTTTGTAGTGTTTTAAAACTAGCAATTGCATCGCATGTTGAAAAGGAAACGTCGTAAGGAAATAACATAGGGATAGGAAACTATATAGAAATGGGGGCTGCAGAATCGTTGACAGGAATACATATCCTTTAGTAGCTCCAAGGGGCATAGAAGTAAACTAGATTTTTTAAGCATAAAAAAAAAATTTTAACCACATGTTAGGCATGTGCATGAGAATTATTCACTAAATATTGCATTACTTCTATCTATGTTTAGAGGACAACGATATAATCCATTGTGTCTCTCAATAAGGAGGAGGAATCCATCGATCTTTGGAACTATTTCATGCACTTGTTTACCGCCTTCCCAACAAATTTAATAATAATCATGTAAAGAGGTTCAAAACATAATAATAATTGTCCCATCATCACAATAAACCTCTCCCACTCATGTGAACTTTATTTTTATTCTGCATGGCTTCCCGCGGGGTTGCTTCCAATTGCAAAGAAACATGAGATGCCAAATTTATATTCCTGGAACCATTTAAATCATTGTTGGGTTTTTTAGGCGAATCGAAGGTTCAAATAAAATGCTTCAAAAAGAGCCACTCCAAGGTTGATTATGATCAATTGCTCATCTCTGATTCATAAATTGGTTACACATCATACATAAAGCTTTCTTTCTCTTTAAATACCCTAACATATATTCTTAAACATTATAATCTATGATCATTATATCCTTTAAAGCCCATATATAAATTTTCAAAATGTATATTCTTTAAAAATCATATATAAGTATTTAAAATGTATAATGAAACATGATTGCAAACCCTATGAGCCTAGGTCATTATATCATTTTCTTAATACAAAATTATAAAGAAATATTTAAATACAAAGGTAAACTCTAATATATATATATATAATAGGTTTCTTAGTATCAATGAAACACTTTTGGTCTTTTGTTTTTTTTTTAATGTTAATCCCATTATCAATAATAATTCTCATAGGATTAATTTCATTTTCACACCAAACTTCACATTAAGTAATCTCATTGATAAGACCGTTCAAATCACAACATCTCTCACATTATATGATATGTGAAATAATTTTTTTTTACTAAACATTTAGTTGTAATTTTGTTGGTATGAATTTAGTTAATCAATTTATCTAAGATCTCATCCTTCTAGAGAAACTTACTCACCTTATGATTAGGCGGGGGAATTTTTTTTTAAATTCTTTTTCTTGTTATTCATTTCCTTATGAAATGTATACTATTTACTTTTTAAAATGTAAATGCATTTATGGAATATGTGTTCTCCTCTCTCATTTTTGCCCAATGGAGGCAGAGATTGCCATAACTATAGAATATAAGTTTAAAATATAAAATCTATCTTGATTTTATGATGGAGGTAGCCAATCCCACTTGACTTAAACCTGGTTGCCCATGTATAAGTATTTTGGAGTCTATTTGGAGGGCATAGTGAAGACTTCCCAATTTTTTTGATTTTGAATTATTCATAGACCATCAAGAATTCAATATGGAGGGTTTATATGGTAGGAATATCCAAAATCATCTAACCATGCCTCCCCATGGGAATTGGTTAGCCAACATGGTGAAGAGAGATACATATTGACTTCAAAAGTAGAAATACCATTAGTTGAATTTCCCTCATTTTGTTCTTAATCCTTTAAACAATTGATTATACGTTAGCTTTTCTTCAAACGATTGATTATACATTACACCTCTAATGGCTCAAATTTTCTTGATTTTTGTCCTTATTGTCAATTATATGAAGGAATTTTAGCATACTAGGGAGGAAATTTCTATAAATTTAATGCTTAGGTTCTCTCCAAAATGCAAAATAAATTTTGAGTCCTTTCAAGGGAAGGGCAACTAAGAAGGACTTTTTCATTTTCATTGTGTGTATTTTTCTCTTCTTTTGATTTTTGGGATTCCATGGGGTTGTTGATGCATCATGGATTCATGATTCCATTTGCTAGGAAGATTATGAAGGATTTTGTCATGTTCATTGTGTGTATTTTTCTCTTATTTTTCTTTGTGGGATTCCATGAAGCTATTGATGCATATGGATTCCATTTGATAGCAAGATTATGTTATCCACAGATGGTGAAGATGAAAATATTGGGAGATATTGGGTTGTTCTCTTCGCTGGATCTTCTGGATATTAAAACTATAAACATCAAATCATGTTCTGCATGGTTTTCCATACTAAGGTCTACATAATGCACATTGTATAAATCTAACATGTAAGGTAATGAAGCAATTGCTATGTTTCTGGGTAGACAATTAGGAACACATGTCTAGCTTAATTTTAGATATGAAAATCTTGGAACTCATTGGGTTGTTCTCTTCCCTAGATATTTTGGATATTAAAACTATAGACATCAAATGATTTTTTGCATGGTTGTCCATACTAAGGTCTACATAACGCACGTTCTGTAAATATAACATGTAAGGGAATAAAGTGATTGCTTTGTTTTTGGGAAAACGATTACGAGCACATCTCTAGCTCAATTTTAGATATATCTATAGTTGAATTAGATATGCCTTGATACATTTGGTTATATATGATTTACAATGATAAATATTTTCATAAGAAGAGGTTCACTAGTGAGGTTGGGGGAGTTTTAAGTAGCTCACTGGAATTGTATCCTTTTTGTTTCATTCCTCACCTACATGCCATGAACTTCACAAGATGAGGCTCAATGTACTTTTTTGATGATTTTGGTAGAGCAGATACCACTAATAGATACCACTCTTTGCCCAAATTACCAAATGGACCATATTTTTTAAATCAGCTTTGGCTCAAAGAAGATGTGTATAGATCTAAGGATGTTAAAGCTATGCTTCTAGCTTATATACCTTTGGTATTTAAGCTACATAGAGATGTCCATGTAGGGTAAGATTATGATTAATATTTCAAACTCTTGACGCATTCAATTTATGTTACTTATAACTTTGGCATAACTCTGCTCGGGGTTGAATCACTCATTTGCAGGTTGGTGTTTGGCATGCATATTAAATCATTAAAAGATTTAGATTGAAAGATGAGAATATTATTGTGTTTATGTATGATGGAATAACAAACCAACATTTTTTGGCTTGGTGCTACTATAAAATGCCAAACATTTGATATCATTATAAATATTACTACCAACCGAAACTATTATGACATAAGAGTAATATACCCACCCAATCAAACTTAAAACTAAGTGTTAAACAACATTTTTTCATCCCTGCAATCTCCATATCGAACATTGGAGGGCCATTTCTGTGACTTCTATGTAGTGTCATGCCTTGCAAAAAGTGTCATTGCATCCCTTGCCATGAGAAGAACATTTCCTTTGTTGACTATTCCTGGAACAGACTCTCAAAAACATATGATTTTGGGTCGGTGATAGCAGGCAGTTATGGCCTTGCGCCCATAGAGAAATTAACACTCGCCCTCATGCCCATTAGCGCTTTGTCCTAGTGGACTCTCCGCATTGAGCTGGTTTTGGATTTTTTTTTGAAATAGAAGCAAAGTTTTCATTCCCAACCACTTCGTGAGCGTAGTCAGCATGAATTGTTCAACTGAATAACGTTGAAAATCTTCCTTTGGCTTCTTATTTCCTATATTTGAGCAACCTCCCAAAGGATAAGGCCTCCCTTCCACCATATGAGGGATCCCAACCTCCTTCATAAGTCTTATTCTTCTCCCCCAACCCTTCAATCCCCCTCCTCTCTCCCTAGAAGATAATTCCCTTGCTTAAAAGGAAAGTAATTCCCACTCTTTATTTTATCTTAGTGAAAGAGTTTCGAGGGTCACTTCCCACCTGTTCATTGACCTATACTCTACAAGTGACTTCGTAAACTACCAGGACTCCACCCATCAATGGAAGTCCATGAAGAGCAAGGAGCCTTAGCTATGGTGACAATGGGCTAAGCCTCCATTGTTTCCCTTGTCTTAGCAGTTTCCCTCTTAGAAACCCCTTTTAGATCCACTACTAGTTTTAGTGGTAACAAGTTGTTCACAATTCCATTTGTGAACAACTCTTTGGTATGTCCACTTTTGCCATACTATAGCTCCAAGATGAGAAGTCCAGGGCTATGGAGGCTACCCTTCTTCTCACTGAATCAATCCTCTACAGTATAGTGAACTAGGGTTATTTGGTTGGCCCACTTGACTATTACTTTAGTCCTTCAAAGGCTGCAAATCCTTAGGCCCTATACACCTGCCCTTCTACCAATTTTGTTGTCCTTCACCAGAACAAGAGTCAGGGCTCTTCTTTGATAGTAACCTAACAACCCTCCTACTGTACTTGGCCTACCATCAATCTGCCCAACCACAGTCAATTACTTTTACTGATCTAGGGCCCACAATATTGTCTTCATCTAGGGCTCTTCAAATCTGCCACCTAACAATGGTTTGAGTCCTCTCAAGATCATTGTTCTTGTGTATCGACAATTTGATCTTTGTTGTCCAATATATGATCAAATATGAACTACTCCTCTTACCATACTTCTAACAATACGTAGATGACTGAACTAGGGTAAAAAATTAGCCATTAACAGTCCATTCACTAATTTTTTATAGGTTTCTTCAGATCTTTGTCTAAAACTCTATGGAAAGTCCACCAAAATCAAATACTCTGCATGTCAATCCATTCTTCATATGGCACATTTCTTTTGCATGCTCAATATTCTGCTCAGGTTCCACCCTCCTTTGGATCTGTTGTCTCCACACATACTGAATCTGCAAACCATCTTCCATATCTGCGGTTTTTATTGCAGAAATAAACCTTGCTCCAAGGGTCACAACCCATCTTCTTCTACGCAAATTCCTCACAGTCTTAAGGTCATACCTTATGATCTAAACATGCTAGGAAAATGTCCTAACTAGGGCATTCTACTTATGTACTTCTAATTATTGTAGAAAAAACCCTATCCACACATAAAAAAATAGGACCCTTGCCTCCATAAGAGACTCAACCTACCTCATATGGATCCATAGCTTCTAGAAATTTCTTTGACTGAAACTTGACATGAACTTTAGATCTCAATGTGGATCCTCAAACTAGGGTTAACTCAATCAATATTACACCTGCATCAACTTCTGTTATGGCTCTAAATTATAGTGCAAGCCCTCCTCCATTTATGTTGGTCTTTATCACAGACCTTGCAGCCTACTAACCACCACAAGGCAAGATGGTATCAACCCTCTCTTCTATTTCATGTAGAAAATATAACCAACGGGATTCAATTTGATCTTGTAATCATGTACTAAAACAAGATATCGAATCCTTCCCACAATTTGTGGAAAAAAAACACAATCGCACAATCACATATAAGTAAGAGAGACAAGTTATCAATCACACAACAAAAAATGTATCTGGGGAAGCAACTGCTCAAAACCCTCTATCTCTATTTTGTATTAAGTTAAAGAATCATGAAACAATACAATGTTTAATTTCTCTTGAGATTCTCCAGCACTCTGCCAATTGTCTCCTGCTGATCTAGGAAAAATTGGTCTAGTACTTAGCCAATTCTCAGCCTTCCTTCAGCCTACCTTGCTCATGCAATTCCTATGGAATTATCTCCATATTAATTACGAAAATCAACCTTCCTTGATTGCGCAATCCATCATGGCACATGGGAAATTTTATATAAATACAACTGATAGTTATATTCCTCTGAACTATGTTACAATAAGGATCAAGGGTCTTTTTATTATTTAAAATAAGATAAAACCCTAAAAAACCAAAACCCTAACCTGAGGAGATGTAACACCAAGAGTTTATGGGCTCCGTTGGGGTTATTTGGGAAACCAACTTCTCGAGGTCGTAACTTGGTCATATGATCTTCGTTTGATGCACATGATACCTCGTTAGAAATATCTCTCAGAGGACTACAACTACTAATATGATTTCTATGAAATCACCAAACCTTTCATGCCCAAAAAACATCATTTGGGGCCTCAAAATGGCTCTAAAAGTTCAAGACCCAAAAAACTGACAAAAATAGTAAATTGTGCTATAATTAAGGAAATTGAAAAATTGAAAGAGACAATGGGGAGGGCCCAAGTGGAATAGGCGCGTGGCCATCAATATCCACCTTGATCACCTTAAATCAAATTTCTTGAGCTAACTCAATCATCATGACTTAGTTAATTGACACAAGTTGTTATGAGACGAAATTACAATTTATTGTCCAATTTATTTAAGGGAAAAATAAATTAGACGACTCAAATTCCTCACTCCTGGTACATCAAAATTCCTCAGCAGTGTGGGTGCATTTTTTTTTGTCCTTTCTAGTCGCCAATTTCACTATTTCTTGTTGCAAATTTCAACACTCCCTCTCAACAAGAAAGGAATTCAATCTATCCCCATCCAATACCTTTGGAATGTTCTGCATGCTACACTTCTCTAGTGTTGTTGTCACTTGCAAATCCTGAAACTAAATAGCCTCTGAAAAATTGAATCAGTATAATGCATCTGTCATCAGAGTCTTCTGACTACTGCTAGCTACTACACCTGTCTAATACTGGATTCCCTGCATTACTGCTGACATCTGCATCCATGCCCTTTGAACTGTTGCTAACTCTATTTGTGCTCCAGTATTTGACATCTGTCACTCTGATTTCTGTCTTGCTAACATCTGACTACATCAATCTAACTGATCCTTCCTACTACTGTTGTACTGTGGGCTCCTTGTAGCCACGTTCGACCCATGAGACACGCCATCTCAATGGACCTTGCCCAAATTTCTTATCTTTGAATTATGTCTACACATAACCCCACATTACACCTCGAGGTATGGCTACTCCCTCTTCCCATATGGCTCAAAATCTCCCCCTCATGTATGTCTCTACTTGAGTGGATGTTTCCACTTAGTCTCCTCTCTACTTCTCCAATTGTGGCAGCTACTCCACAACCTTCTAAGAATGCTTCTCATGAGGATGCATGTTGAAAGGTAATTTATGCTCCCTCTAAACCACCAAGTCTCTAACTTCTTCCTTTCTCCTCAAAGCTTTACATGCATCTGGTTCCTCAAGTGCATATAGGTTCTTGACTCGCACACAATGTAATTGTCCCAAAGTTACAAAAAAATTTTAAAAACGAGTTGATTTTAAATCGATGATATCTCCCTCATTCGAGCTCCAATTTCACTGAATTTTTTTTTTTCCATTTGGGTATATTTTTGCAAGGAATCAAAATATTCTATCTGTTTTCAAAAATTTTACACCAAATCTTCATATATTCTCTACAAACTGGCTACCCAAAAAATTCCTGCTCTGATACCATGTAGAAAATATAGCCGACGAGATTAAATCTAATCTTGTAATCTACTCAAACAAGATATTGAATCCTTCCTACAATTTATGGAAACAAAACATGATCGCACAATCACATATAAGTAAGAGAAATAAATTATCAATCGCACAACAACATGATGTATTTGGGGAAAGCAACTAATCAAAACCCCTCTATCTCTATTGTGTATTAAGTCAAGGAATCATAAAACAATACAATGCTTAATCTCTCATGAGATTCTCCAGCACTCTGTCAATTGTCTCCTGTTGATCTAGGAAAAATTGGTCTAGTACTTAGCCAATTCTCATCCTTACTTCAGCCTGCCTTGCTCATGCAATTCCTAGGGAATTAACTCCTTATTAATTAGGAAAATCAACCTTCTTTGATTGCGCAATCCATCATGGAATCCCAATGACTTTATAATTGTACATGGGAATTTTTCTCTGAATACAACTGATAGTTTTGTTCCCTTTAACCTCTGTCTCAACTGGGTATTCCTCGAAACTGACATGCTTGCAACTATTAATATTGAATTATCAATTATATGATTGATCACTCATTGTGAAGTAAATCTAATTTAATTTACTGGACCTCTCACTAGGTCATCACTCAATTAGAACTAGTTAAACTGATTTTAACTCATTTAATTGAGTTAATTACATTTGCACCCCACTAATGCATCAACTTCAACTGGACCCCAAAAATATTAAATTCCTTCTAAATGCCTCATGTTAGGAATCTGTAATCAGCAATATTGCCAAAGTCCAATCATAGAAACAACATCGTTTCAACCACTTTGGGATTCTGGGATCTAGCCCTCCTGAATCCGGAGAGGCATCGCTCCAATAAGTGCAAAGATGGATTTGTCTTTGAAGTCCTTGGGTAATAATATTAGGCTAGTTATGAAGGCCAAGGGTTTGTTTTGTTCTTGGATGGTTGAGTATGAATACCATTTCAGGTGGAGAGTCCTAAGTGCAAAGAGTTTCAAAGGTGAGAAGTTTCAAGTGAATAGAACAGCTAGGCTAAAAAGATATATATAATGCTAGTTTTTAGTCCATTGGGCTATGGAGTCATATCAGGGCTTTAATTGAGCAACAAAATCAAGAGTGATCCAAGGGGCAAGTCATCTATATCACAAGATTGTTGAGATTAAAATTATGGAACGGAAACAATAAAGTGTTGGAGGGGTGGAAACCGATAATAATTTGACAAAGGATTTATAGTCAGTCCAAACAAGAAAATCCTCTTAAGTAAGTGTTTAAAACCAACCAAGAACAGGGCTAACCATATAATTCTTGGGCAAGTTTGTATTAAAGCAGCTTAATTGACAAACAATCTAGTAATCCACATAATTACCTTCAGAAAGTATGAAAACACATAAGAGAAAACAAAGTGCAACTTAAGATCAAATAAAGTACTTTTAAACCTAGTCTGCTTTCAGTCAACAACAAGGGAAACTTTCAGAATCTGCCTTTGGAGAATAGAAGCTAGAAACAGGGAAAACCATCACTTTTCTAGTCTAACTTTAATAAGCAAATAAGGAAAATAACTTTCAAGAAAAATGTTTAAAGAAAATAGTAGGACGAGGGAACTCCAGCATTCCTAACTGTTTAGACTGTATTAAATCATTCTCAAATGAACAAATTGGAGGAAAACATATAGATAAATCTTATCAGTAAGAGAAGGGTACTGGTAAACAATAAATCCTAACTCTATAAATGTTGCTCTTTATTAGAGAATAATGAACAATATGACATACATAGAAGGAAAACAATAACAAAGAAAGAGGCACTTCACCAGTGATATAAACCAGGATCCAAAGAAACAGCTTGCTATTGATGTCAAACCAGTTACAGTACTCAGGTCCAATGATTCAGTTCAGCAATCATCTTCACTATCCAGCCTAACTAGCCTAACACAAATAGAACTTCAAGTGCCAATGAACACTATTTATAGATAGAAGTCTCAAGCTCAATTACATTACATTGTTCAACAACTTAATCAACCAACCCCTCTCTCATCTTCTACAGAAGTATATATAGAAGAATGAGGAGGTCAGATCTAATAAAAGATCTCCAATTACAATTAATACAGACTTAATGGCTTCTTGGCCTTTGGGGGGCTTGATGAAGAAGCTTACAATAGGTGTCTTCTATATTAAATGATTTACATAGAGTTTTAAGCTCAGTGGAAGCTTTTGTTGACCTTTGAGGCTCTGTGTGAAGTCGGGGTTACTATGTAGATATTGTCTGAATTAATTTTCCCTGCAGAAGTAATTTTTTGGCTGTGCTGAAGAAAATATCTTCATTTGATCAATAACTTCGGCCCCTGAGTGAATACTTTGAGGCACAGGTGGCATTTTGGCAGCTAGGAGGAATCAATTTGCCTCAAATGTGGCAGTGTAGGCTGTCCTATTGATAAAACACATATCATTTATCCTTTAAACTGTGTTTTAATTGGGGATTAGGCTTTTGATAAACATTCTTAGTCGTGATCCCCACAAATATATCTTCCATCCTCTGTCCTAATATATTTCTGGTCTTCGACACTGATACTCTTTGATTTGTGATTGACTTACTGTGTTTTTATAGTGTGCAGGGCTGCGCAGGGGCGATATAGCATCAATGCCTCATGAACCACTGATGATACGTGAATTTAAAACCTGCAAATGATTTTTTTTGATGGATCAGAGGCGGGAGGATTTTCACCCTCTGCTTCTGAATTTTCTTCAGAAATGGCGAGAAAACCATTTAAACCCTACAAAATACAAACAACAATTATAAAATCCTTCATATATAGGTTTACTACTTCAGAAGGTACGTGGAGGGAGTGTGGTCATTGGAGGGCATCATCCAATGGTCAAGATTGATTGGGAGAAGTCATAGAGAAAGCGAAAGAATAGTTTAAATTAGAGTCGTCGATCGCGCAAAGATTGATGGTCAGGAGTAGAGGTGGAAAGTCAAAATGGAGAAAATGGGCGATGAATTTTGGGCCGTCGATCATCTGCGGTGAGAAATCGTCGTCAGATGGGCGACCTTAGATTAGACGGTGGATGCTAATATCACGTAGGGTCCACGTCCGATGTTTAACGCGTGATGGACGATGGTTTGGCGAATAGTGCCCAGGCCACGTGTCAATTGGTGAGTGGAATCGCTATCGATCGAAAGAAAACCATTGTCCACTCGAAGGTGATGCGATGGATACTGCCAGTTTTGGAAATGATGAGTGGATGGTGGGGACCACTAGGGTCATAGATTCTGCACGGTCGATCTACAGATCAAATTGACGGCCGAGATTGACTGGGGTTTGAACCGGCAGAAAAAATTTAGAAAAATAATTGAAAACCCAAAGTTTTGAAAATAACATAAGGTTTTAATATTTTCGGGGGGCGGGATATATATAATATGGCTAGGTTCCCGTCTGCGGGGCCGCGGGTTTCACGGAGGATCATACGACTGAGGGTTTATGTAGGAAGGGGCTAGGACCCATATATGTCCAAAATGTGGGTTTTTATGGTTTTTAATGGTTGTCAAAGGAAACTGAGGGTTTCAATATAGTTTAAAAATGAGTTTTAAACCATGAAAAGAGGATTTTCATGAAAGGGAGAAAAGGGATCATGAAAATAGAGGAGTTTTATGGAGAAAAGGGAGCAGATGAAAGTTAGTTTTGGAAGAAGGAAAAAAGGGAAATGGTGCTTGCAGTAGTAATCGGTCTTGGAAATATGCAGGATTTCTAAATGCATAATGGGCACGGTAGTGAAGTTTTGGACAGAGGAGAGGCAGGAGGCCTTCAAGAGTCTTCAAGAGCCAACACCTTTTAGTAATAAAATTTGTTCCTTGAAGGCTCAAAAAGTCTTAGCCACCTTTTGCTATAACAAATTTTATAGGTGGCTAACACCTCATATTAGACCCTCAACTCGAATTTCTTGAGCTAACTCAGACATCAGGAATTAATTAACTGACACAAGTTGTTATGAGATGAAATTAAAATTTATTCTCCAATTTATTTAAGGTAAAAACAAATTAGACGCCCCACATTCCTCACTCCTGGTGCATCAAAATTCCTCACCAGTGTGGGTGCATTTTTTTTCTCCTTTTTGGTTTCCAATCTCACTATTTCTAGTTGCAAATTTCAACATTTCAGAATTTGATGTGGCCTTCACACAAAGACACCATTGAAATCACATGCCCATATTCTCATGAGAAACCTCTCTTAAGCTCGATCTGCCAGAAGAGAACCAACAATATGCCATCCTAATTCCTAGCGCAAACTGACCATTAAGGTATGCAACATTCTTCTGAACCCTCACATGATGATCTTGCTCTTGGAGGATGATCATGACCTCCCTTTAGAAACCGATACTGTAAGGCCCTGCCAGACTTGGCCCTGCATTTTAGGACTTACATTGCTTTCTGCCACCCACTGATGCCAGATAGTGGAAGAGCATAAACAACATACAGAGCAGCAGGATAAGGCATGCAGATGGCAAGCTGGTAATAAAGAATGCAAACAGACGGCTGTGTGTAGAAAAGAACGTGCAGTGAACTGTCACATGAGGTTAATAAGTCATCACTACCTTCAAGAAGCACACAGGCACACCGTTCAGGTGAGCATGCAAAGTCCAGGTACCAGAAGAGACAAGAGTCATGTTCAGCTGAATAATATTTTTACCCACTTCTAAACAATGGATGATCATACATGAAGATAAAACCATGCTAAATCATACCAAGGCATCTCAATGTATTCCATACATGCTAAGACTTTCCAAGTGCCAACACATGCCAAGCGCCAATATGTGTCAGGGACTAGTGTTGTGCATGTTATGAAGTGGAAGGGAATGTTGAAGAGTGCTAATTAAGCTGTGATAGAGAGTGATAATGCATGTTGATGAGTATTAAGGAGTACTAGGAAAAAACATGAAGGGAGCATGCACTAGGTAAAAATTCATGGAAGTTAATGAATATGAGGAATGTGTACTGCCAGAGACTAGTGTTAATGGTCATGGTTTGTTGTCATGCCAAGGAGGGAGTGAAAAGGTATGTTAAGCATTGGTAAGGCATGCTAGGGAATATGAAGGCATGTTAAGAATTCCCAATGTGTGCTTGGGAGTTCCAGGGTGTGCTAGTTACATCATGTGCCAATTAATAGTGCCAAGATATGCCAATACATGATAAGTGCTAAGGATGTGGTGCAGGGTGCTAGGGTATGTCAATATGTGTCAAGGCAACAAAAGGAAGAACCAATAAGAGGGTTAATAAGTTAGGACTTTATCTTTTTGAAAAGGGTCATGCTAGGCACACTAATAATAGGTCCCAATACATGCCAAGTGGAATTGTGTGCCAAGTGCTAATGTATGTCAATGCATTCAACCAAGGTGTTCCAGGGCATGCTAGGGACTATATGCAGCATGCCAACACATGCTAGGAGAGTTCCATGTTGTGATAGTGCATGCCACCATGTGCTTGGGTGTGAGTGTCATCACAAGATGTTCTAGGTACAAATATGTTCCAAGACATGTGGGGTGCTAAGAAATGTTGGTGTGTGCCAAAGAATTACTTTAAGGTGTACCCAGATTGTTGAGGATTTTTAGGTCTTTCTCATTGATAGAATTGTCAGAGCTCAATTATGTATTAAATAATATATTTCCTACACACAATAGTGGAACTTTATCTAAATGGAATTTTCTAGATAATAAAATTAATAGATATGAATCACTAGTGCCACGTAAATATCTGAAAACCCACTTCACTACTGTCCAATGCTCCTTCCCTGGGTTTGACATAAACCTGCTCAATACTCCCACTGCATGTGCAATGTCTGTTCTAGTACAGACCATTGCATACATCAGGCTACCCACTACACTTTCATATGGAACACGGGACATATACTCCTCTTCTTCTTGTGTCTTGGGACACTATTCAGCAGACAACTTTACACCTACAGGAATAGGAACATTCACCGGTTTAATATCCTGCATATTGAACCTCTGCAATATAGCCTCGACATACTTCCTCTGGTTTAACCAGAGCTTCCTCTTTGCCCGATCTCTCTTAATTTCCATGCCCAAAATATAGTTTGCAGCACCAAGATCCTTCATGTCGAATTTGGAGAACATTTGGGTCTTCAAATCTTGGATAATTTCTTTGTAATTTCCAATCAACAACATATCATCCACATACAAGACCAAATAAATAACACGGTCACCAATTAATTTAAAATAAACACAGTGATCCTCCTTGCTTCTGGTGAAGCCAAGTCCCCGTATATAGGTATCAAATTTCCGATACCACATCCTTGGTGACTGTTTTAACCCATACAGAGACTTCTTCAACCTGCATACTAGTTCTTTCTTACCCTTCACCATAAAGCCTTCAGGTTGCTTCATGTAGATCTCCTCTTCTAGATCCTCATGAAGAAATGTTGTCTTCACATCCATCTGTTCTATCTCAAAATCAAATGCAGCAGCAACAGATAAAAGTAATCTAATAGAAGTAACCTTGGCAACAGGAGAAAAAATATCATCAAAATCAATTCCCGGCACCTGGGAATAACCTTTCGCTACCAACCGAGCTTTGTATTTCTCCACCTTGCCTTCTACATTCATCTTCTTCTTAAACACCCATTTGCTTCCAATGGGCTTCCCTCCAGCCGGCAACTCCACCAGATCCCATGCATCGTTTTTGTGGAAGGATGCCATTTCATCAACCATGGCCTCCTTCCAGAGTTTTCCATCCTCTGAATCTACTGCCTCCCTGACAGTTCTGGGTTCATCATCAGTTATAGTTAAGGCAAAATCTGAACAGAAAGCAGATGGACTATACCTTTCTGGTTGCCTTCTTTCCCGAACTGATCTTCTCAAAGCTAGAGTTTGTGGCTCTTCATCTTCTGAGTCTTCTTCTGTTGTAGATTCTGATTCATCCTCCTTTAGCTCAAACTCTATCTTCTCAGGTTCCTTTGGTAGGACTTCATGTTTAACAACATCTTTCACTTCTCTAAACACCACATCTCGGCTGTACACAACCTTCCTTGTTTCTGGGTTCCAAAGCTTGTAACCCTTTAAACCATCCTTATACCCAATAAATATGCACCTTTCATATTTATTGTCCAACTTGGTCCTTTTCTCCTTTGGAACATGTACATATGCATCACATCCAAATACCCTTAGATGTGAAAGAGAGGGTTTCTTACCAGTCCATACCTCATGTGGGGTCTTATCCTCCAACGCTAATGAAGGTGATCTGTTAACTAAGTAACATCCAGTCTCCATTTCCTTTGCCCAGAATTCTTGTCCTAACTCGGTACCACTGAGCATGCTTCTTTCCTTTTCCATTAGTTTTCTATTCATTCTTTCTGCAACTCCATTTTTTTGAGGTGTGTATGGATTAGTATCCTACCATGCTATACCACACTTCTTACAGAAATCTTCAAATTCATTCTTGCAGAACTCCCCACCATTATCTGTCCTTAATGCCTTTATCTTATTCTCTGTCTGGTTTTCCACCAGAGCCTTAAATTCTTTAAATTTGTCAAAGAATTCAGATTTCTTCCTCAAGAAATATCTCCATGTATTCCTTGAGAAGTCTTCTATGAATGAAACATAGTACACATACCTTCCCAGTGATGGAACTGACATAGGCCCAAACACATCACTGTGCACAAGTTCTAATATCTTGTTTTCCCTCTTAGCACCAGAAGGAAAACTCACCCGATTCTGCTTCCCATATACATAATGTTCACAGAAATCGAAATCTAGAGAAAAATTATACATACCTTCTACCATACCATTTCTATGCAGTATCTGAAGGCCCTTCTCTCCAATATTTCCAAGCCTTTGATGCCATAGCATGGTCTTTTCTCTAGAGATAGCTAGGCTTTCCGCTCCACTTTCAGGAACCACAGAAATGTTACACCCATCAATAACAATGCTACCTTGTAGCTTGTACAGAGTTCCAGTCCAAACTCCCCGCATTAATACCAGTGCTCCCCGAACCATCTTGCAGGCATCTTTCTTGAACACTGTTTTTACACCTGCATCATCCATCTTGCTTACAGAAATCAAATTTCTGGCCAATGTAGGAATATGCAGAACACCAGGAAGTGTTCTAATCCTTCCACCTTGCAGCTTCAGCTTGACCTTTCCACGTCCGAAGATTCTGGCCTTCCTATCATCCCCTAGGAAAACATCACCATCATATTTATCATACTCGCAGAACCACTCCGTATGGGGAGTGAAGTGAAAGGATGCACCTAAGTAAATCAACCATGACTCATGATCTACATGTGTATTTGAAGAAGAAGCCAAATACACATCCCCACCTTCATCCAAGGTGGTTTTTTCCTCTGCATAAGGAGCATCATCAGATCCCTTTCCTTTCTCAAGAGCTTTAGATCTATAGTCCTTTTTGTAGTGCCCTTCCTTTCTGCATTTCTAGCACACCTTTACAAACTTTCCTGGAGATTTATATCTCCCTCTAGATTTGGATCTCCCACTCGAAACCTTATTCTTTTTTCTATTCTGGGACCTTCCTCGTACAGATAAGGCATATCCATTCTGACCCTCCATATTTCTCCGTCTCATTTCCTTCGACAGCAAGGCTGAGACAATGTCATCAAAATTCAATGTAGATGTATTTCTACCTATTGCAATAACCAGACTGTCCCACGAGTCTGGTAGAGAACACAACAAACTGATGCACTTATCTTCATCTGAGATTTTAATATCAACAGATGACAGTTTACTTACCACAGTATTGAAGGCATTCATATGCTCTGTCACCAAGTTTCCATCCTTCATCCTCAGGTTATACATTTTTTTCTGTAGGAACAACTTATTCACCAGAGACTTAGATTGGTACAAAGTCCCAAGTTTTTCCCACAAATTCTTCACCGTAGCTTCCCTGTATACATTCAACAGTACTGAATCTGAGACACACAGCCGTATTGTGCTCTTAGCCTTCCAATCCAGTTTCTTCCAGTCCTCATCTAACATTCCCATTGGTTTAGTACATGGATCTACCACGAACCACTGATCTTTATCCACCAGCAGATCCTCCATCTTGAGCTTCCACAACTCAAAACTCTGACCATTAAATTTCTTGATCTCTATCTTTCCACCGCTTGCCATCTTCTTTCACCACAAGAATCAATCCCGTAGATCTCCCACTGAACAAGGTCTACCTTAGGCCTGAACTAAAAAACCCTCAACAGCAAAGGCGTCCCCTTGAATCCGAAATAGCTTTGATACCAAATGTAGGTTTTAACCCTAAATAGAAATTATCTATACACGAATCTTATAACAGAAAATAAACAATAGCGAGAGCATAAAAAATGAAACAGATAAACACAAAGATTTTCCCCTAGATCCCAAATCGGGACGACTAACTTGATTTTTCATTATATTCCTTTTAGTGTTACAACACATATATATACATGCTGAAGCATACATAAACCCCAATCCATAAACCCTAGATTAGAACATAACCGTAGTTCCCTTGACCAGATCTAAAAAAATACCAGGGGCCGAAAACCATCGTGCCCCAATACCATGTGCAAAACCATGCACAAAACCATGGATGCAGATTACCCACCAGAAATTAAGGACCAAAAATTTTCGTCAGGGCGCAGCCCCGGACCCCGACAGGGGGGCCTACTGCCTCCCCTACCCCCCCTCTTACCCCCCCACGCGTGCTTAGTTGTGGAAAGAATATAACACATACCCAACATAAACACAATTATTCTAGATAGCACAAAGGTAATTTAAATATATTTTTCATACATTAGCATCAAAGACCACTTAAAACCCAAACACAGCCTGTGCACACAACCTAGAGGGGTCCATACACAATAGGACTAAGGATCTCCATGCACACAACCAGTAGGAGTCCTTACCCAAAACAACCCAGAGAGATCTTAACAATTCGCACGTAGCGTCAACCTTATGTATTTCTTTTCTACTAGATCCAACTATCTATCTATTTATAACATCGTATCCTTTGCTATCTGATGGTCTGCAAACCGTGGTTTATGGACCCTAGAGCTACCCTTTATCCCATTACAAAACATTAGGAGCTTTGACCCACCCCAAAACCCCTACATAAGACCGACTATTAAAAAATTATACCAAAAGTGCAGGTTCGGGAACCGTGTTCCAACAGGCCCCCAACATAATCTTGTGACTCGTCCCAAGTCACTGTAGCCATGGGGTTTGTATCTTCACCTTAAGCTGTTTGATCGCATCAAACAGTGGTGGAAAGAATCCTTCGCTATAAGCAGCAACGTTTTGAGCAATATCCACCATCTTCTGTGAAGTTGGACCTTCAGTAGCAGCCGTGACACTTTCCAATGTCTGGTTTAGTTGTTTGACCGCAACATCCACTTCCTGAGAGAGCTTGAGGGCTTCATCAGCCCAAGGCTTAAGGTGGTCAATGAGATCTTTCTTTTTGTGGCTGATCTCTTCAATGTCATCCCTATGTGTGTTGCTGGTACATAGTCATGCCAGGCACTGAGCTAGAATGAAAGTGGACATAGTAGCTTCGAGCTGTTCAATTTCTTCCTCCTTCTAGCGCAACTCTTGAGTAAAATCACGAAGGACAGGGTCGTGCTGCACCTTAGGCCATAGCTGCATAGCTGTCTCCAAAAACTCTACGCCTTGAGAAATATGAGTGGTGATAGTATTGGTGGCCTCTGTGACCAACGTGACTCATTGGGCTCTTACTTCAGGTGGAGTTTCTAGCTGCAATTTGTCCTGTAAGGCAGCAATCTATTATTCCATATTTGTCTTGACAGTTTGAATTTTGGCCCACGAAGCCCTTAGTGCTACAACAAGCCCCTAAATCTTCGCCTGGGGGTGGCAGAAGTCGGGATATCCTCAGTTACATCTGTCCAAAGCCTACTGATTAGGCATTCCAGATCAGTCTACTGCGTGGTAGCGAGTGTGCATGCAGCCTATGCTTGGGACACCTCGGCGGTTTTCTCCACAATCTTCTGCTCAGCTGTACTAAGCTTCTGGTGCACCTAGTGGTCCCTGTGTTGAATCTACTTAAATAGGGATGCGTGGAGGACCTGCAGTGGTTCATGTGACATTTAGTCTAAATCCAATTGTAACTCTCCACATGCATGGACTTGTGCACCTAAGGCAGGTGGGCTCAAGACAAAATTTTTTCCTAGCAGAGGGCAGAGGTGGCTTTTTGTTGTGATGATCAATTCACTGCTAGTTGCTAGGGGCGGCTGGGTCTAAATCATGCTTGTCTGTAGGGTGTCGGTTTTGAACTACAGAGCTCGAATCACAGACTAGAGTCTAATGACCGTGGCCTTCTGCTGCTCTTAAAAAGCTATCCATTTACCCTCTGAGACGAGGGTGACTGCATCTACGATTTGCTCCAGGTCTTCCTCTGTCAGAGTAACTTTAGACTCCTGACCCGGCCGTATACCTCGTCATTGCCTCCATTGGCCTTTAATAGGGTCACCAGTCCATTTTGTACCACGAGGGGAGTCAACGCCCTCCACATCCAAACCCTCTACATCTAGATCTTGCTATGAATCCTTCTATGATTCCATCTCCGCACCCTTCTCAGCATTCTTGCCCTGTCCTTCAATCCCTTTGGTGGTGTCAGGCGAGGTATTAATCTTGGCACTCGTACTTGCAGTGTCATGCATACCTAATTTGAAGCCTATTTTCCACTGTGGAGGCCAAGAAGCAATAAGACGGTCAATCTCCTCGTCCGCAACCATATATGGTAGTGATACCCATGTCGGATCCTTGCGGTCCTAGATCTTCACATTGTGCATTATGACTTGAAATGCTGCGATGCTCTTGTACTGTTCATAGATTACTGGTGACAAACGTGGCCGGGAGTGGATTGCTGCTATGAGCCCACTCTAAAATAAGACCTAGAAGACTTTATTATCTTCGATGCGATTCTCATCCTTTGAATCCCATAGATTCACATATTGCGCCCCTTCGCACATATCCGGCTCGATCTCAGGGAGGACCGAGTCTTCCGGGGCTTCCCATGCGACCAACGCGATGAGGAACAGCAACCAGGAGTAGCATAATGCCTTCCCATGATCCTAGGCTTTGTGCATGTTCTCCATAAATTCGTTACATAGGAATATGACTTTTGAATATTTTCTGATGGCTGCTACTATTTCAATAATATGACTTTCAGATCATCGTGAAGCCAAAGAAACTAAATGCTGGGCTAGACCACTTATCCTAAATCGAAAGTGGCAAAGATCCGACCAACCTAGAAGAAGGACTGCCCGATGCGCAACTATTTTCCATTAAGGTAGTTGATGCGCACTTCGCCGACATCATTCACTTCTTAATATTCAGGGAAATATTGTGCTTCCTACAGGTATCTAACATCATGCGCAGGTTCAAGACGTGATTCTTTACCAAACCAAATACTGTCTAGTCATCAAAATACACCTCCAAGAACTTTTGAATGAATTCCTTGAATACTGCAACCACCACCCGCGAAAATATGGTCGAGGCATTCTTGAGCCCAAACAGCATGACAGTGTACTGGAAGGATACCCAGTTAGTGGAAAACGTAGTTTTGCTGCGATCTTCAAGTGCGATATTGATCTAATGTTAGCCTGAGAGCCCCTCAGTGAATGAGTACACTTCCTGCCCTCCCACGCTATCAAGAATTTTATTAGAAAATGGCGTAAGGAAGGGATTGTGAACGCAGGCATCGTTTACTTTTCACAGGTCAACACAGATTTTATTTCCCCTTTGGTCTTTTTCTCCTGGACCACCATAGGACTTACCCAATCAATCTGTTCTACCTGTTTGATAATACCTGCGACTATCATTTTGTCAAGTTCTTCCCTGACTTTCTTCTTGTACTTGGGGTTCAATCGATAAGGGCGCTGCTTAACAGGGCGTACATCTGGATTAAAGTGATGCACATGAACTATATGTCCCCTATAATCCCTTTGAGTTCTAAGAATTTCTTGGGAAACATGTCCTAGTATTCTATGAGGAGTTCTACGACTCTCCCAATAGTATCGTCATCCCAATGGTCCCCAATTTTAGCTAGCTTAGGTTTCTCTTCTATTCCAATTTTGACTTTCCTTAGCTTAAGAGGCTTGGTCACATCAATGGTCTGCAACATGGGTCCAACAACCATACATTCTCCCTCTGATTCTAGAATAGTGACATTTCACGGGTCTTCATCGCATCCCTCCATCGATAGATTGTGGCAGTTGACAATATCCTACATTTGTGTATCCGAAGCTGGTGCCTCGTATTCCACATAAGGGTGCGATTCATCAAATAATAAGGTACCTATATCCTATAGGGCTTCATCGAGGGCCTCTGTTCCACCTATGAACCCGAATGTCCCTACAAATGCATCCTTTAGGGTTTCCCAGTGGCAGGTGTGCTGATGTAGTTCTGCATCTAAATACCATGCAACGGGAATTGGCCCTAAGGCATGAACGAACAAGTGGACCCATTCTTCCGTAGTTCTTGCACACCATTCCTCCATCCAAGCGGACAAGTGCTTGCATGGGTCCCCTGGGACAAGGAAATTCTTCATGCATAGTTGAACTAGGGGGCTAAACCATAGGAGCATCATCTCGTGACATTCCTCCCAATCCTGGAACATCTCCTTATGTGCTTCCCACCACTGCGTTGGGGTTGCATGCATTTCTAGGTTAAGCGCCCACATTCTTCGCTCCCTTGGAACTTTAGCTTCAAATGTTCATAGAAAATATCTAGCACTACCAGAACCATCAAAGTACGGTAGTTCTCTTATGTATGAGGAGATACATCAGAAGCTTTTCGTTATCCTAAGACATCGCAGTGCAAATATGTCATGTAAATAATTATTCTATTTCTCTATCTCCCCATCGGAGTCAGAGGGGCATTCACTGTCTTTCTCCCAAAAAATCACACCATCAGTTGTAGGATTAATCCAATACTCATCCTGGGCGGTGAGTTTATAAATATGATCTACATCGTCTTCTTCGCGCACTAGTTCTATATACCACTCTTCTTCTGTAGGGTCGAGAGGGACTATCACTCTCGTACCCTCATTATCAAAAATGATGCTCCTTTTCTTTAAGTTGATAATACCTCCCATGTATATTTCCAAATCAAGTCCTAGGAGTGCAAGATAAGGGTTTGCATCTTCCATAATCTGAATTACCTCAAATTTCGCACGTACCTTAACTCCTGCGATATCTAACATAATCTTTGACAACCTTCCCAATGGTATGATCTTCTATTGGTTAGCCATGCACAGCTGTATAGTAGACCATTCCAGCATAGGCTCTCCCATCCACTGCCATGTTTTCTTGGGTAGTACATTCGCATTTGATCCCAGATCCAAGATGACCTGATCTATTTCATATTCGTTTATCTATGCTATTAGTTGCATTTCCCACCAAGTACGCTTCTTGTGCTTATACATCTTGCGAACATCTCTAACCTCTGTAAGAGGGTTAGTTCTTTCTGCAAAGTTGTCTATCACTATTTGAATATTTTATACCACCTTCTGGTTGCATAGTAGCTTCATACATGCTTGTAGGAATGGTTTAACTTTTTCATCCACTCCTAGGTTTGTTCGAGCCTTGGAGGTAGATGCCTCATTCTTGGAAAAGTCCTTGCAAGCTGCGACAAAGGTTTCTTTCTCCCTTTCTAGGTCTAGGCTTTCCTGTTTGATAGCAGCCGTCCAGATAAGGGGTTCTACCACATATTTCTTCTCCTCTCCCCCAGTAGACATTTCATTGCATGTTATGACATTAATACTAGGTCCTTCATCGTGCGGTTCTGCCTTAACTCTCTACATATTCTACGTTGGTGTATGTTTCTTTTCCTGCATTTTTTCTATTAGTACTCGGCAATATTCGATCATGTGATCCAATTCTCTATAGTATTGGAAATATTGTCGTGTAGGGTTCAGACAGTCCTCTGTGAAGTGCCCTATTTCTCCACAGTTGTAACAAATCAATTGCCCTCTTCCCCAACCTGTGCCTTCACCCCTTCCTCCTCCCCTGCCTCTTGTTGGGGAGGCTCCTCTGCTTCAGGGAGATAGTGGTGAACAAGCATTAGCCTGTACCCTATATAGGTTTCCTCAGTCTATCATTTAGTCATAGTTATGATAGTTATGTTCTTCATGCCCCAAAGATGAGAAAAATCAGCACCATTGTTGCCTTAATTCTGAAACATAAGCAACAAGACGGGGGGCAGTGGATGTTATCATGTAGTCCAGCTATGCGACAGTTAGCACAACATAACGTCAGACTACTTGGTCTTGTAGCCTCTTTAGGATGAAATGGGTTGGGCCCCCCAGCCTACATGTAGTCGTCTAGCAGAGGACATTGATCCTTGGTGTGGTCGGACACCCTGCATCTTATGCACCATATGTCTAGGCTAGCTTCCTTTCCTCGCTCTTCCCATAGAATTCAGATTTCAAGATGAATTACCTCCAGCTCTCCCTGGATCTGTTGCACCCAAAACTAGTCATCGTCTCTTGGTGCAGCTTCTAGTTTCATAACAATCTCCAAGGCTTTCTCTTGCATCTCAATCGCCTGCTAACCCATAGGTCCACGCAGGTGAGGTAGAAGCATAGCGATAAACCATTCCTTATGCTGCTTATCATCATATTGAAATTCTCCATCTCTGGTAACCTTCTTTAACCGCTGATCAACTTCCCATACAGGCTCAGTAGGTCCCTGTCTAAATTCTTTTAGGTCAGTTACTAGCTACGTGTGGGACTTAGGTTTCTAGAATTGTTTTTTTTTAAGCTTTATTAATCTCTTCAATAGATGGATCTGCATGCTGGCCTACATACCCCGTATAGCAGTCCAGAGCCCTTCCTTAAAAGGTGATGGATAGCTACGCTCTCATTATAGCATCGATAGCCACATTCTGCGCAGTCCATATTGATTCTGCTACAAAACAAAATTGGTCCATATCTTCATCTCCTACACCCTTGAAGGTTGGTAGCTTCATGTGTGTGGTCATATCTTCTTCTGGTGGTGGCTGAGGTGTGGGGGAGTTCTTACCCTTATGCTGACTTGAAGGCGGTGTGGCTGGAGGACTATCTTCTACGTGCACATCCGATTCTGTTAGTGGACTGTAGATGGATCTATCCCCTTCTCGATTGGTTTGGTAGTACTTCCCGATTCACGTTGCACTCTCGCTCTGATCAGAGGTCATTCATTTGGTGTGGCTGCACAAAATTCTCTTTTTGCACAGTAATATTTTAATTAACAATGGAAATGTTAACAAGAACTTACCCCGTGTTGTGTGGACAATCCTTCTTGCGAACAAGACCGATCTCCCTAGTACTAAAGTATCTAGCAACAAAAAGTCAAATAAACTAATCTTTCTCTAAGCATATATTATCTATGAAAAACTCTATATAGGTGTAAAAGACTTACCGTTTGTCTAGTGCTTGTTTGAAGTCATCATTGTCCCTCGCACGCTTGAAGGAGTTTCCTTTGTAAACCTGCAGTCACAAACAAGCAAACTATTACATAGCACCTGTATAGAAATCATCATAAACCATGCTTATCATAGTGATCAAGGAGTCTATGAAATAAACCATTGATTGAAAGCTTATTGAGAAAAATGAGTATATTTGTATTAATTTCAAAAGAAGAAAATCCTTACAACCTGAGCCTTGATGTTGCACAGGACTTTCCAGGGTCTGAAGCAGGAATCTCTTTTACTTTGACAAGTTCTGCACTCCTCAAACCAAGACAAATAGAGGTATGTAATATCTCCTCACAAAAGTCTTAGTTAACCAAGTCTAAATCTCAACAGCACTTAACTTCAAATATTCTAAAAGCTTGAACTCCCTTTGAGGCTACCCAATGCCTCTTTTTATAGTAGAAAGGAGGAGGTTTGTTGTTCCAAGGATAAAGGGATAGGATCCTCCTTCAAAGGGATAGTTCCTTACATCAAGGGGTTAGCTCCATAAGGTAAGGGATTCATGCACCTCACAAGAGCGGTTCTTCCACCGCAAAATCCATTCTAGAAGCTTCCAGAATTCACTTTTATTGAGATTTTTGGAATTTACTTGCACCTTTTTAATATTACAGGGGTCCGCACCTTTATCAAAGAGAAAGTGCATTCAGGAATGCAGCAAATTTGAACATTGGGTGCGGGACCGTAGGAAAGATAGCCAGAAAGTGCGATACCAAAGTTTAAGAGACTTTTAGGAACTTTTTCTGATTTTCAAGGCTTGACATGAGGAACTGATATGTTAGACTTGAAAAAGGGAGAAGTGTGAGCAATAATGAGCTCATACACATGGCAGAATGTCAGTGTGACAATTTTCAGTGTAACACCTCGAAAACCTTTGAAGAACCTCTCCTCCGCCTCAGAATAGGATACGAACTAATTGACTACAAATTCTATTAAAAACCCTCCCAGCATGCTATCCACCCAATGATCTATTGTGCAGGTGATCGTATTATTAGCCTTCTCCAACTTTTGAATCAATTCTGGGGTCCACTGCATAACCTTATCATCCTTCCAACACATCTGGAATTCTATGAGCCTAACTAACCTCTCCTGAAGATTGTGTACAAACGTTACAAAGAAAATTTCATAAACTTTAGTGAAGATGTACTTGTTCTTCCACTTCTCAGCTGTAAACTTCATGTTGTGATTCTCCTTTACAGAGAATTCCAAAATTTGTCTTTCAAACCAATCTTCAAGTTCCAACTTCTTAGGTCTCCAAAGATCTCGTGGCATTACCCAATATCTATGTCGAAATGCTCCTGGTCCTAGAAACGGAACCATTTGTTGGCTTGAGGGGTCTTGACCTAGGTTCAGAGGTAAAGATTTTCCAACAAACCCCTATACTATTGGCCCTTTCGGCACAGACCTACTTCCACAGGCCAAGGTCTCACCTGAAGTAGTATGGGAGGGTGTTGGAACCAGGTTTCCACACCCTGGGATAGAGTAGGTAATTTAAGGTAGATTTGTGTTGCAGCTTATTATGTTCGCACAAAATGATTCTATTCACAGCTCTTTTAAAATTATAATTAGCACATAACCATAAAAAAGCTATTATCATTAATGGATCTAATCAATACATTCACATCCACATGTGCATCATCAAATACCATCATAGAACATTATAATCGTAGCCAATTCCAGATCACAGATACATTCACAGCTTAAAAAAATATCACATATGCGCTTCAGCAGTAAACACAATGAATCCAAATAGCACAAAGGTACTTCAAATATATTATGCATACATTAGCATAAAATACCCACCTACAACCCAAACATAGCCCAGGCACATAGCCTAGCGGGGTCTGCACATAGCAGGAATGAGGATCTTTGTGCACACAGCTAGAAGGATTCCTTACCCAAAACAACCGAGACAAATATTAACAATTCGCACATAGCATCAACCTTATGTCTTTCTTTTCTACTAGATCCAACTATCTATCTATTTATAACATCATAACCTTTTCTATCCAATTTTCCGTAGGCCGTGGTTTCCAGACCCTAGAGCTACCCTTCATCCTATTACAAAACATTAGGGGCTTTGACCCACCCCAAAACCCCTACGCAAGACCAACTATTACAAAATTATACCAAAACCGCATGTTAGGGAACCATGTTCCAACACCAGTCGTGGCCATCAAAATAAAGGGATATGATGGAAAAGGACTAGCTGGTCTCTAAGACTCAGGCCCGATGTACTGAAGAATTTTAGGACAACTAGTAGGAAGAGGAGATGGAAGAGCTCAGTAGGCTGAGGGACATCCTCTATTTCAACTTCTTCTGCTGGAAATAAAACTCTATAGATGAGTGGAGCAGTTTTCTCTATACTGACACTGACACCAGAACTACCCACAGAAACAAAAAGCCCCAACAGAGGATCACTTTTCACTGTGTTCGAAACCATCGGGTGAAAATCACCCACCGAATTACTCCTACGCCTTCTTGAAGATGGCTCGACACTCACGGGAGATAGCTCATGAAGCCTCCTAGATTGACGAGGTGATCGATCAACCACTTTAAGAGATTAATTTTAGACTTGAAAAATATAAGAAGCTAAGTAATCTAGGAGCAAAGAGCACACTCTAAAAAGTTCCTAAGATATAACCCGACAAACATCTCTTAGGTATTTCTGCTCCAGGTGATTAGGACCGGACACCATAATACAATAAAGAGAAATAATAGGACCCTTGCAAAAATATTCTAGGGTAATTACACCCCAGGCCTACTAGCAAAGGTAATAGAAACAATTACGCTGGCCTCTTAACAATAGCCTTTGTTGGTGCAAGTCCCCAAGCTTCATGTGCACCCCTCCGGTATACCGATGGTGTTGATGTAACTTTGTCTTTTGTCCCACGGTATTCCCCCCATAGGCCCATAGTCACATGTGTGGTCCCTATGATAGGCAACTAAGGGCACCAATCCTTATCGACAGCTGGGCAGAACAGTCTTAGGTAAATATTCAACAAATAGGAGAGGGGGTATCTCTCTTCTCTGCCTGCACTATCCCTCGTGCTTGACTCTCTAGAGGAGAGCTTTCCCAGTCCACTTAATGATGTTGGATTTCTCTCTTTAATAAACTTTCTATGTTTAACAATTTGAGCGGCCTTGGAGAGTTAACTCTCCACACACCTAATCCAAGGCCCTACAACCTAGCTAGTTGGTGTATGATTAACGAAAATGATACAAAAACCTCTAGTTGCTTTTAATTATATCACTTGTTTTAAATTGGCTATTACTTAAGTCAAGGGTACACGAAAGTGAAACTAATGGTGTTTTATGACACAACATAAATTAATGAAAACATAGTTACATGCAAATGCAACAATTTCCTTTCGATGAAAAGTAATTTCTACACGGGTTCTACAAAACTAATAAAGCAAAAACTTTATTTTCTCTTTTCAAGCACTCACACTTTACACGATCCAAAAAGCTATGAAAAAGACTAAAAATTTTCAAATGCGCTTAATGAAAACTACCAACGATATGAAAATTCTAAGATGCTAACTGTAAAGAAGCAAAAAAGAGTATCTAGAAACTAAATGGTTCAATCACATTTTGACAGAAAAACAAGGCTAGTTCCAAATAGAACTCCTATGTGTGAGAACGCCAAAACGTACTTGTTATAAAAAGAGAGATCAAGAAAAGACTTCCCTCCAAATCAAGCCAAGAACCAAGGACTAGAAACCAATGAAAAGGCTTCAAAATATATGGTAAAACCATAAAAACAAACTTAAATCAAAAGCTACGAAAAACACAAATATTTTTTGGGATTTTCACTTATAATGGAAGAAAAATATTTCAAGAAGACAAGCATAAAATACCCAAGAACTAGAATCAAACAAAATGAGTCTCAAGAAGGCTTCAAAGTGCTCAATTCAACTATGCTACTTTCGTATCGGGACTCAAATGATAAAAAAGAAACACAAAACTCAAATGATTGATTCAGTACAGTAGCACAATATTTCAGCAAACAACAACTCAAAAAATAAAAAGAGATTCTTCAATATTCGCAAAAAGGAAAGTCCAAGAAGTCAAGAAAACCAAGATAGGCCAAGAAGTCAAGAACCACAAGTGGAGAAATGCATAGGGCCAAGAAGAGCAAACAATCATAGGCTCACTATTCTGAATGGTCAGAACATCCAAGAACTTCAAGAAAAGATCTTGGTGCTTCAGCCGCAATTTCAAACACACAAAATAGGAAATTCAGCAAATGGTTAGGTTTTCACAAAAAAAGAGAGAAATATATATGAAATCATCATAAACAAAATCCATACATCTTAAAGACACCACAAGAATGGTTCACTACAGATAGAAAATACTACAGAGGCTGAAAACTCAAATTTTCAAATTTTTCCAGGCATACGTGGTTTTGCCATATGCAACTAGTGTGTATACATGACTATAACCAAGGAAACTCGTGTATACACGGTTTTGTTTAGAAAATATAGGAGGTATACGCGACTGTGCAGAGACTAAGTTGCGTATGAAAATAAAGATAAGGAAAAAGAAAAAAGTCAAGCCCGATCAAGGGACCAGGTCTTCTGTCTGATTGAAAAAAGACTTACTAGACTGCAAAAAGTGATAAAACCTGTCAGGAACCTACAAGATAGATTAAACAACCCTAACTAGGAATTACTCAGAGGAAATCCCCAACGGAGTTGCCATGTCTGTTTTTGGGAAATGTTACCCTAAAGGTCTTGGGTTGATAGACCTTCACAGATTAGGGGCATGTCATTACAAGAAGGACTCACTTAACCAACTTCTATGCTTTAAACTAGAAACTATAGGTTGCTGACCTTAACTGGATATCACTCGATTGTAGTAGATCCCACGGGGTGTAAACCCCCTGCAACTCTTTGTGCTTTAAAATCTACAAATCAACAAAAAACGAACACAAAATCCTAGTTGTACAACATATATATGTTCTATATGTTAGTGAAAATTATGCATAATCTCATAAATACAATATTAAATGAACAATATAAGATCATTACACATGTATAAAATATTATTGACACATAAACATCGGGAACAAGATGGCACTTTTGTTCTTAATGACATGTACAATAAACAAATGTGGAGCGATCACTTGAAATCTACCACGACCTTCAAGCATACCTTCCTCTCGATCCATCCAGCCCTAGCCTCTCAAGATTTCTTCCAAGAATAGTGCACAATGGATGTCACATAGGGTGAGTGAGCATCTCAAGGAAACAAGGGTTTCCTGAAAATAACTGGGAAGTGTAGGAGGCACAGGGAACATATAAGACTTGGATAGGGCTCCAACAACGTATAATATCTTTATTTCTCTCTCTCTTCCTCACTTAAGCCTTTCCCTTGAGGGCTTTTATACTCCCTCAAATTAGTTTTTGCATTTTGAAATAGTTAGGCCATGGGCTGGGGTAGTTAAGTTACAGGAAAAACTATAAACTGCATCTCTAAAATAGGGAAATTATATATATTCTTAATGTTTAAAAAGGCATACTCGATTCCCTATGTATGGAATTGCGTGCATATGCAAAAAAGTCTGGGGTAGAGGCGCATGTGGATTTTAAGAAATTGCTTTTTGAGAAATATGTTGAAGTATGAAGGGAAGGGTTTCCCAAGGCCAATGTATAAATCATCAAGTATATGCTGGTGATAAATGATGCTATAACAATGCTTGAGGAATTTGATGCAAAAAAGATTTTAGTGGAGTTACATAATGAACCTTTTGGTGGGAATTTTGGAAGAGAAACCATTGCACATAAAATATTACGAGGAAACTATTATTGGCCCAATCTATTCAATGATTATTTTTCATATGCAAGGAAATTTAAAGAATTTGAAATAGTAGTAGAAAAGAAAATATCATCTCTTCCTATTCAACCGGTTGAGGTCAAAGGACCATTCGAACAATGGGGATTATATATCATTGGTGGGATTAATTCAAAATCTTCAAATTTATATAAATACATTCTAACAGCTACTGATTATTTCACAAGATGGATGGAATCAAATTCTTTGAAAAAATTCAATGATGAATAGGTATGATCATTCCCAAAAACCTATATTATCACAAGGTTTGGAATTCCATTATCCTTTGTATTTGATAATGCTTAATAATTTTCTTCTCTTAAGATGATTTAATTTTGCATAGACAAAGGTATTAACATTAAATTATCTGCTAATTATTACCCTCATGGTAATGGTCTAGAAGAATCTACAATTAGAAACCTGATTCATATCCATAAAAATATGGACCAAAATCAACAAAGAAATTAACATAATCAATTATCCAATGCTCTATGGGCTAATAGAGTCACTCCTAAAATAGCATTAGGAAATTATCCATACTTTCTGATATATGGTAATGAATCCATTTTTCCAAAAATATTTTCTTACATTCTATTCATTTAGCTCAATTTGTAGGGAATAATTCAATCAAAGATATGGATGTTGGATTATATACATTGTTGAAATTGGAAGAGGAACGAAAAAAAAGAAAAAGCTAAGTTTCATGAACATCATTAAATTATCAAAAGATGGTTTGATAAACATTAGGAACCAATGATTAATTTTTTGTTGGTGACCTTGTTCTCAAATGGGATAAAATCCATGAAGAGAAAGACAAACATTCTAAGTTTCAACATCTTTGGACTAGTCCTTTTCAAATCTTTTCAAAACTTGGTCCATCAACTTATATTCTTCAAACATTAGAAGGCCAAGTAGAAAATTTTCCAATAAATGGGAAATTTTTGAAAAGTTATTTTTCATAAATGAAAATATCTCAAGAACATATATAATATTATGTTTTACTAAGGATGTTGGTATCCTAAAAAATCATTTTTTTTATCATTTTTTTTCAAATTTTTATACATATTGTTTCTTTCAATTTATTTCTTTAGTTGTAGAATTACAACTATGATTACATACTTCAAGAAGCATATTTTTACCATAATTATCTTATGTTTTAAAATAAGCTAAAATATAAGGACAAAGTATTATTAAAATATGAGAAATCCATAAATACTTGACATTAAGATATATTTTGCTTAAACTTTCGATGTTATGGAAAATTATTGATTGACTATTTTATGTTATGCGAGCTCCATCATCTTCACATAATTTAAAGAAATAAACCAAATTCTCTCAAGGAAGATGAATAATATAATACATAGTTTGATTTTATTTTAATACATCAAAGTATTTGCTATCAAGGAAACTCTCTAAAACAACCCCTTTTCTATCACTTGGCTATATATGATAAATTTCAAAATCAATCATGAGATAAAAAATGAAAAACATGAAGTTTTACATTAAAGGGAGAATGGACAAATCAACCGGGGCTATTAACACTTGCTAGACATGGGTCAGTGTCTGTAATCCAACTAAAGGGGGTATTTGAATTTCCAAAAAGTGAAGCAATTTTAAGTTTCAAAGAGATGATTATAACGCAAAGCAGAAAAACTTTAATAGTATTAAAATCATTAACTTAGTGTTTAAAATTTTAGATGATGATTGAATTATAAGGTTCTAGAAATAAAAATAAATTCATTATTTGACTATTATTACATAAAATTTTCATTTTCCTCATTAGCACTTCTATTTTTATTTTTTTCGATGTTGACACTTTATCTAATATGTCAGTGGTAGATCATAATTTATTAAAAAAATACGAAAACCTTTATTTTATTTTAAAACTATAAATTTAAACTTGCTAGAGATAATAAGGTGCCACCATCTATTGTCAGGTTTACAACAACCTTATTTTGTTTTGTACAGAATAAAAATAAATAATAACTAAAAAAAAACCTAAACAAATTTTATTGTTTTTCATAAAAGACAAAAAAAAGGATAAAAATTTAAAAGTTTTAGGTCAGAGGTCTTACATATAAAAGTATTTTTAAATAAAACTATGAAAATTTCTGACCATCCGACCACCCAAATAGAAAGTTAGGCCAACAAAAAGAAAAAAAATTATAAATACTTTACCCGACTTCTCGACCATTCGACTACCCGACTTGAAGAGAAAACTCGACTATTATGTATTTGGGGTTGGGATGAAATAAATAAATAATAAGAAAAAGCCACCCAACCATCTGAACTTCCAACTATATGACTATTTGAATAATTTTTTTTTCTTGATTTGTGTGTAGTGTGTTTTTCGAAATAGATTTTTAAGTTATTTAGCTTCATCTTTAATTTATTTCTCTATTAAATAAGCAATCAATTACTCTGATCCTTTCTCGATTCAGAGAAAAGAAAAAAATGGATTTCTCTGTTAAAAAATAATGAACAAATTAATTCACGCATTTCTTAGATTTCGAATTAAACTTCATAATTTCTTAGATTATTTCACGTACATGCACTATTATAAAGCCTGGTTTCGAGAAAAAATTGAATTGAGAAAATATGATATCAGTTACAAAAATTATGTGTAAGCAAGATGTTATTATGTGTAATTATTAATTCAATTTCAAATTTTAAATAGGAGAAGCTGATGCTTGCTTTGTTTTGTTCACATGTCATAAAATGGGGAAAAAAGGAAAATTTCCAACGTTGAAATATCAAACAAAGCATATTAGGGAGAAATTTAAAGAGATAGAGAATCTGCAAGCGGAGGAGGTCGGCTTCAACCCATTCCTCATCTCATAATCGAGTTACAAAACACAAAATGCAGGTACGATGAGATGGGAGGAAATTTTGTATTTCTTTTAATAAAAAATATGGGTAAGAAACAAAAGGTCTTCTCAAACAAAGAACAATTAGTTTAAATCAATAAGAGAAAAAAAGTTACACAAAGTAGCATCTAGGGCTAGAAATTTTCCTTATTATGACATGGTTTCAATCTCAGATAAAACAAGGAGTGTCCCAGAACTATTTTCAAGAAACCCATAAGATTTCTTATCAAAATGAAAAATCTATTGTATGGGGAAGAAGATCTTGAACATTGTAAAATAAAATGGATTCCAATAATCTATATCATTTTAGATAAGGGGAAATTTCTAAATTGGGGCAATATTTTGTCACAGAATATCACATATTCTTTAAAGTTGTTAGTAGCATATCCCCCTAGATACAAACACATTTTCTATATGTCTTCCTATCTGATAGATGTTTTCATTGTCTCAGTTCCATTCCCACTCATGAAATGGAATTACCTATCTAATCAATAGCTCCCCATCCAAAATTATGCTCCTATCTTGTGGGAGTCAAAATTTAAATTTCATTTTTATGATATTTACCATTATTTCTTGATTCCTTTCTATGAAACCCTGTTTGGAAAAACACCTCCCAAAATGAGTCAAAATCTAAAACAAGGCTTGGAGTCCATTGGTCATTGGTTTGTTAAGGAATTATTTTTGTATATAAGAGTTTTTGGAAGTGAGGTTTCTCCTCGACTTTTACCCTATTATATTCCTAAAAGGATTTCTCTTAGAGAAGCTACAAATCAATTTGTTTTAAATGGTCAAGATAAAATTCTAAGAAAATTGTAGAAGAAAATTTGGCTTGGTTTTCCAATTCAGTTTAGTGACATAAATATAAGGGACAAAGGACATGGATTCAAAGAAGCTGAAGAGTTTGAAGGATTTTGTTTATATTCTCTACCTTAGTCTGACTATGATCCTAATAGGCTTTTTAGTAGTCATTATATAAGAGTCAGTTATATGAAAATATTCACTCATCAAGAGCCTCCCTTTGATTATAGTTTCATAGATATTTACGAGTTCCAATAGGCTATTGAAAAAGGAAAAATCTTAGACATTGAAACAAGAGAACAACTACAAAAGTTTAGAGAAATTTTGTTTGAAAATTTCTTAAAAGAAAAAGGTCTTTGTCTCAACATTTCTTTTGAAGAATTAAAATATTATGAATTCTTTCAATTTAATTTCAATCAAATCATGTCAGATCCTTATCTTGTCTCTCAAAAGGAACGAAAGGTTGAAATTGAAAAAGTAGAAGATGTTGTTGTCACAGGTAAGGAAGCAGACGTCATAATGATAGAAATTCTAAAAGAGAAGAAGGAGAATGCAGTAACATAAAAGGAATGAACAACTAAACAATAAATTATCTGGATTAATTACCTTAAGGAAATAGAGTAGGAAAAACTAGAACTAGAGCAGGCGATGAAATGGAAGTTGATTAGGAGAAAGAGAAGAAAATATCCGATGAAACCACAACCAAGAAGAATAAGGAGACAATGGAATCTCATAAAAATATAGGTACTATTTCAACTACATCTCTTAAGACCTCTCTAACACCCATTTCTACCAAGATTCATAGGGAATAATTTATGTTCAAACCATTTTCTGAGTTAGAGGCAGTTCTAGATACAATTCCTTCTATAACAGATAATTATTTCAATTCTCAATTGAAATCGGCAGTAAGAAGAACAAATACAAGAAAACATGATTCTTTAGAGACTGTGTTTGAATTCAGCAGGAAGGAACAAGGACATGTAAAAAAAAAGCTCAGTAATCCTCTCAGGCCTTGGGGGATTCTGTTAAATACAACCAATATAATTTGAATGAGCTTGCAACCGCATATGATAACAATCTCCAAAAAATTAAAATTTTAGAGAAAAAATTGGAGAGAAATGACTTGCTTAATGAAGAGAATTGGCAGAAGTACTTTGAAACTCTACTTCAAGGATTCACTATAGAAAGGGAAAATCTAGAGAAGAAGTTTAAAAAATAATTGAAAGAGGTAAATTCGAAACATGAACATCACATTTAGGAATTAAGAAAAATGCATGAAGAGAAAACTTGTATATGGAAGGAAGAAGCTGATAGTAATTCAAAGATTATGACAACAACATTAAAATGGAAATCGAATCTCTTCAGAGTCAACTTAATTATAGTTAAGAATCCACATAGAGCCTCAGATTTTTTAGAGAGAAAGGATTACAAATTTGTTTAATTTTAAGGAAAAATCAATAAAATTTCTATAAAAACATGGATAAAATCTCAAAATTTTATCAAGAAATTATAAACTTAAATGAAAGGATTGATTTACTAATAGAAGAATAGAAATCTATTAAAAAAAAAAAATCAATCTATTCCTGACTGGGAAAATGAATTTCAATTTGATGAGATTCCAAAAAGTTTCAAAGACAGATACGAGATTGATGCTTGCATCATTGAGCCACAGGGAATATGAAGCCAAAGAAATCATAACATGGATACAAACATGACAAGGAAAATGTTTGACAATCTAGGAGAAAGAGACAAACTTTATAGAAGAATTTGACCTTCCAAGTTCGAAGCCGCTGAAGGAAATTGTTCTAGGAGAATTAGATCAAGCCTACAGAAGATCTTGCTACCAAGGACTCGATAGAAATGAAAAAGATTAAAGTATGGAAAAAACAAAATTTCCTGAAATTTATAAAATTATCTTTCGAACAAATCAAGCTTATTCCCAAATGGGAAATCATTAGAAAAGAAAGAAAAAGGTCCAAAGATTTATTTCCAGCTACAAAATTGGTATTAATTAGTTTCCTTCCATTCATTTTTCTGCAATTTTTTCAGGTATATTCACAATGGACAAAGCATATGGAAGTTCATGCACCCCACCTATTTCTCAACATCAACAACTGATCTGAAATGTGAGAACTTCTTATTTCTAATATAGAGATGGACTGTAGGGGCATTTACAAGATATGTCACCTTTAAAGAAAGGATGAGATCCTGAAGCTTGCTTTCCCTTTACAGACTCTGCCTAAAGAAAAAATAGAAGTAATCACTAATGATCTGATAATGAAACTACTCGTTTGCTAGTGCAAGGTATCCATTATCCATATTATTATGTGAGCAAACTATTGAATGTGTTTTGCAATTGGAACAAACTGTTTTTGGTTAATTTATGAGTATTTTGTGTAAAGGAAGCTTATTTCATTTGACTTTTTAACATCTTTAACTCTAATAAAACACAGCAAATAAATCATATAATATAACACAGCATATGATAAGGCAGTTTACCCCTCCTGGGCTACATCTTCCGGGTCCAAGGCTCCCAAATGGGCATGTCCTTGCTCTTATTATGCTCAAATTTGTTAATACAGTGATCAGAAAGCCTAAGCAGGAAAAATAAGCTGTGAAAATGAGTTCAGAGCACAAAAAACAATAAAGATAGGCTTTTTTTTCACCTTCAAAGGTTAACCACAACCCAATACAACTCCAACACTCCCTAGGCCCTAATGGCTCTCCAAGCTTCTTTGCTGGAAAAGTACCTGAAGATGATCTCTATTGCCTCTGCAACCTACACCATTGGCTCTAGAATGCTCAAATTACCCAAAATCAAAAACAAATTCCCTCCAAAAGGACTCTCCTAGAAAAATTTATGTCCCACTGAAGTTTTGCCTAGTTTTCCCTTGCAAAGCTCCACCAAATTTGGTGGAACTACTAGTTAATGCCGCTAAATCAAGAACCGGTGCCAAAGTTGGGCACTCCGCCAATATTTTCGCCATATGTTGGGGGCTAATGGATAAGGTTCTCCATGGGTCCATAGGACTGCACTCGTCGGATATTGCGTTGGCACTTTGGGTTATGTATTGCATTTATTAATGTCAAACCATAATATAACCGTTTAATAAAACTCGGATCTGCAATTCATGTGACCATTGCATAATTTTTATCTGCCAGGTGGAATAGCCCTGGGTTATGGTTTTAGGCTACTGGTCATGTTGAATGGGGGGCCAGCCCCCCTTTCGGCCTCGCCCAAATGTAATACAAACTTTATATATATATTCACCCCTTTGACTACTAAGAACTTCTTGTGGCACTCCCGGTCGGGCCGTCCGGCTGGCATGGCTCTGACTTGGGTTTGAACCCGCTTGAACCATCAAAAACTTTTACGATGCCATTTGATTGTAGTTCTGGAGCCATGTGGCAGCCTCCAGGTAGGCCACGTGGTGCCCTGTGATTGGTTCCCCCACAAAATATTCCATGGAATATTTTGTGGAATATTTTGTAGAATATTCTTGAAATATTTTGTGGAATATTCCTTTTTTAATATTTTTTTTACGTAAAGTCAAACTGAGTCAAATTGGGCTTTTTTCTTGAAACTCAGAAACTTCAAACTTAAATATCTTCCTCATACAACATCAGAAATGAGTGTCATTCATGGCTACAGGATCGTTTTGATGATATATTTATTGTCGTTCTGGTTTGAACCAATTCTAAGCAAATCAATTTTTGAGCATTTTTCCAATTAGGACATGATCACCTGATTACACCTCCCCATTGGGAAGCTTTTGGACCCACAAAGACTTCAATTACCTGTTAAGAAGGTGAGGATATAGCCTCCTCACCTGTTCCAAATCCATCCACTTTTCCTTGCTCGGTTTACTACCTTTGAGACCAACTCGAACATAATCAACATCTCCCCTCCTTGAAGTGCGTGTCCTTCTATCAAGGATTACATCTGCTTTCAGCTCATCCAAAAATTCTGGCGAGAAATCTTCTATGGATGGCATCTGAACATCATTTTCATAATCATCAATAAGAAGAGGTTCGTGCAAACATAAGTTCTCCACATTAACAATGGAATACATTTGCATGTATGAAGGCAAATCTAGTTGAAAAGCATTATTTCCAACTTGTTTGAGGATCTTGAATGGACCATAACGAATAGGCTTCAGCTTTTTACCTTCTCCTTGCATTATTTCCTTACTAATATGCAACCATACCTCATCTACTTCTTGAAACTTATGATAAACTCTATGTTTATCATGTCTCTCCTTGTACTTGCCTTGATTTTTTTCAAGTTTTTCTTGAACTTGTTGATGTATGAGCTGAATTCATTCAATGAACATGTGAGCTTTGTCAATGTTACTATGCCCATAAGTGGAAACATCCTTCTCAATAATGAAATCTAATGGTGACTTAGGCAAATACCCAAAACAAGCTCCAAAAGGTGAAGTATTTGTAGAAGAGTGCTTGGCCCGGTTGTACGTGTGTTGAATGTAATGCAAATGCTCATCCCAAAGCTTAGGATGACTGCTGCAATAACATCTCAAAATATGTACAATGGTTTTTTTCACTACCTCTGTTTGGCCATCTGTTTGCGGATGAAAAGAAGTACTCTTTTTCAACTTGGTGTCCATCATCTTCCATAGATTGGACCAAAAATTCCCAACAAATCTGGAATCCCTGTCACTAACAATAGAAGTAAGCGAGCCATAATGAACCCATACATGTTGAAAATATAAATCAATAGTTTGTTCAACAGTTATAGTTTTCTTACATGGCATAAGAATACACATCTTGCTGAAACGATCAACTACTACATAAAGATAATCATGCTACTTTCTAGATAATGGTAGCCCTCCAACAAAATCCATAGAAACATTTTCCCATGGTTTAGAAGGTACCGGAAATGGCGTATATAAACCAAGCTTCCTATTGCTAGGCTTTCTTGTATCACATAATGAACAACCTCGAATGAAATGTGCAACACTATCTATCATGCGAGGCCAATAACAATACCTCTGTAAATGTGCCACTGTTTTGCTTACCCCAAAATGACCAGCAATAAGAGAAGAATGAGCCTCTCTTATCATGCCTAATCTCTCCCCCTATGGTATACATAACTTGCCCAATTGAAACATCAAATTATTATGCAAATGATAATCATTCTCCTCAGCATGTTTTCCTTCACTCAAGTTAGCATATGCTCCTTAAAATCATCATCTGATGCATACTATTCTATGTAGCTCTCATGCACAATAGAATCATTCTTAAGCAAAGGACTAGAATGATATGCCTTGAAAGCATATCATAAAATTTATTGAGAATACCTTTCTTGTACCTTATTACCAAGTGAAATTGTTGTAGGAAACCCATCCATCTAAAGTGTCGCGACTGCTGCAATTTATTTTGCAACTGCAAGTACTGTAAAGGCTGATGGTCGATATGAACAATTGTTTCTTTGCCCATAAAATAGTGTTTCCACTTTTTAACACTTTTTAACAACACATACAACTCTTTATCATATGTAGGATAATTCACAATAGCACCATTAGATGTCTTATAATGAAATGCGATAGGCTTACCATGCTGTAAGAGAACTGCACCCATGGCGTAATCACTAGCATCTGACTGAATCTCGAATGGCTGTCTCAAGTCTGGCAATGCAAGGACCAGAGCTGAACTTATATTTTCTTTCAAATATTCAATAGCTTTTTGTTGCTTGCGTCCCCATTGGAAAGCATGCTTCACACTTGTCACTGCATGCATAGGAGCTGCTATGGCAGAGAAGTTAGAAATAAACTTCCTCCAATACTGAGCTGCACCCAAAAAACTTCTTACCTCTGTAATGGATTTGGGAATAGGCCAATTCACAATGGATTATACTTTAGAAGGATCAATTCTAAAATCACCTCCTCCTACTATGTGTCCCAAACAAACCAAATAATTCTTTCAAAATTCACACTTTGACATTTTAAGAAATAACTGATTTTTCTTCAAAACATCAAGTACTTTCTTAACATGCATGACATGCTCTTCTCTAGTCTTGCTGAAAATTAAGATGTCATATAAGTATAAAATAATGAAATCATCAAGAAAAGGATGTAATACATCATCCATTACCTGCATGAAAGTTGCAGGTGCATTGCATAAACCAAATGGCATAACAAGCCACTCAAAAAGTCCTTGTTTGGTTTTAAAAGCTATCTTCCAGATGTCACTTTCTGCAATTCTAACTTGATAATAACCACTACGTAAGTCTAACTTAGTGAAATATTTAGCATCTTTCAGCTGATCTAGCAAATCATATATCCTTGGAAGTGGGTAACGATTCTTTACCGTTATCTTGTTCAAAGCCCTGAAGTCCACACACATACACCAAGTTCCATCTTTCTTTGGAATCAACACTATCGGTGACCCACATGGCGAAGTGCTTGGCCTTATGAAATCCTTGTCCATCAACTCTTTAATTTGGTTATTTATTTCATCATCCTCCATGATAGACATTCGATACATTCCTATGTTAGGAAGTGGACAATCTGGATGCAAATGGATTTCATGTTGAATCTCCCTTTTAGGAGGCAAACCTGCTGGTTCTTGAAACATCTCATGATGTGCATCAACTACATCTAATAAATATGATTTAAGATTGGAATCACAATTTTCAAATGACTCATGATTCACATCAACCTTTGGCTTGATCATAAGAAGAACAAAACTCTTTCTTGAATTAACTAGCCTTTTTACCTGTCTCACATTTACCATCGCTATACTTGTCTTCTAGAGATGGGCTCTAACAATATACTCCTTGGCATCTTTGAAAATATGATATTTATTTTCATGGTGATGGAAGATTTCTTTCCTGTCAAATAAGTAAGGACTTCCCAAAACAATTCTTGATATATCAAGCGGCACCACATCAAGTTCAATTGTGTCAATAAAGTGTACAGTTATTGCAAAGCGCAATATGCACTTTCTTGAGACTTGTAAGTTTGCATCATTGCATATCCACCCAAGTGGATAAGGCTTTGGATGTGGAATGGTCTCAAGTTTTAGCTATTTGACCAAGTCTTCTGATATGAGATTAGCTTGTGACCCACTGTCAAACAGTGTGTCAATTTTTTTATGTTTTGAGACTACCCGCACATGGAACAATTCAATTATATCTTCCTCATTAGGACCTTGTAAATGACAGTTTGAAAAAATAGTACTTGCATTAGTTTCTATTTATTTTACCTTTAAAATTTTCAAACCCATGGCTTCAATTTTGGTTTCATCACCTGAATCATCACCTAAATCTTGTGGTGTAGTTGTACTAGCTGCAGTTTTCTTCTTTCCCTTGTTTTTGTTAAACTGGGGTCCTTTTTCAGGATGTAATTTCCAATTGTTTTTCTCTTCATGGCCCTCTTTTGAAAAATGTTTACAAATGACCTTTTCACCCTCTTTTTTGATAGATGCATTCTTTTTACCTTTTCCCTTAAAGTTTTTCTCTTTGTTCTTTCCTTTGAAAGACTTGTTTCTACCCTCATCAAAAGTATTCTTTCCTCTAGCTTCTAAGTGTGTAGCCTGTACACATACTTCATCTAAGCTGGTAGGATTAAACATCAAGATAGTATGTTTAAGGTAACTATGCAAACCACCTATGTATTTTAACAAAGTGTCTTGTTTTTGTAAATCTACCCCAAGTAAGAGTGCTCTTCTCCTAAATTCCTATGTATAGTCTTGCACATTCTGTCCCTTAAGCTGTCTAAAGCTTTTCCAGTTCATTAAAGCCTTATGAATGTGAGAAAGAGGATAAAATCGCTTCTTGATTGGAGTAATAAACTTAGTACATGATAAATAAATCTTACCATGTTTCTTGATTTCCTCTCTGGTCTTGGCTTCCCACCAAACCAATACTGCTCCATCCATCCTTAATGAGGCTAATTGTATTTTGGTGTCATCATCATGCAGATTTTGAATCCTCAAATAGACTTCCAGTTGTCTGATCTAGTTATCTAATTTCTCTGCATTAACATCACCATTAAACATTGCCAATTCAACTTTGACATCAAGCTTTAACAAAGGATTTTTACAAGTTTTTTTTTACTTATGTGACTGATTTACTAAAGTTGAAGAGGATGATGTTGAGGAAGAAGATGATGATGGAGATGGTGGATCACCATTTCCTCCATTCCCTTTCTTTGACTTATCATTGTCCTTCTTTCCTCCTAAATAATATCCTCCTTCTCTTTGGTTTTTAGATCCTTCTCCAGCAATCTTATCATTTCTTTCTTGATAGAGGATCCTTACCATTTTATTCATATCTAAGAAAGCTTTCTAAAAAACCCTTTCTTCTTCCTTGGGATCCATTTCTTCATGAGCTTCTTCTTCTCTTGAAGACATGTTTGTGGCTACTTCTAAGGTTATTGAGGGTGAGATAGAAGGTGGAGATAATGGCACCCTGGCCCTCCATGGTTGTGGATTAGTTTGTGCACTAACCAATTGTCCTTCCCCTCTTTTCAGTTTCAACCTAGTAAGCATCAAATTTGCAAAACAACACAATATTTCTTTGCACAAAATTTAAATTTTGAACTCAAACCTAAGCTCAAAACCAAGTTCAACCTCATCTCTGATACCAATCTGATCTAAAATGTGAGAACTTATTATTTCTAATATAGAGATGGACTGTAGGGGCATTTACAGGATATGTCACCTTTAAAGAAAGGATAAGACCCTGAAGCTTGCGGGCCCTTTACAAACTCTGCCTAAAGAAATAATAGAAGTAATCACTAATGATCTGATAATGAAACTACTTGTTTTCTAGTGCAAGGTATCCATTATCCATATTATTATGTGTGCAAACTGTTGAATTTTTTTTGCAATTGGAACAAACTATTTTTGGTAAATTTACGAGTCTTTTGTGTAAAGGAACTTTATTTCATTTTACTTTTTAATATATTTAACTCTGATAAAACATAGTAAATAAAACACAGAATATAACAAAGCATATGATAAGGCATTTCACCCCTCCTGGGCTACATCTGTTGGGTCCAAGGCCTTCAAATGGGCATGTCCTTGCTCTTATTATGCTCAAATGTGTTAATACAGTGATCAAAAAGCATAAACAGGCAAAATAAACTATGAAAATGAGTTCAGAGCACAGAAAATAGTAAAGATAGGCTTTTGTTTCACCTCCAAAGGTTAACCACGACCCAATACAGCTCCAACACTCCCTAGGCCTTGATGGCTCTCCAAGCTTCTCTGCTGAAAAAGTACATAAATATGATCTCTATTGCATCTAAAACCTACACCATTGGCTTTAGAATGCTCAAATTACCCCAAAAAAAAAAAAAAAATCCCTCCAAAGGGACTCTCCTAGCAAAAGTTATGTCCCACTGAAGTTTTGCCCAGTTTTCCCTTGAAAAGCTCCACCAAATTTGGTGTAACTACCAGTCAATGCCGCTAAATCAGGAACCAACACCAAATTTGGGTACTCCACCAATATTCCCACCATCCATTGGGGGCTAATGGATATGGTGCTCCATGGGTCCATAGGACTGCACCCATCGGAGATTGCATTAGCACTTTGGATTATGTATTGCATTTATTAATGTCAAACCATAATATAACTATTTAATAAAACTCCGATCCACAATTCATGTGACCATTGCATAAGTTTTATTCGCCAGGTGGAATAGCCCTGCGTTATGGTTTCGGGCTACTGGTCATGTTGAATGGGAGGCTGGCCCTTAGGAGTTGGCCCCCCTTCCGACCCCACCCAAAAGTAATACAAACTTTATATATATATTCACCCCTTTGACTATTACGAACTTCTTGTGGCTCACTTGGTCGGGCCACCTGGCTGGCATGGCTCCGACCCATGTTCGAATCCACCTGAACCATAATATAATTTTATGATGCCATTTGATTGTAGTTCTGGGGCCACGTGGTGGCCTCTAGGCAGGCCACGTGGTGCCCTGTGATTAGTTTCCCCATAGAATATTCCATGGAATATTTTGTGGAATATTCCTTTTTTAATATTTTTTTTAAACCCAAAGTCAAACTGAGTCAAATTGGGCTTTTTGCCTGAAATTGAGAAACTCCAAACTTGAATATCTTCCTCATACAACATCAAATTTGAGTGTCATTCACGGCTACAGGATCATTTTGACGAGATATTTCCTGTCATTTTGGTTTGAACCAATTCTGAGCAAATAAATTTTTGATCATTTTTCCAATTAGGACATGATCACCTGATCAACTACAAATATTCTAAATATGAGGAAAGGTTGCCTACTTCTCACGAAAATATCAATTGAACAAGGATATAGTTTATATTTTCATAATAAATAATTTACTTTCATAAAATCCGTTGATTTTATTTTTTCGAAACTTATCTTATTTTCTTTATAGTATTTATATACCTTTTTTCATGGTAAAGGGTCGATAAATGGTGAAGACTATAAACTTGTATTTTTGAATCGGTTTTGATGTATCAAATTTTTTGAAGACCATGTTCAATTTTAATGTGTGATGAGCTATGAGATTTTTGTGAGGACATAATTTTAATTACTTAATGGATTCCTCTAGTATTTCTATATAACTTGTGCTATTGAATTCTGAATTAATATTTGATTATTTTGTTTAAAAATTGAGATGACATGTTACATTCTACATCATTTTATTGTCATGAGTTGAAAATTTGTTAATTTTTTGATTATTTTTTTATCGTTGGAATTTGACATTCAAACATAGGATTTTATTTCTCTCGTTTGTGAGATAGAATTTATTATTAATTTCCTTGAGGTAATGCATGCATATACATATTTCAGAAAATATCAAAAAAAGTGTTTGAATAGGATGAATTCTCAAAACTTATTTATTTGATTTTCTGGACTCAAATTCCAATGAGGATGTTAAATCACATGATATTTCACTTGTTATTATGTTCATTTGAATCCTTTGATTTATGTTTTTCAAAATGATCATAGCATACCAATGGATTGTGTTGATATTTTGTAAATAATTAGAAAATATCATATATTTTCTTTAGATTAATATAGTTTCTTAGTTTAATTTTAATTTTAGTTAACATGGGAAACCAAGCCTTTATTATGGAGAGTGTATGTAACAGCCCTAATGAATATTCCATGTAATAAAAGTTAATAAAGGAAAAAAAATAACCATGGTTGATGGGACAGGTATTCCAAGTTGAATGTTGGGAAAAAAATCCTAGTGGGTGTTAATTTCTATTATTATGGCTAAAGGAAATTGGCAAAGGAAATGGCAGAGGATTTGGAAAGGCAAAGAGGAATTATTGGCATTTTATTTATGAAAATAATGGAAACTAGGAGAAAGGGAAGATGAAAGGTCACAGTTTGCATGTGAGGAGGAAAATGAATAAAATAGAGGCATCATTAATAAAAATGTTTCTGAGGACCAGTTGACAAGATTTTTTTGAACCTTTTGTCAGTTTAGTTTTGGAGCTCTCTCATTACTCTCTCTCTCTCTCTTTCTCTCTCTGTTACTCTTGGACACTTGGATTTTTGTTGGAGCACTTTGGAATTGAATCAATAAAGGTAAAGAAGGCAATAGGAAGGAAGTATAAAGCAAGAAAGAGAAGGATAAATAAACTACAACAATATTCTTCATATGTATCGATTTGCACGTGTGATTTCCTTGCTATATTTTCCATGCATGGTATTGGATGTGGTTCTTTCTTGTCATGCAATGGATTTTTTCCATGTGTGACGGTGTTTTCAACCTAGCCTTTCCATTTCTGGATAGCCATGGTGTGATGGGGTTCTCATGTTTTGGTTTAGTTGGATTTTTGGATGGATTCGAAGTTGAGTGAGGTGGATATATGAATAAAAGAACACATGGGATAGTAATCCTTGAACTAGAGTGTGGGTTGTGGTAAGTCTGGATAGTTTTTTGCCTCGGTTAGGACCTTGTGATCTAGTGTGAATTGCGGTAAGCCAAAAGGTGGGTGCTCTCCATCAGGCATAGGAATCCTTGATGGGAAATATGGTAAAGCCTGGAGATTGGAGTCTCAATTTAGGGCATAGTGATTTGGTGTGAATTTCAATAAAGCTTGATAGACTAGGAGACATGAAAATTCCTCACAATGTAGGTGGAGAAATACAGTGACATCCATGCTTGTTTTGACATAGTGATATGGTGGAGATCATGTTAAATATTTTTATTGCGTGTTTATTATTTTGGCCTGTAAATGAATGAACAATGTATCTATGATTTAATAGATAATAATGCAACTAATTATGTAAGGGAAAAATTCTTCTTGGTGATTCTCAGATAAGTATGTGACCCCTATACTCATGTATGTTCTTTAAACCTATAGATTACATATTTATAACATGTTTGACGAAATTTCTGTCATGGATAGTACATTTCCGGTATATTCCTTCTAATTGTTTTTGCTGATGTATCATTTTCTGTTGTTATAATTCATTTCTAAACTTTTCATTTAGTTTTGGACAGTGACCTAGGCCTTGGGCCTAAAAAAGTGGCTAAAATATCGGGGAAACTGGCATAGGTCTGCGGGAAAATTTCTGTGAACGCATGCATTCCCATACTGTGGGAGGGTCTATAGCTTTCCAGATGCACTCTTTCCCATAACAAGGGAATGTTCGGGGGTTTAATGGTATAAAAACTCAATGGGTCCCACGAGTTGGTTACCTAAGTGGTTGGGATGGCTCCTGGGAATCATTTTTCTCATGTGGAAGGTTTTTGTGACGTGTTTTCATCGATTTCACTTCCTTAAGGTCATCTATGAGGTTGAATCAAATCAGAGTAGCATCTCGTCACATTTTTACCCCGAATGGTCGGTTACTTCGGTAGATATGGGAGGAGGGTGTTATAGAGTGGTATCAAAGCATGTTGCCCTCTCCTTGGGTGAATTTGTTTGTGATGCATACATGTAGATTTCATATGTGTTCCTTATCCTTGTGGTTTATGTGCTTGTTGCATATGCATGACATTGGTCATATTTGCAGTGGTGTCACCATGTGAAATTTGATGGTGTTGTTTTTGGATGTGATCATCATGAGTGTATATAAGTTATGAATTTTTTATGCATGCCAGTGTCTATATGTTTTTATGTGTGCATTATCATGGTTATAGATGTTAATGTCCATGAGTTCATTGTAGGAATTTTATGTCATCATGATGTTGTTGATATCTTAGGATGTTGATGTGTTGGTTGAGATAGATCAGGAGATGCAAATAATCAAAATGAATTTGCAACACTAGACTTTGGGGTAAGAGCATATCATCATACATGTATTGTATGTTTGTCACACATGTATGTTAGTTAATGGATTTTTATATGCATATTTGTCATTTTATTGTTGTTGTGGTTACATGCATGGCAGGTGTTAGTGAATCAGTGTGGCCATATGCATGTGTGTTGAATAGTCATGAATGATAGTAATGTGTCATTATATGCATTGTTGTTGTGTTTTACGTTAGTTAACTTGATGATTATGTTATATGTTATTGATGAGTATGTTATATGTTAAATTTTTGTTTTTATGTGTTTGTTAACTTGATGATTAGGGTTATTTCATTAAGATATTGAGGTTATATGTATCATGTTAATCTAGATTGGCCTACGCAAATGTTTATGGTTAAAATATTCAGGTATGAGCTGACATATTTGTGATACTTTGTCATACCAATTTATACTTACTGTGTAGATGTTAATGTTATGCATGAATGATAATTGTTTACGAACATATGAGGGGAACATGTTAGCTAGTTACTAATATTGATATCATGACCTTATTTATGATTTATTTGATATGTTGTGAAGTTATATCGTGCTAATTAGATTGATTGTGCAGAAAAGATAGCCTCCCCTGAGATACATTAAGTTATGAGTTTGTTTATGTCGTCTACTTTGTGCTTGACTATTTGATTTTGTCATCTATTTGGTGTTTAAATGTTTGGTGTATATTAGTACATCTAGTTGATTTATCTAACCTAGAATGTTTACAATTCATTGAATGTTTTATTAATCACATAATATGAGTATGTTTTAGTAATGTTACATGAAGAAATGATCTTGTTTTAACATGATTGTACTAATACACAAAGTGTTGAGATATTTGAGATGTACGTCAGTATAACGAGATGCTAGTTGTACTATTATGACTTATGAGTGTGATTTTACTATGATATGTTTGTTAGTCTTGGTAAAGGTTGATTTCAAATTATTATATATGTTGTCTTTATATTTGAAGCATGTGATTGACATGTTTGAGTAGTTGTAGGGAAACATGCTTGGTATTAACATGGAAAAGTAATATATGATCTTCTTATATAACTAATAGTCAAATGTTATGATAGCACACAATAAAGACTCAATTGCAACAAGGTAATTGGTAATAGAATGGAATTGGGTAAGAATTCCTTTGGCTATGTTTGTAAACCCTAATTCGAAGAAAATGAGTCCTTTGCATATAGGAAGTTTTCTTAAAATTTATTTTTTTTGTAAGTATGTGGATATGTGTTACATTTATGAACATGTATTTGAAAGGTATAAAAGTTTGTTTCTAGTTATGGTTGGATTTGTTAAGGGATTGAAGTCCCTTAAGAGATGATATATGTATGTGTTTAGATACAAGGAAGTGTGTCTGGCATAACAAGGGAAGGTAAATTGTATATTGTTTGTTTATATTATACACTGAAAAATATGTGTTTATGGCAGTATGATGCAGGGGATTGCATGGAAAAAGAGACTTCCATGAAATATTGGAGAAGGTTCAAGTTGGGTTTTCCTTTGGAAGCAATGGGAACCATGGGGATTGAGTCAGGGTTTTTTTTACCAATCTTGCAATTTTGGTCTTTCGAGAGTTTTTTTTTCTTGATTTGTAATTTTATTTATGTTTGGTGCATGATCATACCACTTTTTTGAGGTGTCATATTTTTTTTTTTTGGTGGTATTCTTCTTGCTTGATCTTGTTCTTTCCTTTTATGTTTTCAGAGTCTTGAGAATTTTTTGGGAAAGAGGAAAGTTAATGGAGCTCAGGGAGAGTTTTGTGGTACCCAATAGGTAATCCAAGGCCCAAATGAAGAATAGTGCATGAGTAAATGGAAATGGAAGGTAAGAATATGATATTCAGTTGGATAGGTGGGTTTCATTGGGATAAATGGGCAATGGCAAAGAAATCATGAGAAAGGTAATCAGGCAAGTTTAGGTAAAGTTATTTCAGTCATTAGATGCCTTGGATAAGTTGGGAAATGTGGTGCATATTGTGTGCAGATAAAGGAAGTTATCTTAACCTTGACCTTATGATGTCTGGTAATTATGTTGTGATCATGATTATGATAATGTTGATATATGTATATATGCATAGAAGTATATCTTTGTCTAATGGTATCATGGGTTATTTATGTTGATGTTTATATATGCATGTATGTATGCAATTGTCTTATAGGTTCATCAGAGGTAATGATTGTTTTATGCTAATGTTTATATGTCTATATATGTGTATGTATGTCGTTGTCTAATAGGGTCACCAACAATCATTTTTGTGGAGGAATGATTGCTTATGTAGATGAATGACATCAAGATTTTATTTTCTTATGAGGAATCAAGTTAGAAGAATAACCCTGACAGATCTACAAGGTCAATATCATGTGGGTATGAATTGATATTATGTGATTATACTCTGCATATGTCTATGCTATGAAAGGTATTGTTTATGGGTACATCAATGGAATGAAAACAACATGATCTGTGACATTCTAGGATAAGCATGGATAGTGATGTTATCCTTGATAACAACTGGGTTTGTATAGGTTTTTCAAGTTTGGTCTTAGGTAACCTAGCTTGGATCATTTGGATGAAAATAAGGTCATGAAGTTCATTAAAATTCAAAATTTTTACATAGTTTAAGGGGTCTTAACAGTCACTAGTCATGCAATAAAGGTCTTATCAAGGTAAATTAAAAAAAAAATTTGATTGCATGGGTAATAAATGTAATTTTGTGACACTTGGAATTTTTTTCTTAATTTTGCAGCATAGTCAATGTAAAACAGTCTAATTTCACTACAAAAGTGCCTGACGGTTTCATAGCGAATTTTTCCTCTCGAGTACTGGAAACTCTATGAAATCTATTTTTTCTGCTAATGGTGGGATATGTTGTGTCTTCTCAAGATTTCAATGGTAAGTGCACTCTTGATCATCATGGTACTATTATGTTATGTGTCATCATATTTCATGTGCATGCATGGTAATCATTATTCCTCACATAATTTTTTTTTTTCCATTCATTTCCTCTTTCCTAATTTAATCTGATCCCTAATTCGAAAAGTATAACCTCACCTTCACCCTTGTAAGTTGTTTGAACACTTTTTCCGACAGTATAGAGTCTTGAATTTTGTCCTGTAGTTGTCTTAGGCTATGTGTTACCTGTCTCATGAGAGTTTCTTGTTGTCTCAAAAGAATTATGCAGGTGTCAAAGAAGGAGTTGATCAACGTTGTGTTTGAAAGAATGGTTTCATATAAAAATCCAAACAAAGGTGGCACTGTGGTCATATATAAGGCTAATTGCAGAAGACCCCAACTTCTCACAAGATTTTTCCAATGAAGGTCGCATGCGTTTCTGCAAGAAACTGAAAGGGTATAATTCTTAGGCATCTAAATATTTTGCTATAACTTTCATTGGTTCAAGTTCGAAGGTGGGAATCCTAAATTTTTTTGTGTCTCCTAACACATTTTCCAAGGCAACTGAGATTCCAATATATGGAGAGGAGTGGTTTAAATAAAAAAAATTCAAGCTTCAAAATTGTGATGTGTTTCTAAAGGAGGATCACATAGGCATAGACATGAGCTGAGGCATCTCCAGGACTTGCCTCAAGGAAAATTGTTCAAAGTTGTTGATGGTGATATAGAAATAATTCACTTGTGAAGGTATATTTCACATGATCTACCAATAGCACTTCAAATTGTTGCTTCATTTCACAGGTAAAAAACCTATGGATTTACAATTTTTTCTATTTAGGAGTTTAGGAAAAATGGTTGATAAGGTTCAAGCTAAACATGAAAGAAATGAAACTTCTAGTTTTCACCATGGTTTGATAAAATTGTTAGTTATGGAGGATTTAAATAACTTAAACAAGAATTGGTCCACTTTTCTGTTCTTGAGTGCGTATGAGGTTTATGTCCTCACTCCTATTAAGACACCTAAATAAAAGGAAAATATTCCAAAGAAAGATAATGATTCGAGGGCTAAAACAGAGGTTGAACATGAGGTGGAAGTGGAGATAGAGGTGTATCCCATGGTGGAGCCTACGGAGGTATAAATTGAGCAATTGCAAGAGATAGTGGTACCTAAAACAACCTCTACTAGAAGTAAAGTAAAAACTGACATAAGAACCCATAGAAGGATCACTCAAAGTCAAAAAAAAGGGAAAGGAAATCTAGAAGACATTTTGCAAGCAATGGAGATTGAGGAATCTCTTGTTGTGAACCCTGTAGATGTTAAGGGAGAAAAAACCAAGAAAAATAGTCTTAAAGCTAAGAAACTATAATTTTCCAAACAAGACTCAGGTTTCATTTTTAAACCTAGGAAGCCACTCATTAGGTCATAGTTATCAAAGGGAGAAGAACCTTAGAAGCTGCATAAGGAACCAAAAAAGGAGAAACAGTTAGCGAGGGAAGAAATAACTGAGTTATCTCCAACAGAGGCAGAGGTGAGAAACACAAGAACGGGCAAGGAAAAGGTTGAAGAAAAATCTTAATTGAAGCTCTTAAAAGAACAACTTAAGGAAGCTAGAGAAGAGATTTTGGAAACTAAGTTGGAGTTAGCAGACTTCAAACAAGAGAGGTAGGAGCTCATTGAATTTTAAAAAGAATTGAAAAAACGGATAGATTTTTATGATGAGGTTGCAGAGGGGTCAAGGAATATGTTAAAGAGGACACTTCCTCTCCACAAAATTATGAAACATCTCTTCAGGAGGAACAGGTGGTTGCAATTAGAAATAAGGAAGTTACAAATCCAAGTCAAAGAATTGGAAATACAAATGGAGATGGTGCAACCAGAGTTGAAGAAAAGGTTTAAAGATGATTGTGATGGAAGATGACCTTGTTGTTGCATGAGAGCTATTAAGAAACACTTTTTTTGGATAATTTTTGTCTTAAGATATCATATCAAGTCATTTACATGGATGCAAGCATGTTTTTGGACTTATGAAGAAAAATTTTGAAACTTGGTGAAAATAGGTAAGTTCGTAGCGAGCTTTAGGCTTGAAGCTGAGTTTTCGCTACGAACTCGCTATAGAATTTTTTGAGGAAAAAATTCCCAAAAAATATCATGTCATGGGTAAAAAAAGGCATGTGTTTACCTTATGAAACCCAATGAAGATCCTATCATAGGTAGAAGAGTAAAAAAAATTGGATAAGGTGGTGTTACGAAGATGCCACGAAAACTACGCTACGAACTTGCCTAAATACTTTGTTTTTCCAGCGTTCTAAAGTTTTGGTCTTTTTGATGAATTCAACGCATTTCAGGAAGGAGATGAGTAATCAAAAGAGATTATGAAGTGTTATTGGGACATCTGTTAATGAAGAAAACTCAGCAATAAACTTCACAAGATTGACATGGCTAACAACACATCAATTTTTCCACCTCACCGATGGACAACTCATCATTAAATTCGGTATATCAGGACCTGAAATCCAGTATGACAGTTTTCAACCTAAACATGGTTTTTTGGTTTGATAGCCATCATTATCATGGGTTATTAAAATTTATTGTTGATGAATTAATAGTGATAGAGTCCTTTTTTACTACAAACTCTTTCAAACAGAGTATCTCTATTTTTTCTCAATGTAATGAGATCCTTTTTGGATTAGATCTCTAGATCAGGTTCAAAAGTCTATCCCAGGTGGTAGGCCTATGTAAATGGTATTTCACTCTAGTGAGGTCTTAGAATTAGTGGGGTTTAATGGATGTAAATGGCGAGAGCTACTATGTAATTTGTTTTCATTCAGTTAATATACAATTGTAGAAGTGTTTTGTTCAGACATGACATTTTGATTGAGATTTTATGTGCTTTTGTCCATTTATCTTTTGAATATTGATTTATCTTGCTTATACATGATTACTTGGAATTCATAAAATATTATGCTCCAACTTCCTTTATATATTATGTTAGCTGACAGAGTTATTTTGTATAATCTTATGTGTCTCAGTTTCTATGAATGATACTTATTTGTAATTGATTTTCCATGATGAATTCATGCCCAATGGTAGAACTCACTCATCTTCTACATGAAAAAATCATCTAAAACACATATAAGAGTTAGCCATCTTCATTATAAGCCTGTTTCTTGAATATATTACCTTTTTCTTGAAAGAGCCCTCTCTGGTTGGAAGGGCTAACTTCCAACCCCAAGTGGTCTGAAATAGTTACATAAAATTGACTGTTGGACAACCCAATTAGTCCCACTTTAGTGATAAAAAGTGGGAAGACACTAGAAGAAAGGTTTATTTGTGGAGCCAGTGTGTGGTCTGTCGATGTGTAGTAATAATGTTATATATATGTTGCGCATGTTGTATATTTATTGATTTCACCTATGGTGATGTGTACATGAAACATATGTAGTATTGTGTACCTATGATGTTGTGTGTATGTTGTATATATGGTGTTATGTGTATATTTCATATACATTGTTAGGTATAGATGGTGCTATGTAAATGTTGGATGTGTGGTGATGTGTACATACCGTATTGTGCACATGTTGGATATGAAGTGTTGTGTACATATGGTGCTATGCACATGTTCTATATGTAGTGGTATGTACATATGGTGTTGTGTGTGTGTTGTACATATGGTGTTGTGTGCATGATTCTACACATGAAGGTGTGTAAAGGTGGTGTTGTGTACATGTTGTACATGTCATGTCATATGCAGGTGATTTCGTATACATGCCATGCATGTGGCATTGTGTACATGTCGTGGATGTGGTGTTGTGTACATGTGGTATTGTGTACACATTGTACATGTGGTGCGGTGTACATTTGGTGTTGTGTACACGTTGTGCAGGTGGTGTCATGTATGTGTGATGTTGTGCACATATTGTGTAGGTAGCACTGTGTACAGGTGGTATTGTGTACATGTTGTGCATATTGTAATGGTATACATGTGGTACTTTATGCATGTCATACATGTTTTGTTGTAGGCATGCATTACTATGTATGTGCATGGTGTAGTTGTGGTATCGTGACTTGTGTATTTGCTGTGTTGTACTATGTATATGTATATGTATTGTGTTGTGTTGTAAACTAGATGTAGGTGTATGTGTTGTATACTGGATATAGGTGTATGTGTTTTGTTGTATTGTACACCAAGTGTAGGTGTATGTGTCATATTCCAGTGTGGGTGTGTGCATTTTATGGTAGTGTATGTCATATGTGGGTGTACGTGTTGTGATTCACACTATGTGTATGTGGTTAAAGAGAAGGCAATGGGTGCTTTCAGGTAGGAAACGATCCAATGTGTGTACAGAAAGACTAAAGGAAGAATTAAGGATAGATGAAGGATAAGTATCAATATTTTTTTTTAGCTTTATTATGCATGTGATTTGTGATTCTAAATTATGATGGTTACATGTGATTTATGATTATGGTTTATGATGATTTCATGTGATTCATGATTTTAATTTATGATGGTTTTATTTTGAGCTAATTAGATGTGATATGTTTATACATGATGATTTGATCAAACAACTAGTTTGACTTTTTGTAACATGAAGTGAACAGAATTGCAAGTATACCTTATTTTCAAGCTACTAATGATGTATAATGTGAATTTATTTAAATTTATTTTCAATTTAATGGTAGTTATGTTCTTGGAACAGGAACCATGGAAATTCCTTCTTGGGTGGTTAAAACTGATTGCAAGCATTATAAGCAACAACAAAAGGATTGAAATAGGTATCACTATGTTGTTAAAGCACTTTAGGAGCATGGTCATTGTGGGACACCGGTACCCAATAGTTTCTGTTGATTTCCATGAGCATGTTATGATTGGTATGATGGTGTTGATGTAGTTATATGCCTCGTTTGTTTGAACTTCTGATGTGAGGAAGCCTTACAAAGGGATGGATCACCATGATAGGGGATACCAGGGAACTTGGAAGGTGAGTGACTGCATAAAAGGGAATGACCATATTTCCCAAGGGATTGTGTATCATAGAAGGTAATTTCGGGGATGGATTTGTTTTGGTCATTATTATCTCCAGATGAAATGAGATGCACATTGGGAGTGTGCCCTGGAACAATGAGTTGGTAACTATTCACTAAGAGGACAGAAGCACGAGATTGTAGCATTAGGCATTGGATGAAAATAAATTTAACTTTGGTAGTGGATTCCAAACTTCATGGTAAGGAGGTGAATCCTAGTATTACATCGAGGGTGGAGGTGTGAGCCTCTAGATTCCCTTGTTGTGAATAAATACATTGTATCCTTTTATTTTCTGGCTGAGAAAATGTGAATATGTGTATATATGTATAATATTGTAAATATTGTACTGATATTGATTTATAAATCTCCCTAGATAGTATGGTTGTATATGTGGTTTTTATTTTAAATATCGTAATGAGTTGTGTTATAAAGCTCCATTAAATGGTATGGTTGTCATTTTTTCAGCAGGTTGATCATTGTAAATACTGCAATAAGCTAAGTTATTGAGCTCCATGGGAAATATGTTTTTATATCAACATTCTTGTTGGTTGTAGGTATCATTGAACACCGTGGAAGGTTCTTGCCCAAGGGGGAGGGTTCTATAACATCCTTGGTGAAAACTCCATTTAATAAAAGCTAATAAAGGAAAAATAATAACCACAATTGATGGGACACATATGACAAGTTGAATGTTGGGAAAAAATCCTAGTGGGTGTTCATTTCGGTTATTATAGCTAAATTAAATTAGAAAATGCAAGGGAATAGGCTTCAGAAAGGAAAAGAGGCATTATTGGCATTTTATTTATGAAAATAATGGAAATTAGGAGAAAAAGAAGATGAAAGGTCACATGTTGCATGCGAGGAGGGAAATGAAGGAAACTAATAGAAAATGAAGAAAATAGAGACCTCATTAATAGAAAGGCTTATGAGGATCAATTAAAAATATTCTTCTCAACCTTTTGTCAGTTCAGTTTTGGAGCTCTCTCATTATTCTCTCTCTCTCACACCCTTGGAAACATAGAGTTTTCTTAGATCACTTTGGCATTGGATCAAGAAAGGAAAAGAAGGTAAGAAGGAAGGAGAAAGCAAGGAACAGCAGGACCAAGTAGCTACAATAGGATTCTTTGCAAGTATTGATTTGCATGTGTGATTTCCTTTCTATATTTGGCATGCATGGTATTACATGTAGTTCTTTGCTATCATGGCATGGATTTTTTGAGGTGTGATAATGTTTTAAACCTATCCTTTCCATTTATGGATAGTCATGGTGTGATGGGGTTCTCATGTTTTTGTTTAGTTGGATTTCTGGATGGATTCAAAGATGAGTGAGGTGGATCTCTAAATGAAATAACACATGACCTATTAACCCCTAAACTGGATTGTGGGTTCTGCAAAATCTGGATAGGGTGTTGCTTCAGTTAGGGCCTAGTGATCCAGTGTGGATTGTGGTAAATCATAGAGGTGGGTTCTCTCCATTAGGAATAGGAATCTTGATATGGGATATATGGTAAATCCTGGAGAGTAGAGTCTCAGTTTAGGGCCTAGTGATCCAGTGTGGATTGCAAAAAATCCTGAGAGACTATGAGACAGAAAAATTCCTCATGGTGTAGGTGGAGAAATCCGGTGGCATACTGATCAGAACTGGATCATGGACCTAAGCGATAGCTCAAAATTCAAAGTGTTCTGAAGTGTGTCAAACTTGAGCAACCGAATAGATCTCATCTTCTTGATTTTGACGCCGTGAACGGTTGGAAAAAACCGACACCATATGAAGAAGTTATCACAGTTTGAAAAGTACATTAAACTGCAAAATTCTTAAGTTTCGCCCAATAACATTGTGCCAAGTGTCGTGATGAGGCTTTCCAGTGCTGAGGTGTGAAGGTGAAAATTTTTCAATGACTTCCTAGGGTCAAATTCTCTGTTTTGGGGTGGAAGTGATTTTTTTTTTCTTAATGTGGTGGAATTTTATTTTTGTATTTTATTTTATGATATATATATATATATATTATGTAAAATAATATAATATATGTTAAAAAAAAAATATTATATATTATAATATATAATATATAATATATATTAATATATATTAAATTATTATATTATCATTAAACTGCAAATTTAAAACACAAACTCTAAATCCGATTTTCATTTATGTTTTATGGTTTAAATTTAAAACCAAAGTTTTAAACCATGGCATGTTAACTGCGTTGGAAGAGTTGACTGTTAGCATGTGAATAGGTAGAGTGACGATTGTGGCAGAAAACTACAGATTTTGGATAGACAACGTGGTATGGTGGAGGCATGTGAACGTGAACCTTTAAACCATCGCATTAAACCTTAACCGCAACCATCAAACCTCCGCCAACAGTTACAATTGTCACATGCAAAGGTGAAGTTTATTGTTGTGGTTATCCAGGCGGTTTAATTAGCGCACCCACCAAATTTTTCAGAATTTTCCAACTTAACTGGATTTAAGTCCAGTTCTCCACAATTAGTGGAGCTTTTTTGGGTGTCACGGGAAAAATCTTGTTTTCGCTCTATCTTGAGCTATATTTGCCAAATTTTGGAGTGCCAATAGTCAATTTAAACTATATTAGATATTCCAAAGCTTTTGGAGAGGGCTATAGAGCCATCAGAGAAATTTTGAGCAGGTTTTTTCTTCAGCCAAGTTCAAGGGGCCACCAAGAGGCAATAACGATTTGAGGCCTAGACAGGGGAGCCAGAGGCCTTATTTAGAAATCCAATAGTAAATTTTGGATGTTTCAGATGTTATAAAACTAATGGTGTGGTTTTTAGAGAATTTAGAGGACGTTTGAAAGCCGAGATAATTCATTAAATTTCCAGGGGCCATCAGTGCCAGCTTTTTCCAGTAGCAATTCAGGGCCTAGCCATGGTAGCTAGAGGCCTTATGCAGCGAACCAATAGTCATTTATGAATGTAATTACTAGTATAAATCCATTTATGGAGGTTTTATAAGCTTTTGATGAATTCTAGGGGTTTATAACCCGTCAGAGAAGTTTTAAGTGACCCAAGTGCCAAAGGGTGCCGACAAGTGTTGGAGGCGAAACCGGAGTAGCCGGAGGCCATTTTCAATGAAAAAATAGTATATAATAACTAATTTTAGAATTTTAAATCCAATGAATGTATTTTAAGAGCCATTTTAAGACTTCTAGAGCTCAGGAAGTTGCAGCGAATTTTTGGGCAGCCTAGGGCAAACCGTGGAGGAAGGCCTAGATTGGGGATGCAGTGCACATTTTGAGCAAATGATCAGTCCATATTTGGTGTCTGATGTGTGTTGGATACATTATATTATGTTTCAGGGATAGTAAAATAATTCTGAATGGGTTAGTGCCATGGAAAAGCTCAATGTAGCTTAGTGCAGCGACAGAAGGAATCGAGTCTAAGGGAGCCTAGATTTGTTTGCAGAGTGATGACAGCCATGACAGGGATATATAAAGTATTCTAAGACCTTTGGTTCAGTTTCGTAACCATTGAAGTTAAGTCTGGAACTTGTAAAAGAAACTTTACCATAATCCCAAAGAACCAAGTCACGATTACAAAAGCTCAAGGAGACGTAGCCCGCGATATTCAGGTGAACCCCTAGATTAATTTTACTGTTATGTTTCGATTTTTTATTGCTGCATTATTTTTTTGTTACATGTGTTTAATTTCATCAAAAACAAATGGACTTAAGACACTTAAACAATTAAAAATCATAAACCTTTTTCAAGCATATTTTTCGCAAATTGTCAAGTACAAGCTAGATATTTTATTTGTTTAACTGAGTGGGAGGTTCTTGAAAAGAATAAAAACTTATCCAACCCATTTTTAGATCAGGTTGGTATCATAGCACTTGGTTGATTGATTGACAGAGAAATAACTTGCTTGTTGACTTGAAAGGTGTTTTAACAGTTAAAAAATTTGACTATTTGCAAACTGGTTGTTGCTTACAAGTTTGAGTTTTCTAGAGATGAAGGGAAGGCTAAATTTAGCTAATTATAGAAGAGGACAAGAAGGAAGAAGAGCTGAAGGTATATTACTTACCCAAAGGACCTCAAGGAAATCCTTGAAGCACAAAAGGGTTTGTTTGCAAAAGGTTGCTTGAAGAAGAGCTTGACTCTACAGCCATTTTTTTTAGAAGATTTGTCAAAAAAAAAATTAAAGCTTTGTGAATTATTTTGAAGTTTTGTTGAGCTGCATCTTTGTCCAAATTTTTATGATTTTTATCAAATAAATACATACTTTTACTTGGTGTTTTTAATCATTATTAATCGATTATGTTGTTAATTAGAGTAATTTAGAAACAATAGTTATTATTATTATTATTAGTTAATTTGGTGAGTGTTTTTAATAAATTTCTTCTTTGTTGCAGCAAGGTTCAGTGCAAGAATGCATTCGAGTGCAAATTCACCAAATGAATAAAAGCAGCGGCTAGGTAGTTGAATTGTTGTAGGTGGAAATATCCAATTTACGACCAAATGGAGTAGAATCTCTAAATTCTAAGACATGGGTTATGTTTAGAGCACCATGTTTCCTATAACCTAGAAACTATTTCACGAAATTCGGCTTCGTGAAGGAGTTAGCGTTAGGGGAATATTGGGTCTCTATGAATATTGCTACTCTAGTTATGTCTGGGGATTAAAACAAATCTCATTTTACGCATAAAATTACAAAGAGAAAGAAAAAGATAATACTAAGTATTATGGGAAAACAATATGTCGACCCATCGATAAATCAAATATATCCTTCCTTTTTAAACAATTTAACATTTTTGAAGACATTTGCTAGATGGAGATGAGCTGGTGGATTGACAGAATTGTCTACAATTTATGAAGCTATGAGTGAACCTAAATAAGGTAAAAGGAGAATAATTTTAGCACCAACAGTATTGGAATTCCTCATGAAATACATTTGAATAGTTACATTTGAAGAAAGAAATGGCTGATGAAGCAAAATCCAAAGGAAATGTTGCATTTTCTTCTGGAAACTATGAAAAAGCTATCAAACATTTTTCTAAAGATATAGCTCTTGCCCTGACCAATCATCTTTTATATTCAAGTCACTCTACAACATATGCTTCATTACATAAGTATAATGAAGCTCTTCAGGATGCTAAGGAGATAGTGGAAATCAAGGCAGATTGGTCAAAGGGTTACACCAAGCTTGGGGCAGCATATGTCAGGCTTGGAAAATAAGATGATGCAATTTATTCTTACAAAGAAGGCCTAGAGTTTGATCCTTCAAATGAAGCATTAAAATCAGGCCTTACTGATGCATAGGAAACAAAGTTTCATTCATCATAACAGTGTGGTGTTCCTTTCTAGAGGAGTTTTCAATCGTTAACATTTGGGGAGTTGAACTTTGAGGAGAAAAATGGGTGACTTCAACCTGGCGTTAGTTATAATAGCAGCAGTGGTGTGTGTTGTTGTGTTCCTTTTCAATATTGACCTGCTTATTAATTATCAACACCTATATGATCTCAATCAGGCATATTTTCCAAAGCTAGTGGTGGTTCTGGGCTTTCAGTGGTCGAAATTTCCATTCTCATGTTACCGACAGATGTTACAAATTGTCAATCTTGCTCAAATAATATATATAATGGGGCCTCTAATTTAACACTTCCTATGAAGGATATGTGGTTGGAAGTATATATCATTTATGTGGTGCTAGTATTTTTTTTGTCATACCATTTTCCATGTTTTACTATGAAGGTGATCAAGACAAGAGCTGTGGGAAGAGGGTTTTTAGTGCTTTGATGTGGGTCATTGTGACTGCTGTAGTTGTTGGTCACACGCTTGGCAATATTTATGGTGCTTTCTTCTTCAACAACCAACTTTCAAAGTAGTTGGTCCAGTCTTTCAGTTTCAAAAGAAATCATCCTTGTTTAGCAGGAAAAAATGGCAATAAAAATTTGTTTGATGCTTACACAGCTAGTGCATCATCAGAGACTACATGGACCATGTGCACAACTTTTCCTAAATGTGTCATTGTTCTTGCTACAATTGTTAGATCAGTACTTTTTTTCTATATTTGGTGGAGTAGGTATTACTTGTTTACCTTTGGGTCTTATCTTCTCCTTTCTTCATCGACCAAAATCTATCATTACTCGTGCACATTATATGAAGGAGGCCATCGAATTAGGAAAGTAGAGGCATAGAAAGAAAAGGGAAATCGTAGACTTCGTTGAGCTCTTTGCCATCCTTAATGCAAATCGTTGTCGGAATTGTTGTGCGAAGTCAACAAAGTCCGAATTTCCTCCAGAAGCCATGAACGCTTCTTCTAGCAACAACAAAATCCCATGAAAAGAGGAATGAATTCCTAAATTCGGCATTCTGTCTCAAGCTAATTCTTATTCCAGCAAGTAATTCATACAGTTGTGGAAATTGATTTTTCTAATATCTGGTTTCAAATATTTTGTAACAAACTCTGCTATTTGTAAATACGGTTATGGGAAAATAAGGGAAGCTCCGCTGCTATAAAATGTAGTGGATGCATTAGAATGAGGTAGTCGATCCATTAGAAATAGGTAGCTACGCAATAGATAGAGTGTGCATATGTGAAAAAAAATAGAGAATGTGAGTTAGAAATGTAATTGCAGAGGGGAAACTAATGAATTATTAGCCCATGCAATAGTTTGTGGATTGGAATTTTATTTTTCCATTTATTTTCTGAGTGAAATTATATTGTTGTGTGTATTCTATATATGTACGATGTGATGCAGGTAGAAAAGCTCAAATTTCAAGCGTGGTAAGCATTATTGAGTAACGCAGAAAACCCATGTAAGTAAATCAATACTGTGTCAAGGAAAAAGCAAGTTTCTGTTGTGATTATACCTCACTGGCATAACTGTGACTTTGTGTGCGTAAGTCTATGGCCATGTCATCACCATAGTGAGCCCACGCAAGACCAGAATACAATGTTGGGTTTTTTTTGTGAGTGTTGTATTCGTGAGAATCGGTTCAACAGACGAAGTGAGCGCACAACAGTTGATCGCAGAGTGGCAGTGGTGATAGCACTCCATGAGAATCAACACAGCATGAGTTCAAATGGCATAGAGGTGGAGAAATAGCGCACATTCGATCTGCATTCAACCCGTATATTCAATGAAATTATAATCTATCAAACCGATTTAAGTCTGTGTTGAGTTTGGGGTTGATATCAATCGGTTCTTAAGTTTCCTTGCTTTATATAATGCAGAGTTTTATGGCTAATCAGTCAAACATAACGTAGAGTAACGTTGACTACTTATGTTTCTGCATTTGATATTAAACGGATTTGAAAAAAATCCATTGCTTCATTTATAGAAGGGATTTTTTTATTTCATTGTTACACATAATTTGAAATGTTGCTACACTAAAGGGAACTCGCAATTGCAGAATGAAATGTATATAAAAACAAAATGTTGCAACAAGGATCACATCTTGTTTTTTTTATAGAGCTGTAATTTAAGAAAAGAAACAAGGGACAATTATCTTATATGATTGAGAAGGGAAGTCTGGGTCTTACAAAAAGGGACATTTTGCTATTAATTACATTTTATTGACGAATGTAAACCAATATTCACTAGAAATTGTGTAGATATTGCCTTTGCAGTGTAAGAGTAGGATAATTTTTAATTTTCCTACATCAGTTTTGAATAGTAAGTTTGTTTTTGAATGATTCATTTAATCTAGATTAAAACATTTGAATTAAAGGTTCTTCTTGATTATTTGTAATGTGATTTTTATATAGGATCTTTTAAGTTTTTTTTTACATGAAGAAAATTAGTTTTATTTTAGAAATAGTTGGAATTGCCCTTTGATTAATTTAAAATCTTGAGTTTGTTATCAAGGGTAGTTTAGATAGTTAGTTCAAGGTGTGAATTTATAATGTGTGATATTTTTGCTTATATTAGGATTAGTTTTGAGTGTTAGATAGGAATAATTAGATTAAGTTTTTTAAGTTATCATAGGAGATTTAAAAAGTAGAATGCAAGTGCGAGAATTTTATATGATTGAGGATTGATTTGTAGTTTAATTACAGTGTGGAGTTTGCAGTAAATGGGATTGGTTCAGTAAGTTTCCTTTCAAGCTTGTTTATTTGCGAGCAAATGTGTGTTTCATTCCATTATCTAGTTTATCATTACAAAGGAACGTATTTATACTCTGATCAATAAGCTGAGCCAATACGTCGTACAACTCGTGTTTACGACTCCCAGATTGATAATTAATATTGAGAGGTTTAATCCGACAATTAAGTCGACCAACATTTTGGCGCTGTTTCCGGGGAGTTGTATTTTGGCTCAGGTAAAATTTTCTCACATAGTTTCAAGGATATTGCAGGACATCAGAGGGCAGGGTGAGTACGGTAAGACGTGAGTGAAGAGACACACATCCACTCTTGTGGGGCTGCTCCAAAGTCTGGCCATCTTGCTTATCGTTTGAAATTTTGTTTCCTTATCTTGCTTATGTGTAGAAGTAGAAGTATGCTTTAGACATTTAATTTCCAAATTGTTTTTCTTTTCATAGAATAAATAGTACTTTTATTTGGCATTTTCCTTTCATGCAAGCATGGTGAGCTCTATTTCGGTCAAAATCTTTTAAAATTCATTTATCTTCATAATCCAGTCTTCAACGATATATCATTTTTGGGGTACTGTAAGAACCCTTCTGTACTAATATATGTGATGCCATAATGTACCAATTTTCTCATTGAAGTCAAGAAGATGGTATTTTGAGGAATCATTCAATGAGGAGTTTTTATGCTGCTACAGAGACAAACAACTCATCCAATGAAGAATTGACAAGTGCAGAATTTAATATCTTGCTTGAACATAAATTTAAATCTTTGATTTTGAAATTGGATGATTTGCAGGAATAAGAGAAGGATGAAGAACAACTGTTTATCCTTTGCGCCAACTGTTGAAAGAAACACTGCCTTGGAAAGTGCCCAGTTAGCGGTCTGGAAGTTTGTGAAATTTGCGAAGATAGTTATGAAGCCGAACATTGCCCATCACTGCCACAATTATGAAAGGTACTCAAGGAATCAAGTAGGGAATTGAATCAACCCCCAGGTATAACTCAAAACCCAACACAATTTGATACTTAGAATAATTGTTATTTTCCTGAGTAGGTTCCTCAACATGTTTATAATCCTTCAGTGTCATGGAAAATTTTAAATCCTCCTCCAATTTAATATCCTACTTCTTGGCTGTAGTGGCCCTCGCCTTGGCCCTCATCCTCGAGCCAGATATATCCATGGCCTCAAGAATCGTTTGGATCTTTCTCTCTAGGGAAATATCCCATGCAAATTCAATCGTATGAGAACCAACAACCACAATTTCTTTCCAATGCACCATTAATTTATCCTCCTCCATGGTCCCAGCTGCATATGCAACCTTACCTTAACCCTCATCCATGCCCTAACCCTAATCCTTACCTTATTCCATACCTTAATCCATACCCTAGTCCTAATCCACACCCTAGACCTAACCCTAGACCAAAGCCTAATCCAAATCCAAATCCAAACCTTAGTCCACGCATTAACCAAAACCCTAGCCCAAACCACATCCTAAACCCTAATCTAAACCATCAGGTTGCACAATAGTTTGAACCACCTATTCTTTCTGTTGATTCACCTATTGAAGAAAATGTCACACCCTCCATGTTGGAAAATGGAATGAATTTGGAAAATTCCCCAATTACTACAGAGCATTCACCCCGGGAAGATGTAATTTAGAGACCACCAGAGAGCAACCTTTGATTGGAACAAGTTCTAAAAATGTTGTTGAAACTCAAAACCCTAGAATTTCTCTCAACCATTCTTTTCAATTTGAAAATCACATATTTGAGCCTGAACTTGAGGGATTTATCTTTTGTCTTTCACCCGATCATTTTTGCCTCCCAGAGAGTGACTATCAAACTATGGAAGACTTGCATCAGTTGGAGAATCATAAATATGTGGATTCCATTGAATCCTGGTTTCGAGTAGTCATCAACACACCTTGTTTCCTCAGCATTCGGAAACTCTTGGTACCATATCAATTAAAGCAACTATTTTCTCATGCTTCTGTATGTCTTGAAGCCTATTCATTAAAACTAAGCGTGAGTATAATCAACATTTTTTTGCACACATGGCTTCATTGGAAGTACTGATATACTTGAAAATGAGTCTTTCACCTCTTAGGGTAAAGTAGGGTAGGAGAATAAATAAATAAATCTGTTATAATACTATTAGGGTTTTTCATTTTAAATAATGTATGTTAAAACTACTTTTGATCCACATTAGTTGTTAACACACACATTTGTGACAAATATTGTTGAGTACAATTCGCTCTAATGCCTCATGATTTTGCAAAAAGTAACCATGATTAATCATTTTAATCAGTTGTCGTTTCGGATATATATTTTCAGTTTCCCTTAGAAGTTACTTTTGTAAAACCCTTATGGTGTACCACTCTTGCAAAGATCATAATGAGCTACTCAGGAGAACACTAGCATTCTTAACTCAAAGAATCTTTTAGTCATTGTCTGGGATATCTTTAACAAGTCTTTAGGGTAGATGAATTAGCCAGCAATGATTGGTCATTAAAAAAATTTCACGCCATCCTATACTCTTAAGGAGTAGATCTGTCTCCCCACTTATTAAGTAACCTTAAGGTTAATCGTAATCAGATCTTACAAAGATTTAGGGAAGGATAGGAGGTCTTGTGATGAGATGACCTACCACGATCATGAGACCTAGCATGCATGAAATTACTGCTACTGGTCACCGAGCCAGAGTAATGGCTTTCAGCCAAAAAGCTGGAAGACAGGAGGTCTCATCATGAGTCGGCCTGTTCATCCATGTTACTTCTTGTGAGTGGCACTGCCATCAGCTGGTTACCAAGCCAGGATACTGGCCTTCATCTAAAAATTCAAATAAACAAACTCTGAATCTGTATCTATTAAGTGGGATACTGACATTTTTCTAGGTTAAAAGACATCCCTGTCTAGGTTATGGACACCTGCGGGCAGCAGGGCCATGTCTGTGGTATTAAATTTAACTGCATACTATGATTTGTTTGGTTATCCTTCTCTTCCCTAAGACTCATCATTTTTCTTGGAAAATTGTTTTTATACAATTTGAACATGATGCTTTAAGTTCTATCTTTTAAAAATCAAGAATCTTTGAATGATGTGGTACCCTTAGTGAAGGTAATCCTTTATACTAGATTAAGAGGAAATCTATTTTTGAATCCAGATAACAATGTAATTTAGAGTGTTCAATAAAGAGGTTGATGATTGGTATGATAAATCCGCTTAATTTTCATGGTATTCAGAGTGATGAATTGCTCAATGATGACTACTCACAAGGTATTGGTTTCCGAAAATGTGTATCTATTGTAGTTTCCTCCACATATGCGCTGAATAACCTAGGTATAAGATTTCTATATTAGGTACATGAAACCTGTGGTAGTATTTGTAAAATTTCACCTCTTCAGGTAAACTTGATTTTATCATAAGACTTTGGGGAAAAACAAAATTCCAGACAAGGTAACAGGTATATGCAATACTATTTTCTCCATCATGTCTAATTTCGATACCTGATCTTGTTTTATCATTTCACATGGTTTTGGCTGGCATTGTAATAATTATGTTGCAGGCTAATGAAGGCATTTCATTATCAGGCATCTCCATCCTTACTTGCTAAAATCTTTGCTGACATTTTCCCTACCTTATTTAATTGTCTTAAAGGTTTTGCTTGCACGAGGATGTGCAATAATTTTAGCATGGGGGGATGTTGAGCTGCATCTTTGTCCAAATTTTTATGATTTTTATCAAATAAGTACATACTTGTACCTGGTGTTTTTAATCATTATTACTCCATTATGTTGTTAATTAGAGGAATTTAGAAACAATAGTTATTATTCTTGTTATTAGTTAATTTTATGAGTGTTTTTAATAAATTTCTTCTTGGTTGCAGGAAGGTTCGGTGCAGGATTGCATTCGAGTGCGAATTCACCAAACGAATAAAAGCAGTAGCTGGGTAGTTGAATTGTTGTAGGTGAAAATATCCAATTTACAACCAAATGGAGAATAATATCTAAATTCCGAGATGTGTATTGTGTTTAGATCCCCATGTTTCCTATAACCCAGAAACCGTTTGGCAAAATTCGGCTTTGTGAAGGAGTTATCATTAGGGGAATATTGGGTCTCTATAAATATTGCTACTCTGCTTACATATGGGGATTAAAACAAATCTCAGTTTACCCATCAAATTACAAAGATCAAGACAAAGATAATACTAAGGATTATGGGAAAACAAGATGTCGACCCATCGATAAATCAAGCCTATGGTTCTTTTTAAACAATTTAACATTTTTGAAGACATTTGCTAGATGGAGATGAGCTGGTGGATTGACAAAATTGTCTGCAATTTATGAAGAAATGAGTGAACCTGAACAAGGTAACAAGAGAATAAGTTGAGCACCAACAGTGTTGGAATGCCTCTTGAAATACATTTGAATAGTTAAGTTTGAAGAAAGAAATGGCTGATGAAGCAAAATGCAAAGGAAATGTTTCATTTTCTTCTAGAAACTATGAGGAAGATATCGAACATTTCTCTGAAGTTATGGCTCTTGCTCCGACCAATTACATTTTATATTCAAATATTTTTACAGCATATGATTCATTACATAAGTATAATGAAGCTCTTCATGATGCTAAAGAGACAGTGGAAATCAAGGCAGATTGGTCCAAGGGTTACACCACGCTTGGGGCAGCATATGTTGGGCTTGGAAAATACGATGATGCAATTTATTCTTACAAAAAAGGCCTGGAGTTTGATCCTTCAAATAAAACATTAAAATCAGGCCTTACTGATGCATAGGCAAAAAAATTTCATTCATCATAACAGTGTGGTGTTCCTTTCTAGAGGAGTTTTCAATCGTCAACATTTGGGGAGTTGAACTTCGAGGAGAAAAATGGGTGACTTCTACCTGGAATTAGTTATCATAGCACCAATGGTGTGTGTTGCTGTGTTTCTTTTCAATGTTTACCTGATTATTAATTATCAACACCCAGATGACCTCAATCAAGCATATTTTCCAAAGCTAGTGGTGGTTTTGGGCCTTTCAGTGGCAAAAATTTCCGTTCTCATGTTACCGAAATATGTTGCAAATCGTCAAGCTTGCTCAAATAATACATGTAATGGGGCCTGTAATTTAACACTTCCTATGAAGGATCTGTGGTTGGCAGTATATATCATTGATGTGGTGCTAGTATTTTTTTTGTCATACCATTTGCCATGTTTTACTATGAAGGTGGTCAAGACAAGAGTTGTGAGAAGAGGGTTTTTAGTGCTTTGATGTGGGTCATTGTGACTACTATAGTTGTTGGTCTCATGCTTGGCATTATTTATGGCTTTGTTGGTAAAGTCGGCTTTAATGTATGGAAGCTTTCTTCTTCAACAACTAACTTTCCCAGCAGTTGGTCTTGTCTTTCACTTTCAAAAGAAATAATCCTTGTTTAGCAGGAAGAAATGGAAATACAAATTTTTTTGATGCTTACACAAATGGTGCATCATCAGAGACTACATGGACCATGCACACAACATTTCATGAATATGTCATTGCTCTTGCTACAATTGTCAGATCAGTACTTTTTTTTCTATATTTGGTGGAGTAGGTATTACTTATTTACCTTTGGGTCTTATCTTCTCCTTTCTTCGTCAACCAAAAGCTATCATTACTCGTGCACATTATATCAAGGAGGACATCGAATTAGGAAAACATAGGCATATAAGGAAAAGGGAAATCATAGACTTTGTTGAGCTCTTTTCCATCCTTAATGAAAATTGTTGTTGGAATTTTTGTGCGAAGTCAACGAAGTCAGAATTGCCTCCAGAAGCCATGAACGCATCTTCCAGCAACAACAAAATCCCATGAAAAGAGGAACAAATTCATGAATTCGGCATTCTGTCTCAAGCTAATTCTTATTTCGGAAAGTAATTCATGCAGTTGTGGAAATCGATTTTTGTAATACCTAGTTTCAAATCTATTGTAACAAACTCTGCTATTTGTAAATATGGTTATGGGAAAATAAGGGCAGCTCCGCTGCTATAAAAGGTAGTGGATGCATTAGAATGAGGTAATCGATCCATTAGAGATAGCTAGCTACGCAATAGATAGAGTGTGTGTATGTGAAAAAAAACAGAGAATGTGAGTTAGAAATGTAATTGCAGAGGGACAGCTAATGAATTATTAGCCCATGCAATAGTTTGCGGATTGGAATTTTAATTGTCCATTTATTTTTTGAGTGAAATTATATTGCTGTGTGTATTGTATATATGTACAATGTGATGTAGGTAGAAAAGCTAAAATTTCAATTGTGGTAAGCGTTATTGACTAACGTAGAAGACCCATGTAAGTAAATAAATATCGTGTCAAGCAAAAAGCGAGTTTCTGTTGTGAGTATACCTCACTGGCATCACTGTGACTTTATGTGCGTAAGTATATGGCCGTGTTGTCACCATAGTGAGCCCACACAAGACCAGAATACAAAGTCGGGTTTTGTTGTGAGTGTTGTATTCGTGAGAATCAGTTCAACGGACGAAGTGAGCACATAGCAGTTGAGCACAGAGCGACAATGGTGATAGCACTCCGTGAGAATCAATGCAGCATGAGTTCAAATGGCATAGAGGTGGAGAAATAGTGCAGATTCGATATGGATTAAACCTGTATATTCAACAAAATTACAGTCTATCAAATCCAGTTAAGTATGCATTGAGTTTGGGGTTGATATCAATCGGTTCTTAAGTTTCCTTGCTTTATATAATGCATAGTTTTATGGCTAATCAGTCAAATATAACGCAGATTTATGTTGACTACTTCTATTTCTACATTTGATATTAAACGGATTTGAAAAAAATCCATTGCTTCATTTATAGAGTGGATTTTTTTTATTTCATTGTTAAATATAATTTGAAATGTTGCTACAGCAAAGGGAACTCACAATTGCAAAATGAAATGTATATAAAAAAAAAACGCTGCAACAAGGATCACATCTTGTTTTTTTTATAGAGCTGTAATTTTATTTTATTTTTATTTTTATTTTTTTTGTCAGGAGGGAAACCAGTAATGAGAACCATACAATCACAGATTCCACCTAAGATCACATTGCACTGCTGCCAATGAAAACCCTCCTGGCTGGCATCATTCCCTACCAACAATGCACAACAAGTTTCCTAGGCTTACGCCTGACGGGCTCCCCACCGGGTTTGAACGGGTGACCTTTACAAACAAGTGCCTTAACAGAACACTCAATCATCAACAAGCCGCCACCCCGTGGGTTTATAGAGCTATAATTTAAGAAAAGAAATAAGGGATTATCTTCTATGATTGAGAAGGGAAGTCTGGGTCTTACAAAAAGGGACATTTTGCTATTAATTACATTTTATTGATGGATGTAAACCAAGCTTCACTAGAAATTGTGTAGCTATTGCCTTTGCAGTGTAAGAGTAGGATAATTTTAAATTTTCCTACATCAGTTTTGTATAGTAAGTTTTTTTTTGAATGATTCATTTAATCTAGATTAAAACATTTGAATGAAAGGTTCTTCTTGATTATTTGTAATGTGAATTTTATATAGGATCTTTTAAGTTTTGTTTTACATGAAGAAAATTAGTTTTATTTTATAAATAGTTAGAATTGTCCTTTGATTAATTTAAAATCTTGAGTTTGTTATCAAGGGTAGTTTAGATAGTTAGTTTAAGGTGTGAATTTATAATGTGTGTTCTTTTTGCTTATCTCGGGATTAGTTTCGAGTGTTAGAGAGGAATAATTAGATTAAGGTTTTTAAGTTATCATAGGAGATTTAAAAAGTAGAATGCGAGTGCGAGAATGTTATATGATTGAGGATTGATTTGTAGTTTAATTACAGTGTGGAGTTTGCAGTAAATGGAATTGGTTCAGTAAGTTTCCTTTCAAGGTTGTTTATTTGTGAACAAATGTGTGTTTCATTCCAGTATCTAGTTTTTCATTACAAAGGAATATATTTATACTCTGATCAGTAAGTTGAGCCAATACACAGTACAACTCACATTTACGACTCCCGGATTGATAATTAATATTGAGAGGTTTAATCTAAAAATTAAGCTAATCAACAAGTTCTTTTGTTCATTTTCATAATATGACAACTTCCTCAAGTGAGGTTTCCAAATCCTCCTCCTTCACAAGATTCTTCGATGAAGACATGAAGTGAGACTTCTTCAGGATGAAGGACATGGTGCAAATTCTGTTTGAAGATAGAAGAGAAAGAACTAGACTTCATGAGAAATTGTTTTCTATGAAGCAAGAGGAGGAAGAAATTCTCCAAAGAATGCATGAGATGGAGATGCAGATTCATCAAGCCCAAGATGCCTTAACCGAGAACATGCGTGAAACAGAGGTAATTCACTCAAATTTTTCTTTAGTTTCCTCTTCAAAAAGATGTGTTGGTTCATTTGAAAAGCACACTAGAGGTATAGGGTCCAAGTTAATGTTTAAAATGGGCTATGAAGGCAAGGGATTAGGCAAACATGCACAAGGCATGATTGATCCTATTTTGGTTGAGGATAGACCTAAGAAGTTTGGTCTTGGTTATGTGCAATCTAATGGAGAAGAATCCAAAGCCATGAAGGCATGTGAGGCAAATTCAAATATAACTTTTGATCCAAGTTCTAAAATACAAACATGTCGAGTTTTTTTTCAAGTTGATTGCAATTTTTTGAAGCCTATGTTGCAGCAAGATTGTAGACATGCAACTTATGGCAAGTATGAGAGTTCCGACAGTTTTCAAGACTCGAATGATGATGTTAGTCTTCAAAAGAAAGTTGCAGTCTCTACAAGTTCATCTCCTGAAGAAGGTAAAAAAGATGGACATGAAAAGCAGCATTTGAGGTATAATTCTTCCCATAGTCAAGTTGATTATGTTACCGCAAGGCATGACAATTCTGCATGAGTGAAATGAAGAAAGAGTTGTTGTGCATATTGTGGTTTGTTTAACCATGATGTTTTGAGATGTTGGAAGAGGATGAAAGCATACAGGAAGTAGTTGAGGCAAAGGAAACTTGCAAAGAAGGTGAATAAGACTTGCAGACATTGCTAGAAGAGGGAACATGTTGTTTTCCAATGTTGGAAATTGCATCCAACTAATCGTCCAAGAATTTGAGGCAAGAGGACAGAAATATTGGAAAAGGTGGAACCAAGGATTCCATCATTGATGTGAGAATAGATGTTTCACATGAAGAAGATTTGCAGCAGCAAAATTCGCCATGGAAGTGGCTTGGTAAGAAGTGGTTTGACTTCTTGACACAGTAAGATATACACTCATTTGTACATATGAAAATTTCAGTTATGTATGCATGTATATATGCTATAAATATCACGTTTGTTTGAGCCAACTTGGATCAATGATCAAGGCAGCGATGTTTAGCTACCTTCTGTAAATTTCTCACCAGAAATTTTTGAGAGACTGCAAGGAAGACAGTTCTTAACAGGAGTACAAGTGCATTCAGGAAGGGAAGTGTTGACTACCTTCAAGTTGTGGTTCATAGGCACTAGCCATGCAAGGAAAGTGTATGGAGGCTGAAAAGAAGAGGGTATTTTGCTCTCATTTACTATACAGATCAGTATATCAGTCTTTTGGGGTTCAAAAGATTCCTAATGGGGAGGTGTGATCAGAACTAGATCATGGACCTAAGTGATAGCTCAAAATTCAAAGTATTCAGAAGTGTGTTGAACCTAAGCGACCGGATAAATCTCGTCTTCCTAATTATGGTGCCATGAACGGTTTGAATAATCGACACCGTATGAAGAAGTTATCACAGTTTGAAAAGTCAAGTAAACTACAAAATTCTCCAGTTTCGCCCAATAACATTGTGCCAAGTGTCGCAAAGAGGCTTGCCAGTGCTGAGGTGTGAAGGTGAAAAGTGTTCAGTGACCTCCTATGGTCAAATTCTTAGTTTTGGGGTGCAAGTGAATTTTTTTTCCTTTAAATGTGGTAGAATTGTATTTTTGTATTTTATTTTATGATTTAAATTTATATAAATTTATATATTATATAAAATAATATATCGTATGTTTTAAAAATAAAACAATACTATTTATTATAATATATAATATATATTAATATATATTAAATTATTATATTGTCATTAAAATGCAAATTTAAAACACAAACGTTAAATCCGCATTTTCGTTTATGGTTTATGGTTTAAATTTAAAACCGAAGTTTTAAACCACGTCATGTTAACAGCATCGGAAGAGTTGACTGTTAGAATGTGAACGGGTATAGTGAAGACCGTGGCGGAAAACTGCAGAGTTTGGATAGACCATGCGGTATGGTGGAGGCATGTGAACGTGAACCTTTAAACTGCCACATTAAACCTTAACCCCAACCATGAAACCTTTACCAATAGTTATAGTTGTCACATGCAACGGTGAAGTTTATTTTTGCAGTCAGCCTGGCGGTTTAGCTGGTGCACCCACCAATTTTGGTTGAATTTTCCAAATTAACTGGAGTTAAGTCCAGTTCTCCACAATTAGTGGAGCTTTTCTGGGTGTCACTGGAGAAATCTTGTTTTGGCTCTATCTTGAGCTAGATTCACCCAATTTTGAAGTGCCAATAGTCAATTTCGACTATATTGGAAATTCTAGAGCTATTGGAGAGGGTTGCAGAGCCATCAAAGAACTTTTGAGTAGGTTTTTTCTTCATTCAATTTCAAGGGGCCACTAGGGCCACCAGGAGGCAACAACAGTTTGAGGCCTAGCCAGGGGAGATACATGCCTTATTTAGAAATCCAATAGTCAATTGTGGATATTTCAAATGTTATGGAACTAATGGTGTGGTTTTAAGAGCCTGTAGAGGAATTTTGAAGGCCAATATGCTTCAGTAAAGTTCCAGGGGCCAACAGTGCCAACTTTTGCCATCAGCAGTTCAGGGTCTAACCAGGGTAGCTAGAGGCCTTATGAAATGAACCAATAGTAATTTATGATGGTAATAAGAATTCAAAAACCATTGATTGAGGTTGAAGAAGCTTTTGAGAACTTCTAGAGGTCTAGAACCCATCAGAGAAATTTTCAGTGACCCTAGTGCCAAGGGGTGGCGACAGGTGTTGGAGGCGAAACTGGAGCAGCTGGAGGCGATTTTCAATGAAAAAATAGTCTATGCTAACTAATTTTGGTATTATGAATCCAATGAAGGGATTTTTAGAGCCATTTGAGGACTTCTAGATCTAGGGACGTTGAAGGGAAGTTTTGGGCAGCCTAGGGTAAACTGTGGAGGAAAGCCTAGTTTGGGGATGCAGTGCTCATTTTGAGCAAATGATCAGTACATATTTAGTGTCTGATGTGTTTTGGAGATAGCAGATTATGTTTCAGGGACAGTAAAATAATTATGAAGGAGTTAGTGCTATGGAGAATCTCAGTGTAGCTCAGTGCACCGACAGAAGGAATCAAGTCTAAGGGAGCCTAGATCTGTTTGCAAAGTGATGATAGCCATGACAGGGATATAAATAGTATTATAATCCCTTTGGTTCATTTCAGTAACCATTGAAGCTAAGCGTAGAACGTGTAAAATAAACTTTACCATAATCCCCAAGAGCCAAGTCAAGATGACAAAATATCAAGGAGATGTAGACCACAATATTTGGGTGAAATCCTAGATTAATTTTGTTTTTATGTGTGGATGTTTTATTGCTGCATTATATTTATGTTACACATGTTTAATTACAGCAAAAACAAATGGAATTAAGACACTTAAATAGTTAAAAGTCATACACCTCTTTCAATCATATTTTCCACAAATTGTCAAGTACAATCTAGATTTTTTATTTGTTTAACTGAGTGGGAGGTTCTTGAAAAGCATAACAAGTTATCCAACCAATTTTCAGATCACATGCATTATTTTTTTGGCCTGCTGATCTGGTGGAGATCATGGTAGAGATTTTTATTACATGTTTAATGCTTTCGCCTAGTGATCCGAGATGGATTGTGGTAAAGCCTAGTTTCTATTGATGAGGGTGAGGTAGCTTAGCCTTTGGATGCCCTGGTTAGTTCTTTTGGTTTGAATCCCGCATTCATGCTTGGATAAGGCACATGGGTGATTGGCTGAAGAGATTTTTGGGGCAGCCAATCTATGGTCGGGTGAAATGTGGTAGTCCCATCCCGGGGTGGTTTTTTCATTCATTGATAAGAGGTTATTTCTTTGACATCTTATGTGCAAATGTACTAGTTTATCTTTGAATTCTATGGTTGATTTATCCTTGATATTTCTTTTATTATTATGTTGTTTATAAACATGTATTATGACAGTGATGATATATGGCTCTCCTCATGTTTTGATCTGTAAATGAATGAATAATGTATCTATGCCATAACAGATGATAATGCAACTAATGATGTAAGGGAACACTGATTCTTGCCACTTCTCAAATAAGTATGAGAACCCTATATAATCATATATGTTGTTTAAACCTATAGATTACATATTTGTGACATGTTTGATGAAATGATTGTCATGGTTAGTAGAGGTCCGGTATAGTCCTTGTAAATGTTTTAGCAAATGTATCATTGTTCTATTGTTATAATTCATTTATGAAATTGTCATTGATTTCTGGGCACTTACTTGGGCTCTAGGCCTAAAAAGGTGGCTCAAATCCTGGAGATACCTGCACAAGTCTATGGGAAACATTCCCTGGCCGCATGCATGCCCATACTATGGGAGCATATAGAGCCTCCTAGACACACTCTTTCCCATATCAAGGGAGCCTCCGGGGGTTTAATGGTCTAAAAACTCAATGGGACCAAGGGGTTGGTTACCTAAGTGGTTGGGATGTCTCCTAGGAGTTTGTTTGTTGATGTAGAAGGTTTATGTTATGTGTTTTTGTCTATTCCACTTCCTTAAGGTCATATAGGAGGTTGAATAAGATCATAGTAACCTCGTCACATGTTTACCCCAATCGGTCGGTTACTTGGGTAGATATGGAAGGAAGGTGTTCTAGTATATGACCATTCAAACGAGAAAAGAGTCTAGTTAAAACACTGATTGGGAAAATACTCACTAGTTGCAGGACGAATATTTCTACCTATGAACAAGCCGTTGCGTCCATATTGGTGGGAGAAACTGCTTTTAATTATGCTATTAATTTTACTACTTTTGATCTGAAACGTGATGATGGTAATTTCAATATGCTGAGCTCTATAATGAGCTTTGGTGCATTGCAAGTCACATTGGATACCAATAATAGCGATTCGCAATGCTCCCTAGTGAATATATTTGGAAGGAAATTATTGAATAAAAGTTTCAAGATACACATTCAGAATAAGATTACATCCTTCAATAGCTTGCTCCTTTTAAATATTCAACCAAAGACTGGAAACGACATCAAGGGTCTAGATTTTATCATAACTTCCTAAGATTATTTACCTATCAATAGCTCTGGTGAATGGTTGGGGTCGTTCAATGCCTCCACTAATGGAAGTAGTAGTTGTAAATTGTTGGCAGTCGAGTTTGAAACCAGGAAAATCCTAGGGACCAATGATATCAATGGAAACCATAAATGTATTAATGTTAATTTCATGAAATCCATAAATTTAATGTCTCTTTACCAGGTCAGTTTGACGGGAAATTACAGCTCCAACAATGACAATACAAACTACCATGTCCAAGCGTTTATTAAGTATTATGAGCATACAATAAGCTAAACGTGTATGATGGAAATAAAAATGATATGATGTTGATGAATCCTGTTGTCTCCTCCATCATCGATCTATCCAAAATTATCAACCACGAGGAGAATGTTGGATTTTCCGCATCCACAGTGTCAATACAAAGATCAACTGTGTGAAATCCTGGAATTTCTCAATGGATCCCGTGTCCTTGCCAAATAGGGAATTAGTTATTTCTCTTCCCATCTACCTTTTCTTAGAATTTCTCTTTCTAATAGGTATTATAGTGTTTTTCAAGCATCGTAAATCTTAGAAACAGAAAGAGGAGAAGGTATTTAAGGTCTTAGAGAAAATTCAAGGCCGACTATTCAAATTCAGTTACAAATACCTAAGGAAGCCGACCATTAACTTCAACCTCGTGAGCCCCCTTGGATATCGAAGCTTCATAACTGCTTACAAAGTAATTATTCCAAAGGGGAAAAATATGGTTATAGTCAAACGCATGACCAAAGACGTGAAATGAGGTAAAGAGGAACTTATTGCATATATTAGCGTCATCAACCTCCTTCACCATAAAAATCTGGTGCCACTGCTGCGGTGGTGCCATGAGAAAGGGGAGATTATTATGGTTTATGAATACATGCCCAATGGTAGTCTGGATAAACATATTTTTAATGATGATTTCGTTGGCGAATTTTAGATTGGGAGTAGAGATACAACATCGTCTCTGGCATGGCCTCAGCTCTGTTGTATCTATGAGGACATAAAACCCAACAACATCATGCTCGATTTCAAATACAATTCCTGACTCGATGAACTTTTCCGCGCCCGTCTGATTGAACATGACTGCATATCCTTCACAACCACCAGTCTAATGGGAACCGGGCTACATCGCACCAAGTTCTTTCACACTACATTTCCAATAGTAGAATCATATGTGCTTAGCTTCGGTGCGGTCACGGTTGAGGTAATGTGAAAAAGGCCTCCCACTTTCACAACCCATAATTGTTTTATATAATTGATTGGGTTTGGAAATTATACGGTGAGAAAAGGCTCTTGGAAGTTTCTGATACTTATTTGAACAAGTTTGGAAGCATCAGCGTTAACGAGGAGGACATCGAATGATTTTTTTTGGGACTAACGTGTTCCAACACGAATCTAGATGATTGTCCTTACATGAGGGAGGTTACCCAGATATTGCCTATGACCATGCCTCCACCCCTTGTGCCTCACATCAAGCCGAAGTTTGTCTGATACCATATGGCCTCTGATGTGAATTTCACAATAATGAGTAGCAGTGGGAGTTACAGACCATCTTGAATGCATTATTTTCGCCATCTCATCTAAATGGAGATGAAATATTGAGGTTATTTGTATCAGAAGTCTAATATCCTGGCTCAAGGAAAATTCCTGCTCTAGATTTGGAATTGGAGCTTAATCCCAATGTTACAACTGATGTATTATCTCTTTTGTATTTGGAAGTTCTTCTTGGGCATTAATTCGAGATGAAAAGTGCAAATCCATGGCAAATAAGAGTCAACAACTAGTATTTATTGGTTATTGTGAGGAAATGAAGGCTTATCAACACTTGTATCCTACCTCCAAGGAATTTTTTTTCCAAAGAGATGTTCATTTCATGAGAACAACAATCTATGATCTTCTTCCCCTCCTTTGTCATCTTTAACTATTGAAAACATCTCAAATCATTGTGTTTCTTTTGTAGATCTAGTAGAAGAAGAAAGTTTTGTTAAATATCTTCATCTAGAAGAAAATCTACCAGCGTGAACATTAGAACTTGAGAAGTCAAATCACAAGTAGGATTTTCTAGATAAATCATTAGGGATAATCCTTCGCAAGAGAAATTAAATTGATAGATATGGCTATGGAAAAACTAATTTAAATTATCTAGCCTCAAATTAAACATAGTCAAAAGGAATCACCCTTTTGGGTAATGCCATTTCATAAGATCTATAATATATTTATGATTATATTAGAATATCTAATGGGGAAACTTCCATGATAGACGATTATTTTATTTAATGAAGAATAATACTTGGGATCTTGATCCTCTTCTAAAGGGACATAAGTTGGTCCATTTTAAGTGTCTCTATGGAACCAAATATGTTGTATATGGTTTTATTGAAAAACATAAGGCAATGCTTGTGGCCAAGGGATTTTCAGAATTTGAAGGGATTGATTATTTTGAGACCTTTTCCCATTTTTCTACAATGTATTTTATAATTCTTTTGCTTTCTATAGCTAACTACCAAGGCTAGTCAAAGATGGAAGTAAAGAGTTCCTTTCTAGTTGGATATATACATAAGGATATTTACATAGAGAAAACCCTTAGTTTTATGCAGAATGCTTCACTTTTTGTAGGCTTTAGGATTTCTTGTATGGTATCAAACAAACTCCTAGAACTTGGTGTGAGAAGAAGGATTTTTTTATGCTTGTTTAGGGGTTCAAACATTGTTATTATAATCCTATTATTTTGTTAGGTCCCTATAATACTAGTCTATCCCCTTATTGTTATTGTTAGTGTATCCTCCTTATTGCTATTATTGTGACCATGTAGTACACATATTGATATTATTGTGACCCCTTAGACTCCTATATATAGAAAGGAGGTTTTATCATTTAAATCATTCAATAATTTCTCATTTATCTAATGTAAAGGAGGTTTCCCCCTCAAAAAGGATAATTTTTAAGTCTTTGATCTATATTTTCTTCTATTTTGTGAGTTGGTTGCATAACATTTGGTTTCAAAGCTTGGGATTTTAAGGTTTCACTTGTTCAAATAGACCATCTTGGAATTTTCACTCTAACTTTGTTTCTACGAGGCTTCGGAAGAGGAAATTTTTACCATGTGGAACTGAAATATTGATGAACTTCGTGTAAATATTTTAGATCTTGGTGCTCTATATTTTCAAAGATATGATCTGGGGAAGTTAGGGTTTTTGAAGGATCTAAAATTTAGTCTCAAACAAATGACCTAGGAAAATCTTCATAATATCTGTTTCAAGCATGAGATTTGAATTTTGTAAAAAGTGGATGAAATTTCACGAAAATTATTTTAGTTTTAGAAATTTTAGGGCTAAAGGTCAAAATAGTGACACATGGCACTCTATATAAGTTCTCTATATTGGACCAATCAATAATCAGGCCATTGTGGGAGACCAGGCATAACTCTTTCTTGAAGACACAAATATTGGTATGACTTGTGGGGTTGGAAAGAAGACTCAAAGGGATACATCAAGATAAAATTTTAGACCTTGGTGATCCAAAATTATAGAGATACAACATATTCAATATCGAACTCCTATAAAGCAAGAAAAAGGTGTGTATTTTTTCAAATTTTCATAAGTTTTGTTTGAAAAAATAGTTTGAAGTGATTAAAAGGGCATTTGGAAGCATAAATATCATTAATTGATACCCCGAGGAAAGAAAATGAAAACACCTAGTAAGAAACCCAAAATATCTACTATGATTAATGAAGAAGAGGAAGAATTGAAACATGATATATCAAAATTACGAGACCAAGTGCAACAAATTTCACTCTCACAAAAAATAACAGAAGCTAAGATCGATGGTTTGAAGAATGAAATGGAAGCTAATATCGATATGAGGAAGTTTGATGGCAAGGATATGGTAACATGGATAATACAGGTGGAGCAATATTTTGATCTCCATAATGTTCAAAACACGCAAAAGATACAAAATGCAACTTTATATTTAGAACCAAATAAATTAGTATGGTATCGATGGCTTTTCTCTCATAAACAAATTTTCACTTGCTCAATTTTTACGGAGAAAATCATAGCACATTATGGGGATACAAACAGAAACACTTTCTTTATCCAATTGATAAATCTCAAACAAAATGGTTCATTGGTGGAGGACATTGAGGACTTCTAAAAATTGAATATAAGGGTAAACTATATTCCATAAGAGCATAGTATTTATGCCTTCATAGGTACTTGGATAAAATACAACATGAATTTCACCTTTGGGAACCTGATTCATTGGAGAAGGAATTCAGGTTGGCAAGAAAAATTGAAAGCAAAATTATGGCGACAAGGAATCCTACCATTCACAACTATAAATATGGAAGTGTTGCTACAACTAGCCTTCCATAATCTACAAGGTTGACACCACAACAGTTGGAATTAAAAAGAGTGAAATGGATTTGTTGTGGTTGTGATAGAAAATACACTAAAGGTTATTAGTGTGCTAAGAAGAAATTATTTTACGTAGATTGTGAAGAGGAGGAAGAAAAGGAATAAGAAACTTAAAAAGAATAGAATATACACCATGAAAGAACCCTAAAGAAAGAAGAAATGAATCTGACCATATCTTGTAATGAATTAGCAGGAATTACCACTCCTCAAACTCTCAATATAGAAGGAAGTATCAAGAAGAAAAAGGTAATAGTGCTAATTGATTTGGGTAGTACCCATAATTTTATTCATTGTAAGATAGCTAATGAATTGAATTTCTTCCTATATCTAGCACTAGAGTGTCAAGTGATGGTTGCAAATGGAGGAACTATAAATCACTCTAGAAAGTGCCATAATATCAAGCTAACCATGGGGGAATATGTATTTAATATTCCAATTATTTCCATTCCAATGGGTGGTACTGATGTTGTACTATGAATCCAATGGTTACAATATTTCGGTACGATAGCTTTTAATTTTCTGGAACTTTCCTTGAAATGTTTTTGGGAAGGAAACAAATTTGAATTAATGCATATTGCAGGGAAACATGTAAACATAATCATCTCTAATGGCATGAGAAATATTCTAAAGAAATAAAAACAAGGCATAATTTCACAATTATGCTCACTACAGGTTCAAACATCGAATTCTTATATTTCTCTAGATCTCCAAAAAGTCATGGACAATCATTCCAAGGTATTTGAGCCTCCCAAAGGCCTCCCACCTATTCATGATCATGATCATTCTATTCATTTATTTCAGGAAGTGTTACTCCAAACATAAGGACTTACAGATATCCCTATGCCCAAAAGAGTGAAATTGAACATATGGTTGCATAGATGCTAGAGGCTGGTATAATTCAACCTAGTCAAAGTTATTTCTCTATTCCAGGAGTATTGATGCACAAGAAGGATGGATCATGGCACATGTGTCGATATTATAGGGAGCTCAACAAGATCACTATTAAAGATAAATTTCCCATTCATGTCATTGATGATTGATTGGATGAATTACATGGAGAGATTTACTTCACCAAGTTGGATCTTTTTTCACAATATCATCAAATTAGAATGAAGACTGAAGACATTCCAAAAACAACATTTAGAACTCATGAGGGTCATTATTAATTTTTGGTCATGACTTTTGGCCTTACCAATTAACCTTCTACCTTTCAAGGTTTGATGAATTCCATTTTCAAACCCTTCTTTAGAAAATTTTTGTTAGCATTTTTTGATGATATAATAATCTACAAGAAGCCTTGGAAGGATCTTGTTCAACATGTTGATAGAGTGTTCAAACTATTGGAGGAGAAATAATTTTATGCAAAAATTCCAATTGTTTCTTTGGAGTACAAGAGGTGGAATATGTGGTTCATATTATATCTCATGAGGGTGTTAAGGTAGACCCTAACAAAATTAAATCCATTAAGGAATGGAAAATCCCCACAACCATAAGGCATTTATGAGGATTTCTCTGACTGACAGGGTATTTTCACAAGTTTGTTAAGAATTATAGGAGAACAGAAACACCTCTCACAATATTACTAAAGAAAGGTGCATTTTATTAGACTTCAGAAGAAACTAAGGCCTTTGAACATCTTAAAGAATCAATGTGCCAAGAACCAGTCTTAGCTATGCCAGACTTCACAAAAACCTTTATTGTGAAATGTGATGCCTCAGGAAATGGAATTGGTGTCATTTTAATGTAAGAAGGAATACCCATTTCTTTTGATAGTCATCCAATCAAAGGAAATTATTTACACAAAATTGTTTATGAGAAGGAAATGTTGGAAATACTACATGCCCTAAAGAAATTGTGACCTTACCTAATGGGAAGACACTTCAAGGTAAAAAAATATCATGGTAGTCTTAAATAATTTTTTGAACAAATATTATGTTCAGACGAGCAACAAAAATGGGTCACAAAGATGTTGGGTTATGTCTTTGAAATTATCTACAAAAAAGGGAAGAAAAATGTTGTTGCAGATGCACTCTCAAGAAAGGATGAGGATGTGGAAGCATTTCTTTGTCCAATTTTTATTATCCAGCCGGATTGGATAACTGAAGAAAGGGTTTAATGGAAGAATGAAGAAGAAATGTGGAAACTCATTCAAAAGTTGCAGCAATGTCCCAAAACATACAGCCATGTCCCAAAACATATGATACATGTAGCTAGAAAATTGATTCATTATCATTACAAATATTGCTTATATATCTATACTAATTCCCAACTCAAACAAAATATTCTTTTGTAATTTCACGCCTCTCCCTTAGGAGGGCACTCAAGATTTTTTAAATATTACCACTGGGTCAAGAAGGAATTTTTTTGGGATGGCCCTAAATCTAATATTCAAAATTTTTTTGCAGAATGTTTGGTTTTCCAACAAAATAAAGTTGAGACAATTACGACCCCAGGTCTGTTACAACCTTTATCCATTCCAAGTAAATGTTTGGAGGAGGTTTTAATGGATTTTATCATAGTTTTACCCAAGTCTGAAGGAAGAAATGTTATCATGGTGATAGTTGATAGACTTACCAAGTATGCACACTTTTGTGCATTATCTCATCAATTTAAATCCAACATGGTTTCTAATGCATTTATGGAAACAATTCATAATATACATGGAAACACAAAGATTATTTTAAGCGACAAAGATCCCATTTTTACTGTAAATTTTTGGACCGATTTTTTTTTCTTTTTCTGGGTACTCAATTAGCTCATAGCTCATCTTATCATCCTAAATTTAATGGGAAAACTGAGATAGTGAATAAATTTTTGGAAGGATATCTTTGTTTCTTTGTATCAGATAAAAAAACATAATGGGTCAAGTGGTTACCTTTGGTTGAATGGTGGTATAAAACTTCCTTCCATACTTCAGCATAAATGACCCCATTTATGGCATTTATGGATATCATTCACCTTCCATCACATCATATTTAAGAGAAAATTCTTAGGTTAAAGCATTGGATGATCACATCCGACATAAAAAAAAATTCTCCAACTCTTAAAGGATAACCTCACTTTTGTGCAGAATAGAATGAAACAACAGGAAAATCAGCATCGTATCAAAATAATTTTTGATGTAGGTGACTCAGTATTTTTATGACCAAAACCATACAAACAAATGTCCCTCGAATAAGTTCGGAAGGATAATAAACTATCACCAACTTATCATTGTTCTTACAAGATGTTGCAAAATATTGGTACTATGGCATACAAATTGGAGCTTCCAGCATCTCCCCGAGTGCACCAATTTTTCCATTTTTCGTGCTACAACAAGGTTATAGGTGACAATATTTGAGTGCAAACAGTATTTGCAAAATTTAACGAGGAAGGAAAAATATTGGAACCTGAAGTAGTCACAGAAACAAGAACTTGACAACTACGAAATCGATCAATTTCAGAGTATCTCATCAAGTGGAAGAACTTACCTGGTGAAAATTTGATGTGGGAGGATGAGAATTTTGTACAGAAGAATCCATAACTACTTAAACATTGAGGAAAACACTCTTCTGAAGGAGAGGGGCATTTTAGGTCCGTATAATACTAGTGTATCCCCTTATTTTTATTGTTAGTGTATCCCCCTTATTTTTATTGTTGTGCCCATGTAGTCCCCATATTGTTATTATTGTTCCTCATAGAAGCCCACTATTGTTATGGTCGTGCCCTTACATTATTATTCTTATGTCGGCTCTAATTATATATTGATCCCTTAGACTCTTATATATTTAAAGGAGGTTTGATCATTTGAATCATCCAAGAATTTTTCATTTATGTAATGTAAAGGAGGTTTCCCCCTTGAAGAGGATAATTTTTAAGTTGTTGATATATATTCTCTTATATTTTGTGAGATGGTTTCATAAAAAAATTACTCTTAAAGACAAGGCTTTGATTTTATAATTCTATTTATATATATTTATGATTTGATCCTCACAAATATTTTCTCATCCATTATTTAGAATGCTAAGAAGCTTTTATGGGACAATTTTCTATGAAGAATATTGGTCTACTGCATCAATTACATGACTTGTAGGTTCACCAGTCTTTAGAAGTGAGTGTCATATTACAACAAAAATATTCCCTTGATTTACTTTAACAATTATGCATGGATGATTGTAACCTTGTGCCTACTCCTTTTTAGTCTAGTGTTACTCTTACCACCATTTTCACCCCACCATAGGCGGACCCTACATTGTATCACCATCTTGTTGGAAGTATACTCTGTTTGACACACACCAAACTATAATTTCATATTCAGTACAGCCTATTGTATAATCTCTCAGGATCCTCATCAAATTTACTAGAAATCGGCAAAGCGTATTCTAAGATATATTCAGGGCACTTTCAATTTTGGCATTCAGTATATTATTGGTTCTCCTGAGCCTATGGGTTTCATAGATTATGACTGGGTTGGTTCAGTGGATGATCGAAAGCCCATCTTTGGATTTTTTCCTTTCTTGGTTCTACTCATATTTCTTGGTCTTGGAAGAAAAAATCATTGATTGCATTATCTAAGATGAAATTTAAGTATTCAGTTATATTTCTCATAAGTAAGAAGTTCTTTGGTTGTGAGAATTATTTCTTGAGTTTGGAATTCAACAGCATAAACCTACTCTTCTATGGTGTGATAATTAAAGTGCAACACATATTTCTAGAAATATAATGGAGCATCATAGGAACAAACATATTGAAATCCATATGCACATCATTTTCATCCTAACATATGTACCTACTAAGGAACAAGTGGAAAATATTTTCACGAATACATTGGCATCGCCAATGTTTCTTTAGTAACAAAAATGCTTGGAATGAATGAATTTGTCCTTAGGGGGTCATCTTGAGTCTTCCATCCTTCACCTCCTCATTTTTCTCTTTTTCTCTTTGGTTTTTTTGTAATCTATTTTACGGCACAAAGTTTTTCCCTATGGGTTTTTCTCCTATTCTTGCTTACAAGAGGTTCTACATGGGTACCTAAGAAAGTCTTGTTGTTAAGACCCATTATTTGTTTTTTTTCCTCCATAAGTTTCGCTTATGTGGGGGGGGTGTTTGAGTTCCAATAAACAAGTCTCAAAACTTGTAGTATTGCATATCATCCTTATATATTTCATTGTAGGTCTTAACCTCTAGTTGTCACTAGAAGCTTCCATTTCTCCTATAAATTATAGAAATTCCTTGTAGATTCAAACTGCTAATTATAATTTTATAAAACAATAGACTTGAATCTACTCTACCAATTGTGGAAACCAATTTAGACAATTGTGAAATTAAGAAGCATACAAGAGAAAGGATTCAATCAACACATTACACAATGATTTCCTAGGGAAAGCCACAGCTAAAAACTCCGCTATTTGTATATTGCATTAGTCAGAAAATATGATAAGATTACAATGCTTTTCTCAAGCCTGAGAAACCTTTGTACTATCTCTATCTATCTCATTGCTTCCTATACAATCCTAGGCCAATACTTAACCAAATGTTTGCTTGCTCAATTCACTACTTCCCTGCGTTGTTTCCTTGGGTAATTAACCCCTATTAATTAGGGAAATCCCCATCCAATACTACACAATCCATCAAGGGACTTCCTCTAATTGCATGCACCATCTATACAATTTGGATGGTTATAAAACTAATAGTATGCTACCCTTGAATTCCAATCTCAACTAGGTAACACTTAGTTCACACATGCATGAGTTATTTATGGATTAACTATCAATTCTTTGGTTGATCATTGAGTGTGGCTCAAGTTACACTTCCACACTTTGACCTTCCACTAGTTCCTCTAATAGATAGAACTAGTTCAACTGAATTTAACTCAGATAAACTAAATTAATTAATTAAAACTAAAAATAAACTCAACTAAGGCTCATAAAAAGTAGGAACCACTCTACATGACTCAAGTTAGACCCTGAACTTGAATTAATTGAACGAACTAAGTCAAATCAACTTTGTTGACTCGTACAAGTTGTCATCAGATGTTGAATTATAATTTTCTTCTAATTTAATTCAAGGGAAAATTAAATTAGAATCTTTCTTGGTGCCATTTTCAACACTCCCTCTCAGCAAGAAAGGGATTATCAGAACCCCAATCCTGCCTCTATGGAACTTGAATTTTCCTCTTGACAGTGCCTTTGACAACATGTATGCATCATGTCCATCTCTAGGAATGTACTCTAGCATCATGATCTTCCTATACACAAAATTTCTGAGATCGTGATACCAAATGTCGATATACTTGGACCTATCATGAAAAACAAGATTCATTGAGAGTTTTATGCAACTCTGGTTGTCATGGTAAATCATTGTAGGATCCATCTGATGACCAAATAACCCAATAAGGGTCTCCCTCATCCAGATAGCCTCACGAGCTTCTTGAATACAAGCCATGTAGTCTTCTTCTATTGTACTAAGTACAATTGATCTCTCCTTCCTGTTGTACCAGGAAATTGTTGCTGATCCAATACTGAAGATTCCTCTTGATGTTCCCTTCCTATATGATGGACTCCCTGCCAAATCTACATATGTGAAACCTTGGAGCTTCACTCCCTCTATCTTTTTATAGCAAAGGCCAAAATGAGTGGTTCCTCTGAGGTTAACAACATAACACATGTCCAGTCGTTTTTTCACCAGGTACATAAGTGAACCCACAAGATGCTTGTAAATGGAAGCTTATACAAATTTTCTTGAAGTAACATCTTCCTTCCTCCAATTTCATGCTGGAGGAGTCTCCATGGGCTTGCTACTCTCCATGCGAAACTTCTTCAATCTCTCCTTGGCATACTTGCCTTGAGAGACAAATAGTTCCCCATCTCTTTGAAAAATTTCCAAACTAAGGAAATAATGCAAGAGCCCCATGTATTTCATCTTGAATTATGTTTCCAAATATTCTTTACAAGATTTTATCAGCTTCTCATCACCTGCTATAATTATTTCATCGACATATAATACTATAATCAATAATTTACCTTCAACCACAATATGGTAAAGGTTTAGATCTGCTTCACTTTTGCTGAAGTCCAACTCGGTGAAATAACTGTTGATCTTAGTGTACTATGCACGAGGTGCTTGTTTCAATCCATACATCACTCGCTTGAGTCTCCACACATGTGACTCTCTGTCAAAGGTCTCAAATCCTTCCAGATGCTCTATGTACACCTCTTCTTCAATCACTCTATTCAATAAAGTTGTCTTCACATCCATATGATGTATCTTCCATCCCATCTACGTTGAGAGTGCTATTAAAGATCTAATTGAAGACTATCTTGATACTAGAGAATAAGTCTCCTCATAATCAATCCCCTCCACCGGAGAGAACCCCTTGACCACAAATTTGGCCTTGTGTTTCTCGACACTCCCATCTGTTGCTTGATTCACCTTTTAAATCGACTTGGATCCTACAAATTAATTTTCCTTTGGTCTTTAGAAAAATTCCCATGCACTATTCCTGATAATCGAGTCATACTCCTCAACCATTGCATCAACCCATACTAGTTTCTCCACTTCTTTATTGAATGAGGATGGCTCAGTCTCTACACTCTTGCTCATATGATACATGTAGCCAGTGTACTGATCTGGTGACCTCTGCATGTGCTGTTATGTGGGTGCTCTGACATTCTCTCTAGCATCATGCATCAATCTATCATCCTCTCTGGTGCATTTCCTTCCATCTCTAGATGTCTCTACATGAGTGGGTGCTTCCACTCTGTCCTCCTCTTCATGTGGCTTCTCCACAAAATCTTGAGGTTCTTCCTTTGGATCTAAAAGCTCCTCATCTGCATGCAGCTAAAGCTCCATTCAAGGTAAATTTTCATGGCCTTCTCTTCATAGAATTTCACATCTCTACAAAGAATTGTCATCCTGTGAGATGGAAAGTACACCTGATAGTTGTGAGGTGTATCAGTGTACCCCAAAAATATGCCCCACTAAGTTGTTCGTTCTATATTTTTTTTTGCATCGTTGGAAACATGATAATAAAATGATGAACCAAATATTCTGAAGTGTAATTAGTGTATTTGGTTTCTTACCTAAAAATATTCCTTTGGTGTACTCATCCTGATAATCCGATGAGGACTCCTATTATTCACATACACTATTGTGTTTCATGCTTCATCCCACGAGTGCAACAGTAGGCTTTGATCACGTAACATCGCTTGTGCAAATCCCACATTAAGTTTTTTATTTATTTATGCAACTTCGTTCTAATGTGATTTATGAGGTGTTATTAAATACCATTGAATTCCTTCTGGTTCAAAAAATTTCTTGAACTCATTCGACACATATTCTCCACTATTGTTGCTCCTAAGAGCCTTCACTTTCCTTCCTATTTATTTCTAAAACGTTATTTGAACTCGCAAAATTTTGAGAACATCTGGTTGTTAAGATATTCCGATTGTGAGTAGTGACCTTTGGTTCTTGATCTAAGGAACTTACCCTATAAATTACTACACTGGTCTTTATTTTGCATGAATAATATCCAAAAATTTATGTGAGAAATCATCTAAAAATATCACATAATACCTGCTCTTGGCCGTGGAGGTTGTCAAGAATGATCCACACACATCTAATTGAACTCTTTCAAGGGTCATTTGTTCTCGATTGTTTTTATCATGAACGGTACAATTTTTGTACTTACCCAATGTACACCCTTTGCATGTATCACGCTGCTCTAGTGCGCCCTTAGGAAGTCTTGCATAAATCTTCTGCATGATCTTCAAAGCTCCATGGTGTAAATGGCCCAATATTCTATTCCATAACTCACCGTTGTCTCATCTCTACACCTTCTCTTATTTCGTGCTCAAAGTAGCACAATCTTATACATCCAATTTGTAGAGATTATTCATCTGAACTCTAATCTTCTTCACCAATCTCGTGGCTATGTGAAAAAGGAAAGCTTTCCTTTGGTAAATATCGCATCATAATTGCCATCTTACAACATTGAAACTGAAACTAAATTTTTCTTCAATCCTGGAACATACATGACATCTTTAAATGTGGAAGGAGAAATAGACTCCCTCTAAAAAGTAATAATACTGATGTCAATCATATTATACCTTCCATCATCTCCTATCTCAATGTGCATTTGTATGTCCTTCACCTCCAATTCACTAAATATTTATTTGTTCTTGGTCATATGGAATGAGGTTCCACTATACATGTACCACACACTACCCATCACTGATGACACCATGCATGTGATGAGGTTGAAATCTAATTCAAATTGTGAAGCAAGAGCTTCACCTTCCACTCATCCTAAGGGCTTCTTGTTTACCTTCTTGTTCGAACACTTCATGGAATAGTGTCCCAACTCGTGACAATAAAATTTTTTAATATTGAACAAGTCCTTCTTCTTTCCATCCTAACCATAATATGCTTTAGAATGGGATGCCTTCCCTTTCCCTTTATTTTCCTTTCTAGCCAAGGCACAATTATCCTCATCATCATGCTTGGATTAGGATCCATCTCTAGTATTCCTCTAAATCTCTTATTGCACCAATTCAAACCAGAAACGATCCCACTCTTGTATCTTCTCCCTCCCATTTACCGAATCCTGGTAGTTGTGCCAACACTTGGGAAGGCCTAGAAGTGTTAGGATGGAAAGATCTTATTCAAAAACTCTAAAAAAAACACTTTCAATATCATCCCAACATTGGATGAGCTTGGTCAAGTAATTTGGTATTGTGTCGCCCTTCTCCATCTTGATTTTCCTGAGCTTGTCCTTTAGTTCCAACTTCCTGTCATCACTATTGTTCTGAAACAAGTCTGTGAAGGTCTTCCTTTCCATAGAGGTTCGAGAAAATATGATCTCAAAATAATTCCAGTAGGATCCTTCTCGCCTTTTCTACATTATTATTACACGTCACCAGATCTTGAGAATAAGTTGTTGGAGCCTTAGGAATATCACTTTCTATGAACTCCTTCAGCCCGTTATTTTCCAACACTGCTTCCATCCCATCCTTCCAAACTATGTAATTCACATTTCTATCGAGGGCAGGGTAATTAGCCCCTATTAATTAGGGAAATTCTCATCCAATATAGTGTAATCCATCAAGGGCCTTCCTCTAACTACATGCACCATCTCTACAATTTGGATGATTATACAACTGAGAGTACCCTCAGTTGAACTCTACTATCAACTGGGTAACTCTCAATTCACACATGCATGAGTTATTTATGGTTGATCTATCAGTTCTCTTGTAGATCATTGAGTATGGTTCAAGTTCCACTTCCACACTTTGACCTTCCACTAGTTCCTCCAACAATTCGAACTAGTTAAACTAACTTTAACTTAGATAAACTGAAGTAATTAATTACAACTCAAAATAAACTCAACCAAAGCTCCTAAAAACATGGAACCACTCTACATGACTCAAGTTAGACCCTCAACTCAAATTAACTGAACTAGATAAGTCAAACTAACTTAGTTAACTTGTATAAGTTATGGTTCTCAGACTTTTGTGGTTTTCATTGATTGCAGAATCCAGATTATCCACAGTATCATAAAACAATGGTTGACGTTTTGAATCCCAATGGGGATCCATCTTCATGACGAAAAATGAATGAAGAATGAAAGAAGGTCGCAAAAGGTCAAGGTATAAATAGTGAAAGGTTGAGATAATGAGAAGAACTGACAACAGATTTTATAATTTATTTAAAATAAACAGTATTTTATTTTTTTTAAACATTTTTAAAAAAATTCCTAATTTTTTATAAATTAATTTTAATTTAAATAATAAATATTAAAAAAAATAACTATTTTATAAATTAAATTTAAATAAAAAAATTTTAATTAATAAATATTTAAAACTTATTATAATTATTTTTATAATTTTAATTTTAATTTTTCATTTATTATAAACCTTTAAGTGCTACTATATTAATTTTAATAAATTAATTTTAATTATAATATAGTAATCTTAATTTTAAAATTTTTTAATTATTGTTTAATTATTTAAAAAAAAATATAATCTTTATATTAATTACATAATATATTAAGAATTTTTTTTTTAATGTGTAAATTTTTAATCTATATTCTAAAATTTTACCTAAAATAGTATAATAAAATAACCATTTAAATATATGTTTAAATTTATGTTAATAAATAAATGCTAATAATTAATAAATATTAGTACAACTAATGAATATTTATTAAATATATTTTATTAGTTTAATTAAATCATAGTAAATTTTATTTTTTAAAATTTTTTAATTTTTTAATTTAATATGATTTGAATTTTTATCATAACTTACTTTCATTCACTGATAATAATTATTAATTAATTAATTTTCATTAATAGAATAAAATTTAATTAATAAAGATAATTATTACAAGTAAGTGAAATAATAAGTGTTTTGTAATGACATGACCCTAAACTGTTTACTGATAAGGAGGAGAAGCAAACCTGCGAAATTATACCTAGGATGAGGACGAACCTAAGGAGAAATTTTTTTTAATTAGAGGTCACCAACTATCACTAATCTTGTATCCTTCGTCCCTGTTTATGTTATGCAGGTGTTTTATAATCTCCAACGCTTATCTAAGCTTTTGTCTTTGATAATGTTCCTCCCTTGCAATGATTTTAGCATCCTCAAGCCATAAGTGATGTTTTGTTTTCGAGGAGTGATAAGCAAGAGCCGAGGTTCTAGATCACTCATGTTTAATATCGACACCATGCTCTTTTAGACACTTTTGAAGAAAGCGCCCGGTTTCACCAATATAACTCTTCCCACATGAGCAGTTAATCTTGTAAACAAGTTTTCATGAGATGTGGAATTCCAATTTTCTTCTAATTTAACTCAAGGGAAAATTAAATTAGAATCTTTCTATGTGCCATTCTCAAAATAAATTAGCATGGCATGCAATGTTTTTCCTCAAGAAAGAAAATATTTTCTTCATTTTTCAATTTTTTCGATCTCTTTCTTAGAAGGCTTTTAGATCTTATAGTTTGATCCATGGGTGTTTTTGCACTCTTATAGCTAGACACCAACTTTAGCAATAAAAAATACTACATAGTTGAGCAAGAAATTAAGAAAACTATTATTGTTAGTGTACAAGACCATGGACTATTCAATTTCTTACTGATCTCTAGGGAATTTGATAGAATGACTTTTCCAACACCTAACATTATAATAAAGTTGTATGTGCCTATTAGGAAGGAAAGGAGAAATTAACACCACTAAATGAAGTACAATATTGGAGAGTACATATATTCCTTTATCTTATTCAATTGTAACATTTGTAACTACTGAACAATTATTTAATCATTGGCAGTAGTTGTAATTGTAACATTTGTGAATGAACAATGCTTTAATCTTGGTACTATGTATTTCCTTCAATTTTTTGATGATTATAGACTCAAGTGAGGTTGGCATGAAGATTCCAAGTCTTGGCCAAATATTTGAGGTATATGAGAATATATCTCTTTACAATAATAGTACAAATGTTATTCAAGTAAATTTAAGAAGAAGTTGTGGCATGATAAATAAGAGAAAAATAATATACTATAGGAAGGTGATAAACCCTAATATAAAAATTCAAAAGAATCTCTATATTTTATTTGGTTCAATGAAGAAAATCAACATTTCTAAAATAAGAACAAATTATATTCATATATGGAGAGAAAGGAGAGGTTCAAAATTCATAAAATGTCTTGCACCTAAAGAAATTATTCTTTTGTAACACTAATAGGGTTAAAGATGAATCATTTTTCTCTTAGAGCACATGCATACACAGTAATAAATATCAATTTCAAAATATTTGTTACAATACTAATGTTACAAACCCGTTTAACCCATCAAAATTTAAACAATTCAGATATCCTTGTCTTATGTGTTTCCTGCAATAAAAATCTAACTCAATCCTAGTGATTCCATACTTTTGATAAACCAATATTGATTTCAATAGATGTTAATAACCACCACAATCATCATTAAAATTTTAATAAGTAAATTTAAACTCAAATAAATTTGTGTATTGATTACTTTCTTTTGTTGGGTGTGGAGCCCGATTAACTTCTTTATTTTGTATCACAGCATTGGACCCTTGTTCTTAACAGGGCGACAATGTCACCCGTAATTTAACACTGCTTGGGGGGTCCAAGGGGGGGTGGGGCTGTTAATTTATGGATCCCCCCCCCCCCCCCTAGCAGGGGGTTTCGGGGGAAATGCCCCTGAAGCTAAAACATATGTAAAATTTCCTTTTAAAAGTATTGTGATTTCTAGTCAATCTAGGTCGTTCATTAGGCGAATGATATGATGGTAGAAGTTATGTTTAATTTAGGGTATTTTTCCCTAGAAGGCAACACCTCATTTTGTATGAGCGAATTTTATTGCGACTATGTATTGTACGTGTATTCTCGAAGCGAGAAACAGATAGGGAGACTGTGAAAGAGAATAGAGGAAATTACAACATATATGCTGTAGGTTGTGTCTCTTCATTTTGCTGGATAATAGAAAGGAAGGAATGGTTGTTCAGGGTGGACGTGGCCCAAACTAGGTGAACCACATATATATGTGTCTCTCTGGCTCTATATGTTTTCTGTGTTTGTGTTTCCACATATTTTATTTGTTACATTGCTCTATAATATATAATTTTATAACAATTGGTATCAGAGCCGAAGGTTTTTTTGGCTGATAAACTCACAAGAAAGAAGGGTTCCTAGTTCAAGTGGGAGAAATGGTAGAAGATGGTAAGTTTAGGGTCAAGAAATTTAACGACCAAAACTACCCACTGTGGTAGATGTAGATGGAAGATTATCCGTATCAGAAAGATCTGTACCTACCATTGAGTGAAAAAACAAAGAATTCAGCGAGCATGACAGGTGCAGAATGGGAGATTCTTGATAGAAATGCACTTGGAACAATACGATTGTGCCTTGCAGCATCAGTAGCCTTCAATATTGCGAAGGAAACAACAACAGAGGGTTTAATTAAGGCATTGGTGGAACTATATGAAAAACCCTCGGCCTTAAATAAGGTATTTCTTATGAAATGTTTATTTAATATGAAAATGTCGGAAGGTGGATCTATTGCTGACCATTTAAATTATTTTAATATGGTTACCAGTCAGTTAATTTTTGTAGGGGTAAAATTTTATGATGAATTTAGGGCTCTATTGTTTCTATGCTCATTTCCAGAAAGTTGGAATGGTTTAGTTATGGCCATTAGTAACTTTGTCTCTGAATCTAGTACTTTAAAGTTTGATGATGTTGTCAGTGCTATCCTTAGCGAGGAAATACGATGGAAAAGCTTCGGTGAGACATCGGGTAATTCTTTGAGTGCAGATACTAGGGGAAGAAAAATGGAAAGAGGAAAGAGTTCAGGATATTGCAGTAAATCAAGGAAAGTTAGATCCAAGTCCAGATTGGGGATAGTGTGTTGTAAATATGGAAAGAAAGGACACCTGAAGAAAGATTGTAGATATCGGAAGGGAAAAGAAGGAGACACACAACAAGAAAGAAATCATGAAGAAAATGTGACAGGTGATGTGTTACAAGATTCTTTGATTCTTTATTTAGAAAATGTTCCTAATTCGTAGGTGGTAGATTCAGGGGCCTCATTCCATGCCACACTTGATAAGAAATATTTTCATGACTATGTTCAAGGATATTTTGGACAAGTTCATTTGGGTGATGATAAACCCTATAACATTGTTGGAATGGGTAAAGTTCTTGTAAAACAGCAAAATGGAAACCAATGGCTATTAAAGGAGGTAAGGCATGTTCCAAATCTGAAGAAAAATCTGATTTCAACAGGGAAGTTAGGCAGTGAAGGTTGTGTGACAAATTTCACAGATAAAACTTGGAAGGTCACCAAAGGAGCCCTAGTAATAGCAAAAGGTGAAAAGGTTGGTACATTTTTTTTATGCAATGGTATTTCTAACTCTGTTAACTCTTTAACTTCCAAAGGATCATATGCAACATTATGGCATCATAGGATCAGACACATGAGTGAGAAGGGGATGAAGATTCTTCACTCAAGAAATTTGTTGTCAGGTTTGAATAATATTCATTTGGATTCTGTGAGAATTGTATTTATGTAAAACAAAAGAGAGTTATATTTCTTGGAGTTGGGAAAGAAAATAACAGAAAAAAATTAGAGCTTGTGCATACATATTTATGGGGAGTTGCTCAGGTATCATCTCTCGGTGGCTCTCATTATTATGTTACTTTTATTGATGATGAAACTAGAAAAACTTGGATTTATTATATTCAGAATAAATCTGATGTATTTGATACTTTCAAGAAATGGAAAGCTTTGATTGAGATTGAGACAAGAAAAAATTTGAAGTGTCTGAGATCAAAAAATGGAGGTGAATATTGCAGTAAAGATTTTGATAGGTACTGTTCAGAGCATGGAATTCATAGAGATAAGGCAGTTCCAAGAACACCACAAGAAAATGGTGTGTCAGAAAGGATGAACAAAACAATCATGGAGCATGCAAGGTGCATGATATTGCATGCAGGACTGCCTTTACAATTTTGGGAAGATGTTGTAGATACTGTTGTTTATCTAAAAACCAAAGGGCCTTCAAGTTCCTTGGATGGTGGTATTTCAAAGGAGGCATGGACAGGTAAAAAGGTAAACTACTCTTTTTTAAAGCCTTTTGGTTGTGAGGCCTTTGTCCATATTAATAAATGAAATAGAACAAAACTTTTGGTTATTATATGTAGATGACATGCTTGTTGTAGGGTCTAACATGCAGGAAATAAATGTGCTGAAAAGAAAATTGGAAAATTCATTTGCAATGAAGGATTTGGGAGCTGCAAAACAAATCCTTGGTTTGAGAATAACTAGAGACGGGAAAAATCGCAAATTAACATTGTCTCGGAATGAGTACACACAAAAGGTGTTGAAAATATTTAATATGAAGAATTCAAAACCAGTTAGTACACCTTTTGCTAGCCATTTCAAACTTAGTAAGGAGGTGTGCCCCAAGACCCAAGAAGAAATGGAGTATATGTCTAAATTTCCATATGCATCAACAGTTGGAAGCTTAATGTATGAAATGGTCTGCACAAGGCTTCATATTGCACATGCAATGGGAGTTGTAAGCAGGTACATGAACAATCTAGGAAAAGAACATTGGATTTCATTGAAATGGATTCTCAGATATTTGAGAGGTACCACAAATCAAGCATTATGCTTTGGTGGTTCAAACATTGCTTTACATGGATATGTTGATGCAGATATGGTAGGTGATAGAGATAACATGCTAAGTACTACAGGGTATGTATTTACTGTAGGTGGAACAAATGTTAATTGGGTTTCAAAAATCCAAAGTGTTGTTGCACTTTCAATGACATAAGTAGAGTAGGTTGCTGCTACAGAGGCTAGCAAAGAAATGATTTGGTTAAAAAGGTTTATGGATGAGATGGGCATGTTATACATTGAAAACCAAAGTTCCATTCACCTTGAAAATAACTCATCATTTCATTCTAGAACTAAAAACATACATCTAAAGTACCATTTCATACAGTCAATATTGGAAGATGGATAGTTGAAGCTGGAAAAGACACACACTAGTTAAAATCCTGCAGATATGCTAAGAAAAGTTGTAACCAGGGAGAAACTAAGATTATGCTCAGTTTCATTTTGTATTCAAGTATGATGATGAAGATGAGAAACAACCAGGTCCAAAGTAGATTAATTGTCAAGCAAATGAAGTAGCGGACGAGTTGCAACAATCACTCTCCAAGTGGGCTATTGTTGGGTGCGGAGCTTGATTATCTTCTTTATTTTATATCACATCATTGGATTCATGTTCATAATGGGGTGACAACGCCGCCTGTAATTGAACACTGCCTGGGGGGTCCAGGGGTAGAGTGGTTGCGACTTTATGGAGCCCCCCCCCCCCCCTACCCCCGTGGTGGGGGGTTTTGGGAGTAGCGCCTGCGAAGCTAAAAACAAATGTAAAATTTCCTTGTAAAAATATTGTGATTTCTAGTCAATTTGGGACGTTCAGTAGGGGGATGATCTGACGGTAGAAGTTATGCTTAATTTAGGGTTTTTTCCGCTAGAAGGAAACCCCTCGTTTTGTATGAGGGCATTGTATTGCAGATGTGTATTGTACGTGTATTCTAAGAGCAAGAAACAGATAGGGAGACTGTGAGAGAGAACATAAGATATTAGAGCAGATCTGTTGTAGGTTGTGTCTCTTGATTTTGCTGGATAATAAAAAGGAAGGACTGGTTGTTCAACATGGATGTAGCCCAAACTGGGTGAACCACGTATATTTGTGTCTCTCTGGTTTTATATGTTTTATGTGTTTGTGTTTCCGCATATTTTATGTGTTGCATTTCTCTGTAATATATACTTTTCTAACATCTTTCTATTTTTCTTCAGTCATTTTTGTTTAATGATTATGGTGATGGTTGTTAATATTCACTAATATTATATTTGATTTTTAAATCATAAAAATGAAATATTTATTTTAAATAATTTTAATAATTTTAAAACATAATGGTAGGAAAGGCTTCTCCAACCCCATGCAATAGAGATATTGTAATGTTTAATATTTTGACTTAGTTAAAATGAAAAAAATAAATTTAAAATCAAATAAAATAATTAATTAATCATTGTAATTATTAATAAAACATGTTAATTTAGTAAAATTACATTAAACTAAAACTAAAATGCCACATTAATCTAGCCATGTTAATCGGGTAGTGATTTTGACAACTTAGATGCCACATTTTGAGTAATTTATGGAGAACTCAAAAAAACACAAACAAAAAAAAAAGTATGATTTATAATTAACCTAGGCTAAATCCACTGTATCTACTAAGTGCTAAGAGTTATCAAATCTCTTGACATGCAAACATCTTTTAGAGTGAAAAGAGATATGATCATTCTAAAGGCTTGGTAGATCCATAGCTAAAATGGATCTAGATTGGTATTATGATAAGTGTTTACTGGTTATCAATCTATATATGAAATATGTTTTATAATAATAATAACAAGAACAATAATAATCTAAATTACAACTTATATAATATCTTTTTTATTTCTAAATCTTAATACGAGGAATATATAATTTAATTAATATTTTTTTTGCGAATTTATAACCAATGTGTTGATTTAAATTTTTTTTTAAATTTATAATTAATTACTCTTTGACTTTATTAATTTTATTTGATTTAGGATAATTAGAGATCTTTTACAAGGATACAATTTAGAATGGATGTTATCAAATCTCTTGACATGCAAACATCTTAAAGTGAAAAGAAAATTGATATTTTAAAAAGTTGATAGATCTAAAATTAAAATAAATCTAAAATAATATTATAACAAATGTTTACCAATTATCAATATATATATTAAATATTTTTTAATAATAATAATAATAACAATAACCATATTAATGTAATTTTAAAATTATAACTTATATAATAATTTTTTATTTCTAAACTTTTGTATAAGCAAATATATAATCTATTTAATATTTTTTTTTGGTAAATTTACAAGGAATATGTGATTTTACAAATTTATAATTAATTACTGCTTTGATTTTACCTATTTTGTTTGATTTAAGATGATTACTCATCTCTCTGAGGAGGAGAAAACTTAGAGTCGACGTACACATCAGAATTTTCGTAAAAGACTATACACTTAAAATGACCAAATATTTGGATTTCAGTAAAATCTTGACCGCTGTTGATATGAATAACTTGGTCGACAAAACATAGAATCCATATGCCTGCCATATTTTCCGTAGGCAAAATTTTATAAAATCAAAAGTGATTTGAGTAGAATTTTTGTCAACTTGATTCCGTGTGGCGCAAGTATATGTTTGAATTGAATTTTTTGGAAATGATAATAATGAATTTATAGTATTTTTTTTAAAATGATAATAATGAATTTATAGCATTTTAATATTAAGAAGGTTTATTAAATAAATCAATAAATTTTAAAAGATTATTATAATAAATAAAAATTTTAAAATAAAAGTGATGAATTTTAATTATAAAAAAAATGGTAGTAAAATGGAAAATATAAGTAGATAATCTCTATAATCTCTAATGAATTGTACATCAATTATTTCTTAAAATATAAAAACTAATAAGACATTTACTTTTCATTATATAAATAAATAAATAAATAATAAAACTATTTTATTATTATTTTAGTTAAATATATTTTTAATTATAATATGGAAAAAAACTTATTTGTTATTTTAATACTATTTTATTACTCATATATGTGTGTGTTAATATTGAAATTTCAACATTATTATTATATTATTTTTTAGTTGATATTATATTTCTTTAAAATACCATGAAAGCCAAGTGTATTTATATTAGACAACCATCCATCTTAAACATGTAGCCTAGTAGTGGTCCCAATTTGTCTAGAGAGAAACAATATATTTTTTACCATACAAAATTCTAACTAATTTAACACCCTTAAAGTGATTAATGTGCGAACTAAAGTATTATAGAAAAAAAACACTATAAACTAAAATTCATAAGATGAAGAGTTTCAAGATGTGATAAGTGTTAGATCTTTGGCACTCAAGCTAGGTGGAGCTAGAGGAGTAGGAAGAAAATGAAGGTGGGACTCTATATCATTGATCCTTGTAACCATTATTTCTAAACATACCTACTGGTTTCTATGAACATGTTTGATTTGCTACGAAGCTGTGAGAATATTATATTTCTCATATCTTTCTTCATGCCAAATTAAATGTCAGGTCAAGATTACGTTCTTTATATATAAAATAAATAAGACAAAAGTCGGTGAACCCAATGAAGGTGGGACTCTATATGATTGATCCTTGTAACCATTATTTCTAAACATACCTAATACATTTCAATCCGGCTACAGGGTTCCAGCGACTGACGATCTATTGCGACCCCGCTGAATGGTCCAATAAGGTAGGCCAAATCCTTCCAACCGTACCCAGAAGATTCCGATCTGAGAAAGAAATGACAGGGAGTGTGTATTTTGACTGTGGACGGTATGAATTCATTTTTTTAATGGTAATGAACTTTCAGAACCGTGTGGCAATGTATCTCGAGGAAATACAGAAGCAGGAGAGGACAAGGAGAAGCAGTCAATCTTCATCTTCGTCACTGCACGGCTTAGTATTTCCTTCACCCACGGGTCGTGTAATTCATGTTCGCCTTCGTGCGATCTGCCAATCGCCGAAATTGCTCCGATGTTTCCAAACAGGTGATTTCCATCCTTAGCCGGATCGCAATTATAATGTTGAAATACTCTTGCAGGTTTCTCCTCTCACCCTCCAGATTGTGATTTTAGATCGCTGCGCCTGTCATCGAATTTGCATTGTACCAGTGTAGAATATAATGGGTTTCCTACAAGCAATAATCCTTGCAGCCATTCTGTCCATATTGGTTGGAGAAACTGCTGGCAATTATGCCATCAATTTTCCTAGTTTCAATCTCAATAGCGATGCCGGTAATTTCAATATGCTCAACTCCACAATGAGCTCCAACGCGTTGCATGTCTCGCTGGATACGATTAATAGCGATCCCCAATACTCGCTAGCAAATATATGTGGAAGAGCGTTGCTGAAAAGGAGTTTCAGGCTATACCGTGGGAATAAGACCGCATCCTTCAATAGCTCATTCATTTTCAATATTCAACCGAAGACTGGAAACGGCGGAGAGGGTCTGGCTTTTATCATAACTTCGGCTGATTATTTACCTGATAATAGCTATGGCGAATGGTTGGGACTGTTCAACGCCTCCACAAATGGCAGTAGCAGTAGTAAAGTGTTGGCAGTCGAATTTGATACAAGGAAGAGTCCAGGGACCAACGATCCCGATGACAACCATGGAGGTATTAATGTTAATGGCATAAATTCCATAAATTCAATTTGACGGGCAATTACGGCTACAATAACAGCCAGACAAATTACGATGTTCAGGCGTCCATTGTGTATGATGGGCATACAAAGAAGCTGGACGTGTTTGTCGCAAAGAAGAATGATGCGATGCCTGCATCATGGATCTGTCAACAATCCTCGACCAGGAGGCTTATTTCGGCTTTTCTGCCTCCACTGGTGTGGATACGGAGCTCAACTGTGTTAAATCCTGGACATTAGTTATTGCTCAAACAGGACATTAGTTATTGCTCAAACCCCAATACGGAGGACCGTCCTAACATGAGGGAGGTTACCCAGATACTGGCTCGGACCATGCCTCCACCCGAGGTGCCTCGCATCAGGCCGGCGTTCGTTTGGTCCCATGTGGCCTCCGAAGCCATGAGCTTCGCAACACTAAGTAGCAGCGGGAGTGGACCGACTTCCCTGAATGCTTTATTGCCGCCGTCTGATCTAATTGCAAATCAAATAGGGAGGTGATTTGCAGCGGAAGTCTGAAGGACACTGCCTGCTCTCGATTTGGCATTGGAGCTGAAGGTTTTGAATTATAGCTTTTGAATTTTTGTGGCCAGGTATTTTTTGTTTTGTTTTGGTGTTCCTGTAGCAAAGATTTAATGTTCAGAACATATCATACATTTAATTTCAGTCAGAATTTGTGTCTTTCCTTGGATAAGAGTCGTAACACAACATCAAAAAAAATTAGCAGAGTCAAATTTGATTTTTATACCTTGCCCTATCTGGCAATCGATTCCTCGTGAAAGTTTCCTTGTAAATTTTATGAACTTCCCATCTCGTATTGGGCTTTGTAAAACGCAATTTTTTCATGAAGAAAAAAATGCTTTCCTTCATTAGATAAAAATGCTTTCCTTCATTAGATAAAAAATGCTTTCCTTCATTAGTTGATCTGTTTACTTCTATCGGATCTCATATCCCTCCTGACTGTTACATACATATCCGAGTTATCCCTATAATCATCTTTTCCAATGTCATAGCAAGTGTCATTATATCCTTACAAATAAAACTTTTGCCACTATGAACCATGGTGCACAGATTTTTCTTATCATGTAACGGGTTATCCGTATTTGTGGTTATGATCTGTATGTAACAAATATGAAAATGTAGTTAATTTCCTGTGCCGATGCTATCTGTATGTAGCTAATCTGTTAATGTAATCGATGACCTATACTTAGGCAAGGGTCTATTCTGATCTGTGTTTAGCTCTCATATTTCATTTGTCTTTGATAACAACTGCTCCAACTGATAAAACGGACAGGAATTAGTCTCCAACATTAGGAGAAAAAAGGTTGCTACTTTGATGGACTGTGTGGTTACAATATATCTTAATGAAGGTTTAAATTTTGATTAAGGTGTAGCCCAGGACTGTAGGTTTACAATATATTTTAATCGAGGTTTACTTTTTGATAAGTACTAGTTATAGGTACATATATTGCATTACAGATATGCGTCTGAAGCCTACATTTTCTTTGCTGTATAAATTGAATAATAAGAGTTAGCAATTATTGAACCTCCGACACATTATTGGTTGGCAAGGCTTTGAAATTTATACAATAAGAGTTAGCAATTATTGAACCTCAGACACATTATTGGTTGGCAAGGCTTTGAATGATGGAGAGAATTACTTTTATTATAATTAGTTTAAATTCATCTAATTTTAGGGATTAAGTTTTTCGTTTAAGGGTATGATAGATTTGAAGTTATATGGATCTAAGTTGGTTCCAATTGAGGCTAATAATATTTTTCTAGATAAACTTCATATTTTGAAATTTACATTATGTTTTCTTTGTTTGACATGACCATACCATTCTCATCTTTCGTTTAGTCTATCTTACTTGCCTTGAATGGTTTGTACATCTGTGTTTGGATGTTTTGAGTGATGGTTTGAGTGGTTTGTGTGTCAATATTTTCGTGGAAGATTGATATTGCACTTATATTTCATTTAATTTTAGGTATCACAAATTTTGAGAACTAAAATTCAAAATAAATTAAAAAATAAATAAATATATTTATTGTGATATTTTTTTATATTTAATTAAATGTAATTTAAACGAATAATACAATTCTTTTATTAATAAATAAAATTATTAAATTGTTTGATGTATTGTGTATAGAAACTTTGGGTGAAAACCATTAAATTTATAATATTTTTCATATTGGAAATATTATAAAAAAAATACATGAGACCTTGCAACCATTTTGAAATTTTCATTTTATTTATAAATATGTATAAATATATTTTAAATATAATTGTATTAGTTGACTTTTAAAATTTTGTAACACAAAAATAATAAGAATGTGCAATTTAGTTAAATATGTTATTTATATTAAATTTAATGAAATTTGTTATGGATTATTTTTTTAATTTTTTTTATTATTGTAAAATTATTAAAAATTATTTATTAATATATTATAATAATTAATATATTAAAAAAAATATTATTGTTTTTATTGATTAAGTTTTCTATTGTATTAAATTTTTTATATAAAATTAGTTTAGATCCATCTTAACTCTCGATCTATCAAGTGTCTAGAGGGATCAAATCTCTTGAGGTGCAAACCTCTTTTTTTAGAAATTTGATCCCTCTAGGCCGGCTCTTGATAGATCTTAAGTTAAGATGGATCTCGGGTGGTTTGTGCGGCCAAGGAAAAAATATGGAACATATGATTAATTTTATCAATAATATGCAAATAAATATAATATTAATATAATCATTTTAAATATGTTAAATATGTCTCAAATTAATTTGGTTGTTTTAATTTTAAATTTTCTTAGTTAGCTCGGTTTTAATAAAAAAATTGAATGAAAAGTGACAATGCAATAGTGTTGAATGATAGAATATGTGAATAATAAGAATGTAGTCAATTACAAATAGCCTTCATTGTGATCAATCTCAAACTAGTTTTTTCTCTTATTCTTATTGCCACCCTTCTTGGTTTTGTCATCTTCTCATATCGATTATATGAAAGGGACAATTGACATCGTAAACCATTTAAATCTTTAGCATGAACTGTTGTAGTAAACATCATACCTTGTCTCTTTTTCTCTACAATATTAATAGGTTGAATTAATATAACACAAAATCAATGTACATTGCCAACATTTTTTTCTGCTTACACTGAAATCATTGCACATTGTTAATCCAATCACTTTAAAATTCATATACCATCATACAGCCAATTACATCAAATTAGAAATCAACATCTACACTGAAATCAATGCATCTAATGCAAGCAATTAAATAAGATTAGAAAACAACTTCTACACTGAAATAATGCATCTAATGCAAGCAATCAATAGGATTAGAAATCAACATCTACACTCAAATCAATGCATCTAATGCAAGTACGAAAATAAGATTAGAAACCAACATCTACACTGGAATCAATGCATTTAGTGCAAGAAATCAAATAGGATTATAAATCACCATCTACACTGGAATCAATGCATTTGGTGTAAGCAATAAAATAGAATTAGAAATCATCTACATTGAATCAATGCATCTAGTGTAAGCAATCAAATATAGTTATAAATCAACTTCTACATTGAAATCAATGCATCTAGTGCAAGCAATCAAATACGATTAGAAATCACCATCTACACTGAAATCAATGCATTTAATGAAATAAATCAAATATGATTAGAAACCAACATCTACACTGAAATCAATGCATTTAATGAAATAAATCAAATATGATTAGAAACCAACATCTACACTGAAATCAATGCATTTAGTGCAAGCAATCAAATAGGATTATAAATCACCATCTACACTGAAATCAATGCATTTAGTGCAAGAAATCAAATAGGATTAGAAATCATCTACACTGAAAGATTCAATGCATCTAGTGCAAATAATCAAATAGCATTAGAAACCAACATCTATAATGAAATCAATGCATCTAGGGAAACCAATCAAATAGGATTAGAAGCCACCATCTACACTTAAACCAATGCATTTAGTGCAAGTAATCAAATAGGATTAGAAATCATCTACATAGAAATCAACGCATCTAGTGCAAGCAATCAAATATCATTAGAAATCAAAATATAAACTAAACTAAATGCATCTAGTGCAAGAAATCAAATAGCATTATAAATCGCCATCTACACTAAAATCAATGCATCTAGTTGAAGAAATATTCCTCCCTCTCTCCCCCCTCCATCTATATCTATATCTCCTTTCATCTCTCCTTTTTTATATCTCTATCTCACCCAACAAACACACACGCTTTCTCACTCCATATCTATCAATCTCTTTTTCCCTCCCTCCCTCTCTCCATCTCTCTCTTCTTCCCTCTCCTCACCTTCCATCAATATCTCTATCTCCCTATGTTTCTTTATATCACCCAAAAAACATACACTATCTTTCTCCAATCTATCTATCTGTCCATCCCTCCTCCTCTCTCTCTCTCTCTTCCCCTTATCTCCTTATCCCCCGCTTCTCTCTTTTTCCTTATGTTTTCCCCTCTCACTCTCTCTCCATATTCCTTATCACTCCCTCTCTCTCTCTCCATATTTCTCTCTCTATGTCTTTCTTCTTACCTCCCTCTCTCTCCCTATCCTACTTCATCTCTCTTTTCCTCCCTCTCTCCACTCTCTCACATCCTCCCTATTCCTTCCTCTATCTCCCTTTATCTCCCACCCCCCTCTCTCTCACTTCACCCTCCAACTTTGTTACTATATCCCTCCCTCTTTCCTTCTCTCTCCTCCCCCCCATTCTCTCCACATATCCTTCTTTATCTCTTTGTCTCACCCCCCAAAATACACACTCTCTCTCCATCTCTCCCTTTTCACTCCCTCTCTCTCTCCACTTCTCACTCTCTATGTCTTTCTTATTCCCTCCTTCTCTCCCCTCCAGCTCCCTCTCTCTATCCCTCTCTCTCTCCCCTCCATCTCCATCTCTCTACCCATCCCTCTCGCCTCCTCTCTCGCAATTGTTCTCTCTTTTCCTTCCTCTCTCTTCCCCCATCACACACACACACTCCCCCTCCTTCTCTTTTCCCTCCAATCCTCTCTCTTCCCCCATCACTCTCCCCCTCTCTCTCAAGTTCTCTCTCTCCATTTCTCTCCTACCTCACTGTCTCTTCCCCATATCTCTCCCTTTCTTTGCCCTCCAATCCTCTCTCTTCCCCCATATCTCTCTCTCTCTCTCTCTCTCTCTCTCTCTCTCTAACTATGTTAATATTTCCCTCCCCCTCCCCTTCTCTCTCCTTCTCTCCCCCCTTTATTTTCCATCCTCTCTCTCTCTCTCTATCTCTCTCTCTCTCCAACTATGTTATGATTTTCGTCCCTCTCTCCTTATCCCTACTTCTCTCCACCCTTCTCTCCATTTATCCTTCCTTGTCTCTTTATATCACCCCTCAACATATACACACTCTCTCCATCTCTCCCTTGTAAATCCCTCTCTCTCTCCACCTCTCACTCTCTATGTATTTCTTCTTCCCTCCCTCTTTCCCCTTCCAAATCCATCCTCTATCCCTCCCTCTCTCCTTCTCTCTCTCAAGTACTCTCTCTAATCCTTCATCTCTCTTGTCCTTCCTCTCTTTTACCCCATCTCTCTCTCTCTCTCTCTCAATCTCTCTCTCTCTCTCTCTCATCCTCTCACTATCTCTCCCCTCTCTCCTTCTCTCTCCCCCCCCCCCCTTCCATATTTGTGTCTCCCTCTACCTCTATTACCTTTCTCTACCTCTCTCACTCCTCTCCCTCACTCTATCTTCATTCATTCTCTCCCCTCTCTTTTAGTTTATCTCCATCTCTACCTTGTGACACCCCCTATCTCTCCACCTCTATCACTCTATGTATTTTTCTTCCTTCCCATATAAATCTAGAGTTATGTTGATGTTTGGAAATTTCCTCACTCAACATGTGAGAAATTTCCCAGTCAGAGTCCCAATTAGACTCTTCTTCCTTGTGATAGCAATCATAATTGGTTCAAGTAGGTTTCAAGGTACCTATGTCCTAGAAGTAGCCTAAGTTAACCTAACCTATGATAACTTAAACAATTATGTACAAAATTCATAAGAATGACCTTCAGTCTGCTTAGGAATGATGATTGTTTAAGAATAACAGGCTAAAGGGAAAATGAATCATATGTAGAATAATGTTTAGGTGAGATGATCCTTAATTAATTTGGTTGTTTTAATTTTAAATTTTCTTAGTTAGCTCGGTTTTAATAAAAAAATTGAATGCAAAGTGACAATGTAATAGTGTTGAATGATAGAATATGTGAATAATAAGAATGTAGTCAATTACAAATAGCCTTGATTGTGATCAATCTCAAACTAGTTTCTTCTCTTATTCTTATTGCCACCCTTCTTGGTTTTGTCATCTTCTCATATTGATTATATGAAAGGGACAATTGACATCGTAAACCATTTAAATCTTTAGCTTGAAATGTTGTAGTAAAAATCATACCTTGTCTCTTTTTCTCTACAATATTAATAGGTTGAATTAATATAACACAAAATCAATGTACATTGCCAATATTTTTTTGTGCTTACACTAAAATCATTGCACATTGTTAATCCAATCACTTTAAAATTAATATACCATCATACATCCAATTACATAAAATTAGAAATCAACATCTACACTGAAATCAATGCATCTAATGCAAGCAATTAAATAAGATTAGAAAACAACTTCTACACTGAAATAATGCATCTAATGCAAGCAATCAATAGGATTAGAAATCAACATCTACACTCAAATCAATGCATCTAATGCAAGTAAGAAAATAGGATTAGAAACCAACATCTACACTGGAATCAATGCATTCAGTGCAAGAAATCAAATAGGATTATAAATCACCATCTACACTCGAATCAATGCATTTGGTGTAAGCAATAAAATAGAATTAGAAATCATCTACATTGAAATCAATGCATCTAGTGTAAGCAATCAAATATAGTTATAAATCAACTTCTACATTGAAATCAATGCATCTAGTGCAAGAAATCAAATACGATTAGAAATCACCATCTACACTGAAATCAATGCATTTAATGAAATAAATCAAATATGATTAGAAACCAACATCTACACTGAAATCAATGCATTTAGTCCAAGCAATCAAATAGGATTATAAATCACCATCTACACTGAAATCAATGCATTTAGTGCAAGAAATCAAATAGGATTAGAAATCATCTACACTAAAAGATTCAATACATCGTGAAAGAGGAAACAATAAAGCATTAGAAACCGGCATCTATAATAGAATGGTACATATGGGAAACCAATCAAATGATTCAAACCTATCTACACGCCAAACTATTGCATTTGGTGCACAGTAATAAAATGAGATTAGAAATCATACGCAGAAACGAGTAAACGCATCTAGTACAGCAATCCAGTATCATTAGAATCAAAATATAAGCCCAAGCTAAGTAATACGAGTAGAAATCCAGCAGCAAACATATAAATATACATCTACACTAAAATCAATGCATCTAGTGCAAGAAATATTCCTTCCTCTCTCCCCCCTCCATCTATATCTATATCTCCTTTCATCTCTCCTTTTTTATATCTCTATTTCACCCAAAAAACACACATGCTTTATCACTCCATATCTATCAATCTCTTTTTCCCTCCCTCCCTCTCTCCATCTCTCTCTTCGTCCCTCTCCTCACCTTCCATCAATATCTCTATCTCCCTATGTTTGTTTATATCACCCCAAAAACATACACTCTCTTTCTCCAATCTATCTCTCTCTCTCTCTCTCTCTCTCTCTCTCTCTCTCTTCCCCTTATCTCCTTATCCCCTTCTTCTCTCTTTTTCCTTATGATTTCCCCTCTCTCTCTCTCTCCATCTTCCTTATCACTTCCTCTCTATCTCTCTCCATATTTCTCTCTCTATGTCTTTCTTCTTACCTCCCTCTCTCTCCCCATCCTACTTCATCTCTCTTTTCGTCCCTCTCTCCACTCTCTCAAATCCTCCCTATTCCTTCCTCTATCTCCCTTTATCTCCCACCTCCCTCTCTCTCACTTCACCCTCCAACTCTGTTACTATATCCCTCCCTCTTTCCTTCTCTCTCCTCCCCCCCCCCCCATTCTCTCCACATATCCTTCTGTATCTCTTTGTCTCACCCCCAAAAGTACACAATGTCTCTCCATATCTCCCTTTTCACTCCCTCTCTCTCTCCACTTCTCACTCTCTATGTATTTCTTATTCCCTCCCTCTCTCCCCTCTGGCTCCCTCTCTCTATCCCTCCCTCTCTCCCCTCCATCTGCATCTCTCCACCCCTCCCTCTCTCCTCCTCTCTCTCAATTGTTCTCTCTTGTCCTTCCTCTCTCTCCCTTTCTATCCTACCTCCATCTCTCTTCCCCCATCACGCACACACACTCCCCCTCTTTCTCTTCGCTCTTCAATTCTCTCTCTTCCCCCATCACTCTCCCCCTCTCTCTCAAGTTCTCTCTCTCCATTTCTCTCCTACCTCACTCTCTCTTCCCCATATCTCTCCCTTTCTTTGCCCTCCAATCCTCTCTCTTCCCTCATCTCTCTCTCTCTCTCTCTCTCTCTCTCTCTCTCTCTCTCTCTCTCCAACTACGTTACTATTTCTATCCCTCTCTCCTTATCCCTAATTCGCTCTGCCCTTCTCTCCATTTATCCTTCTTTGTCTCTTATATCACCCCTCAACATACACACGCTCTCTCCATCTCTCCCTTGTAAATACCTCTCTCTCTCCACCTCTCACTCTTTATGTATTTCTTCTTCCCTCCCTCTTTCCCCTTCCAAATCCATCCTCTATCCCTCCCTCTTTCCCCTTCCAAATCCATCCTCTATCCCTCCCTCTCTCCTTCTCTCTCTCAAGCACTCTCTCTCATCCTTCATCTCTCTTTTCCTTCCTCTCTTTTACCCCATCTCTCTCTCTCTCTCTCTCTCTAATCCTCTCACTATCTCTCCCCTCTCTCCTTCTCTCCCTCCCCCTTCAATATTTGTGTTTCCCTCTCCCTCTATTACCTTTCTCTACCTCTCTCACTCCTCTCCCTCACTCTATATTCATTCATTCTCTCCCCTCTCTTTATTTTATCTCCATCTCTAACTTGTGACACCCCCTATCTCTCCACCTCTGTCACTCTATTTATTTTTCTTCATTCCCATATAAATCTAGAGTTATGTTGATGTCTGGAAATGTCCTCACTCAACATGTGAGAAATTTCCCAGTCAGAGTCCCAATTAGACTCTTTTTCGTTGTGATAGCAATCATAACTGGTTCAAGTGGGTTTCAAGGTACCTATGTCCTAGAACTAGCCTAAGTTAACCTAACCTATGATAACTTAAACAATTATGTACAATATTCATAAGAATGACCTTCAGTCTACTTAGGAGTGATGATTGTTTAAGAATAACAAGCTGAAGGGAAAATGAATCATATGTATGATAATGTTTAGGTGAGAATATCCTTAATGATTTGACTGAAATGGGGCTTAGTCAAGCCACTATAAGGCTTTCTCCTTATCAAGGAGTCTTGAAAAATAAAAGAAGCAAATGAAACTAGTTTAATGAAAAATGAACATAAAAGTAAACCTATATTAACTAAGCACAATATGAGATTATCCCTAGTCAAGAGTTAAAGTGTTCTAATTAGAGGAGGAATAATTGTGCTTGATATTAGGATGAAGATTAACTTTCAAATCCCAAAGTAATTTGAGGATACTAGAATGTCTTGAGTAACATTACGAATAAAGTGATCGTACTAAAACAATGTCAAGATAGCCCTATTCACATATATAAGATGAGTTATAAAATGAGTTCATTATAATTTTGACATAAGCTAGGAAAATGATCTTTTCAACTTAATGCAAGATGATACAAGAAAAAATCTTAAAGATGAGTAAGTTCAATTATTTATCTTTAATCCCATGAGCTCATTACTAAACTTGTAAATTCATGAAAAGAAGTTAAGAAATCAACTTAACTTCTGAAATTGACAAAGTATACACCATTATTATATTGATAGTGACAAAGTAAAAACAAATATTAATATCCATTATGATGTTTTAAAACATTATATTAATAACATAACTAATAAAAGATGCATAAAATGTGAATACAATGCCAATGATATATATATACATACACACACACACACACACACACACATATATATAACCAAAAGATTTAGTTTTTCATATAATAAGTGGCATTCTAATAAGAGTTTTGATGCAAATCATAACAAAAGGAGATATAAAAAAACCATTGTTGACTTGTCATGGGTGAATTATAGTTAAAGAAAAATGCAAATTCATATGTGGTATTAACCATAATAAAAGATTCCAGAATTCCCTCTCCATACTACCTACATTGAATCTAGAAGCTCTCTGTTGGTGTTCATGCACTTAGATTAGATTTAGTTCAACTCTAGATATTGCATGCAATGTCCACTTGTCTTTAGCTAGTTAACTCGAGTGTTGTACATGCACATTGTTAGCCCCCTATGCTTTTTTTGACAAGAAAATATGGGGCTAAAATGCTTTTGAGCCTTCGAGGAATGCATTTCCCTCTGAAAAAACATCATCCTTGAAGCCTCCTTATGCCCTTGTCTTTTCATAAATCCCCACTACTGTTTCCAGTTATAAAGCCTCTCTGATTGTGAAGAAATGCCCAAAAGGCCTCCTATTTTTTCCCCTTATATCATCCCTTCTAAACCTCTGCTTCATCCCCTTTTACTCCTCTCTTTTTCCCCCATTAACCCTCCAAACCATCTCAAGTCCCCTTTTAAACCCTTCAAATACTCTTTGTTTGGTTTAATAAACCCTTTCTCCCTCTATCGTTACCTTTTCCCACCCTTAAAAGCATTAAAATGGGCCAGAAAACCCACTTTCCACCTTATATTAAGGCCTAGCACCTTTTCCGCGAGCCCTGCAAACCACTTCCCCATGTGACCCTGCGCCCAGGACCAAGCGCTAATGGTCTGGGCACTAATCGCAATTGCACCGTCAGGCAGGCACAACTCTTTGTTACACGCAAAAATCTCGATGCGATTGAGTTTAGTCTGTAGCACTGCAGATACAATCTTTGACGTTGATCTGAATAGATCTAATGATCCGCGCTTTTCGCTTTCCCCACTCCAATCGCATCACAATTATCAATTACTGCCCTTTGCGATTGCGATCTCCGTTGTTGATCCAACCCCCCAGCGCTAATTATTGCGCACTCATCGCCTTTCCCTTCCGCCCCTCTCATTACATTTGAATCGTCAATCTCCCATCAGATTCGATGGTTGGTGCTCCATCGCATCACGCCAGTCGCATCGTACCCCCCTTCTGCGCCTTACAATTGCGATCCTCCGATCCGATCCCGATCGTTCATTCCTTTTGATCCAACGACCATCGCACAATCGCATCATCGCCCCATGACCCTTCTTCCTCCTTGCTGATTGAATCTCTTCCGTCGATCTGACCTAGATCGGACAGTTGGCATTGAATCGCTCCAATCACAATCACAAATTCCAAACTGTACTACCCGCTACACTCCCTGATTGTGATCCGCCGATTCCATCAGGTCCGTCCATTGATCTGAGATCGATGGTCCATGCTGGATCGTGCCCTCCATCATATTTCTTCATCGGGTCTCCTGAACAGTTCATCATTCAATATTCGTCGTCCGTTGATCTCCTCCTAAGATCCAATGATCTAATTTTAATCGCCCTCCACCCGTTGGGGCCCACCATTCAAATGTCTTGATTCATTTCATTTCGCCCTTTCCCTTTGTATTTCGGCCAAAGCTAAAATTTTGCGTTTAACACTAAAGGCCTCTTTTCTCCGCCACCATTCCTCCGGCCTCCACAGCATCTCTCCCACCAGCCCTGATATTTCATATCAATTTTATTTCATTATACAGGAATCATAGAGAGACCATTATAGCGGCCCAGTGAAGCAATAGAGAAGGATTTGAAGGATTTAAGCCCATAATTGAATATTTAAAGTGCTAATCCCATGTTCAAAGGATTAAGGCATAGTTCTAGGACCAAAGAGCACACCAGCAAGTCATATCAGTGCTACGTAGTGCCAGAACGTGTTTTCTCCAGAGGTACACCTTCCTACATCAGTCTCCATGACTCCTCGAGCCCAGAAATAGTTAATTACACTGACAAAAGCTTCTTAAAGACTGTTAGGATTGCAGTTATGGAAGCATGGAGACATGAAGACCTTTTCAGTCACCTTACTTTCTTCAGAAGATAAAATATAGGGCCTTATAGCCAGAAGGACATTCAAGAACACATCGAAGGTCAATATCGACCTGACAGAGAGCTCTGAACCAGACTACAGAGTACACACAGTCGGTGAAGAAAACATTAAGCAGTATGGGCGTGAACGCTTCCACCATTCTATCCTAATGAAACGAATTAAATGTCATCTACTCTTGTTGTTTCTCTTCACCTATAAGAATCCTCGAGAACATATTGTCAAAGGCAGTTGTTCAGTTGTTGCCGATTGCTGTTAGAGGGATTTAGTTTGACTGTTAGAATAGTCTTCGGAGGGAGTAGTAGAGTAGTTTGTAATGTATTAGGTTCGGAGGAGAATTTTGGATAGTATTCAGCCATTGAGCTCAGTGTATATGACTGGTTTTGCATCAATTAATCAAGCACATTTCTTTGGATCTTGGTCTATTACTACGGGTGATATTTCTCTCTTTGTATCTTTATTTTACATTTTCATGTTGTTCATTGGTCTTCTAGGCTCGCATCAGAAATATGGCATAGGATTTACCCTTTTTAGGTAGCCTATGTCTCTGCTCTCCTTGCCTTAAATGTTTTCTGCTATATGTGTTATCTGAGGGTTGATTTCAGTTAATTTAAGCAATGTAGTGGATGTCATTGCCTGCTAGTTGATGTATGAATTAGTGAAATATGTCTTTAGTTGTTCTGGTTGGGTTTAAGTTGGAAGATTTGGGAAACTGGGGATTAGAGTTAGCCCTGTCCACCAGGGTCCTTGTGCGACCAACTGGCCTCTCTAAGATCTCTCGCTGGTGTCAAAGCATTGAAGGTTCAAAGTCCTTCTCTGATCTATAGACCCTGGCTCTGTCAAACTTATCTATGTTTTCCCTTGGAGCATGCTAAAGATGACCTGGAGTTAAATGGCCTCTGGTCCAATCTATAATCTGCCCCTTTGTCCCTCCATTGAAAGTTGCCTTTGAGTATGTCCAAGAAATTCTGGAGTTAAATGACCTCTGACCTGATCTATAGACAGAAATTGGGTTGTTTTCCTTCTTTCACTTTCAATCCTTAATGTTCCATTCCATCATCTATCTAAAAAGATCCTTTAGTGTAGATGACTTGCCCTCTGAAAGCCTTGGCTAGTTGTTGCATGTAATTACCTTTCATGACTCCATAGCCCAATGGATGGAATTTTCTTGACCTATCCTCCTTTGCCGAAACATCTTGCTATTTTGATCTTTTCCTCCTATTACCTTCTCATTCTATGATCTCATGACCAACCCAACAACCAACCAACCAAATCATTTTAAAACGCCCTTTGTGCTTCATAACTAGCCTAACATCTCATTTTAGCTTTCAAAGATATATCATTATTTGATTCATTGGAGAGATCCCTCTCCAGGTCCAAGAGGGCTAGATCCTAGGGCCCCAAAGTGGTTATGATGTTGTCTCATCTTTCGGTCTTGCCAATCTGGCCAAAACATGGGAACCCCAACATAATGGTGACTCCACTGAGGAACTTGAGTGCATTTCACCTTAAACATTCTTAGGCACTCAAAAAACCCAAGATATCTAGTTAGATTGGCATTAAATTATTGATGGTGGACAGCAGCCTACTTCAAACAGTCAAATTCATCCACTTGGTGACTCCACACTCCATAACTCTCAAAGACTCCACTGGAGGAAGAACCTGAAATATGGCCAGACCTCATAGGAGGATAGAACATTTGGGTTGGATTTGGTTTAAAGAATTCATTTTTTTTATCTATCAGTATGTTATGTCTTGTTTCAAGCCTGATCAAGTGTAAAAAGATGAGACCCACATTGAGTATGGGAAAGATCTCAATTCTCAGTCTTCAGAACATGAGCAGACCTGTACTCCTGTGAAAGACCTGGTGGAACAATAGCCTCATGGCGTATCTCTCACTCTGAAAGAAACTCCAAGCAGTCATGGGCCTCTTGTTGCACCACCTACCCCTACAAAGGTCATAGAAAGATACAAGCCTCTGGTTTTTCCTCTTTTATTCCAACCTCTTCCTAGAGAGCTTATAAACCAGCTACCTCTTTTTGATGGAGAAAATAAAAGGGCCACTGCTAAAGAACATGTTCAAAATGTCGAGGACTTACTTGACTTGTATGAAATAGAGGAAGATGATGTGTGCATTAGAATTTTTTCCTTGTCATTATAAGGAAATGTTAAGAGTTGGCTCAAAGGCCTCCCAGCGGCAAGCATTTTCAGCTTTCATCAATTTTCTCAAGTTTTCCTTGATAAATGGGCAGTCCCGAAGAATGATCTCCACATCCTAGAAGAGTATCAAAATTTGAGAAGGTAGCCAGGAGAGATATTACAAGAATTTTCAGCCAGGTTCAATAAGGTATATCATGCAATACCTTCTGACATAAAACCACCTCTAGGATGAGCCCTATTGCATTATCCGAGTTCTTTTGACCCCGAGGTGGAATTCCATATAAGAGAAAGAGAGCCTTCGAGCCTAGAGGAAATGTAGAGCATAGCAATTACTGTCGAATTCAACATAAAGTGCAAAGAGGAAAGGTTAAAAGCTGCAAAGAAAGACCGAGCAGAACAAATAAAGAAGATCTCTTTAGAAAACAAGCTAGAAAGATTAATAGAGACTGCCAATGCCCTGCTGAACATAGAAGAGGAAGAATATGAGGCTGAAACCAAAAATGATGATTGGAAAAGACCTGCTCCTTGTCCTCAAGAAAGACAAACCAGATCATTGCAAGACAAAAGCCACATGCCAAGCATGTATGATGAACCAGAGCTTGAATCAGAAAATGAACTTGTAGACTATTTTGAAGAAAGACTTGCCGAGAGTCCTAAAGATTTGATGGGTGACGTTGCTTATAATTATGATTTATCTAATGATGATTTGTCTAATGATGATTTTTTCCAGAGGGAAACTGAGCTTGCAGGGCCATTATCAGTAGATTCATGGAAGGAAGATCACGACCATCAACTTCAAGAAAATGATGAGCCAATGCAGGCCATCTATGATACTGATGGAGAAAGCACTGAAAGCATGATAGAAGACGAAGATTCATTGAATATTCTCTCTGCTTTATATCCAAACATTAGTTATACTTGCCAAGAGGATGGAAGCCAACAACTTTTTAGGGTGGAGGACAAGGAAGAAAGAGATGAAGAAAATCTTGAGAGAAATGAATATTCTGAGCCTTCTCCTGAAAGGATTAAGGTAATCAAAGAAGCCCTCGCTCAAGAGTATGTTAATTTTTTCACAGAGTTTAGTCCGTTTCAACAGAACTAGCCTGCATTACTAGAGGACAACACTGTCGAATATAATGAGCCCTCTAGCTCAGGCTGCAGTGAAGATGAGCGAGATCTTCTTTCCCATAGAAATCTTTGTCTTGATCCAGAGGAAGAAGAGGTATTCCTGGTTTATGCTCATCTACAAAATACTCCCAACCAGGAGAAGGAGGAGTGCGATTACAGAGGTCGCATTGTAGATGCAATGATTGAAACTGTCCAGGATGCAGATAGCCTACCAGTCGTGGGAGGCTTTGAAGGAAACAGTTTACATCATGTTTTTGTTGATCCTATGGTAGAGTACATGGAGGCCCTGATTGGCTCAACCCCTCAAGCATTAATATTTTGCAAGATCCAAATACATCAGAATTGGTCACCACTGCTGGTGGCCTCAGTTTTGAAGATCCACATGCAGAGCATCCTACGGTTGTCTCTGATAAGCAGTCAGTTCTTCTTCCCTTTTTTGCTTTTGCTTGACTGGCTGCATTGGCATTATTGTATCACCTAGAGCATTAGAGATTTCCAGTTAGAGTAGGGTAGGTAGGAAAATCTCAATAAAGCTCAGTCTGTGAGCATAAAGTTAGTTGTTTTTAATTTCTACAAAGCCCAGCAAGTCAGAGAGTCTAATCCTAGCTTGACTGTTTTCAATTTCTTTCCTAGAATGTAGAGAAGAAATCTGCTAGATAGTTTAATCCTATCAGATATTAGATCAGGTAGAGAAACTATGAGACCAAAAGTATAATTTGGTCTCATGGAGTAATAAGGGTAGAAGTAGAATAGGTTTATTTTCTTGCTTGTAAAAAATTGATGATGGATAGGGTCTGCATGTCCAAATGCACCTAGAAGAAAAAATGTTAGGACTATAGTCGGGGTAGGTAGTTGTTTGGGAGAATGTTTACAGCTGATATGATGTCTTCATGATTTGTGGTAGCTGATCCAAGAAAATAATGGACTTGTCAAGTACCAGGCAATTGGCCTACACCAAAGATCAATATCTGAATTCTTGACTCCCTTAAGAAGAAGCCACCCCCAAGTGGAGCCACTGTTAGCCCCCTATGAGTTTTTTGACAAGCAAATAGGGGGATCAAATGTTTTTGAGCCTTCAAGCAATGAATTTCCCTCTGAAAACACATCATCCTTGAAGCCTCCTTATGCCCTTGTCCTTTGATAAATTCCCACTACTGTTTCTAGTTATAAAGCCTCTCTGATTGTGAAGAAATGCCTAAAATGCCTCCTCTCACAATTGCACCATCGAGCAGGTGGAGCTCTTTGTTACACGCAAAAATCTCGATGCGATTGAGTTTGGTATGTAGCACCACAGATACAATCTCCGTCATTGATCTGAATAGATCTAACAGTCCACGCTTTCCCACTTTTCCTACTCCGATCGCATTGAAATTATCAATCGATGCCCCTTGCGATTGTCATCTCCACCATTGATCCATAGTTTGATCCAACGGCCTAGCACTAAGCACTGCGCACTCGTCGCCTTTCCCTTCCGCCCCTCCGATTACATTTGAACCGTCAATCTCCCGTCAGATCTAACAATTGGCGATCCATCGCATCACGCCAATCACATCGCACCCCCCTTCTGTGCCTTGTGATTGCGATCCTCTGATCCGATCCCGACCATTCATTCCTTTTGATCCAACGGCCATCACATAATCGCATCATCGCCCTGTGGCCCTTCTTCCTCCCCACTGATTGAATCTCTGCCCTCGATCTGACCCAGATCATATAGTTGGCATTGAATTGCTCCAATCACAATCGAAAATTCCAAACTGTACCACCCGATACACTTCTCGATTGCGATCTGCCAATTCCATCAGGTTCGTCCATTGATCCAAGATCAACAGTCGACGCTAGATCGCGCCCTCCATCGTATTTCTTCATCAGGTCTCCCAAACAGCTCATTATTCGATCTCTGTTATCCGTTGATCTCAACCTGAGATCCAACAGTCTAAGTTTAATCGCCCTCCGCCCACTGGGGCCCACCATTCAAAGGTATTAATTCATTTCATTTTGCCCTTTCCCTTTGTATTTCGACCAAAGCTAAACTTTTGCGTTTAACACTAAAGGCCTCTTTTCTCCACCACCATTCCTCCGACCTCCACAACATCTCTTCCACCACCCTTGAGATGTCATAACAAGTTTATTTCATTATACAGGAATAACAGAGAGACCATTATAGCAGCCCAGTGAAGCAACAGAGACGGATTTGAAGGATTTAAGCTCGTAATTGAATATTTAAAGTGTTAATCCTACGTTCAAAGGGTTAAGGCACAGTTCCAAGACCAAATATCACACCAGCAAGTCATATCAGTGCTACATAATAGCAGAATGTGTTTTCTCCAGAGGTACACCTTCCTACATCAGTCTCCATGCCTCCTCGAGCCCAGAAACAGTTAATTACACTGACAAAAGCTTCTTAAAGACTGTCAGGACTACAGTTATGGAAGCATGGAGACCTGAAGCCCTTTTCAGTCACCTTACTTGCTTCAGAAGATAAAACAGAGGGCCTTACAGCCATAAGGACATTCAAGAACACATTCGAGGTCAATATCGACCTGACAGAGAGCTATGAACTAGACTACAGAGTACACACAGTCGGCGAAGAAAACATTAAGCAGTATGGGCGTGAACACTTCCGCCATTCTATCTTAATGAAAAAAATTAAATTTCATCTACTCTTGTTGTTTCTCTTTGCCTATAAGAATCCCCGAGAAAATATTGTCAAAGTTTGTTGTTCAGTTGTTTCCAATTGTTGTTAGAGGGATTTAGTTTGATTGTTAGAATAGTCTTGGGAGGGAGTAGCAGAGTATTTTGGAATGTAGTAGGCTGGGAGGAGAAGTTTGGATTGTATTCAGCCATTGTGCTTAGTGTATATGACTAGTTTTTCATCAATTAATCAAGCACATTTCTTTGAATCTTGGTCTATTACTACGGATGATGTTTCTCTCTTTGTATCTTTTATTTACATTTTCATGTTGTTCATTGGTCTTCTGGGCTCGCATCAGAAATATGGCATAGGATTTACCCTTGTTAGGTACCCTATGTCTCTGCTCTCCTTGCCTTAAATGTTTTCTACTATATGTGTTATGTGAGGGTTGATTTCAGTTAATTTAAGCAATGTAGTGGATGTCATTGCCTGCTAGTTGATGTATGAATTAGTGAAATATGTCTTTAGTTGTTCTGGTTGGGTTTAAGTTGGAAGATTTTGGAAACTGGGGATTAGAGTTAGCCCTATCCACCAGGGTCCTTCTGAGACCAGATGGCCTCTCTAAGATCTCTTGCTGGTGTCAAAACATTGAAGGTTCAAAGTCCTTCTCTGATCTATAGACCCTGGCTCTGTCAAACTTATCTATGTTTTCCCTTGGAGCATGCTAAAGCTGACTTGGAGTTAAATGAAATCTGGTCTGATCTATAAGCTACCCCTTTGTCCCTCCATTGAAAGCTGCCTTTGAGTATGTCCAAGCAGGTTTGGAGTTAAATGACATCTGACCTGATCTATAGACAAAAATTGGGTTGTTTTCCTTCTTTCACTTTCAATCCTTAATATTTCATTCCATCATCTATCTAAAAAGATCCTTTAGGGTAGATTACTTACCCTCTGAAAGCCTTCGCTAGTTGTTGCATGTAATTACCTTTCATGACTCCATAGCCAAATGGATGGCATTTTCTTGACATATCCTCCTTTGTCGAAAAATCTTGCTATTTTTCTCCTTTCCTCCTATTACCTTCTCAGTCTATGATCTCATGACCAACCTAGGAACCAACCAACCAAATCATTTTAAAACCCCCTTTGTGCTTCATAACTATCCTAACATCTCATTTGAGCTTTCAAAGATATGCCATTCTTTCTTTCATTGGAGAGATCCCTCTCCGGGTCCAGGAGGGCTAGATCCTAGGGCCCCAAAGTGGTTATGATGTTGTCTCATATTTTGGTCTTGCCAATCTGGCCAAAACATGGGAACCCCAACACACATAGTTAGTCTTAATTATATTTAGTTCAACTCTATATATTGCATGCAATGTGCACTTGTATTTAGGTAGTTAACTCGAGTGCTTACATGTGATGTGCACTTGTCTTTAGCTATTTAACTCGAGTGCTCACATGTGGTGTGAACTTGGCTTTAGATAGTTAACTCTAGTGCTTGCATGTGGTGCATGTGCATATTAACAGAACATAAAGCACACCTAGCTTCAGTTAGTTTTAACTATCTATAGTTATTCCATGTACAACTAAGCTTTACTTAATTTCTTTATATATTGATTCTCAAATAAATATTTATGAACCAATTTCATTCTCAATTCTAATTATTTTTCTTTTTCAACTTGGCAAGTTCTTGCAATTATTATTCAACTAGATCCATATTTTTTCTCTAATAATTTTACATGGTATCAGAGCTACAAGGATTTGGAAAAGTTGCATGAACAATTTTCTGTAGGTTTAAAGAGAAAATAATTGGAAATTGTTTGAAGATTTGATTTGCAGATCAAAATATTGGAGAATTTCTACAATTGTTGCTACAACCCCAAAGTGAAAGAATGGAATTCCAAACTTCCACTATTCTAACTCCATACAATTACTATGAATGGAAGCCAATGATTTTTCTTCATCTTAGGAGCAAAGGCTTGTACCAAATATTCATGGGAATTGAGACAGAACCATTGTTAAAGGATGAGAAGTAAGATTGGTTTAAAAAATCACACATGGCTTATGGAAGATTGTGTTTTTGTGTGTCTCGTGATATTCTTTATGAGATCAGAAATATTGAATCACCACATGAAATCTAGACTACATTGAAAGGATTAGATGGTGATGAAAATGATCTAAAAGAACATCATTTGGAGGCAAAGAGATCGACCTATTATAGCAGTCATGAAACTTGATTTGAAAGTATTGTATTAGTTTTTTTGTGCTAAGTGTCTTGTTAGTTATAAAACATGTGCATAATTTTCTCCATAGTCTGGTTAAGGATTGAGAATTTTAACCATGAAATATAGATGGTTTTAGTGAATTAGAAGCATGAAATAAGAGAAAATAACACTCAACAACAATGTATAATAGAGAAATAAAACAACACATAACATTTACACATTAGGCATGATGAAGTAGTTCACCCCTCCTGGGCTACATCTGTTGGTCCAGCTCCCAATGGCATGCCCATATTTCATTACGCTAAAATTTTTGGAAATACATGTAGTTAAATGCCTCTAATGTTTGTTTTATCTATAGAAATGGCTCCAAAATACTCCAATTAGTCTAGATTGACTCTTCATTCACCTAGAATGGGTGAAAATTAAGCCTCCAACTCATTTTCCCATTAACACCTAGAAAAGCTCCACTAATTATGGAGAACTCCAATTAACTGGAGTTAAAGTTGGCCAACTCCGCACAAAAACAGCGCGCTCTAAGTTTTTCATCAGCGCTAACTGCTGTGATTAAATGTTATGGGTAGGGGGTGGCCACATGCCAACCCCCAGAACCTGAAGTCTCCATAAATGTCAAAGGAATTGAAGTTGGTATCCCCGATGGTTAGGTGGAACTATAGGTTGGAGTGGTGTTAATGCTTAATGGTTAGAGTTTAAACCACGCAGAGGATATTCATGTGAAAAGGCGTAAGTATGAAATGGCTGTGGAGTCTGCGGAGTATTTAAATGTCAGTTGAACATTTTTGTTATGGTTTGTTGCAATGACATGTGACCATATACCATGGACCGTTGGCGGGTTAGGACCATCGGCGGTCCCAACTCCCAAATGAGCATGTATTAGACTTGAAATATAACTTGTCCATTACTATGGTTAAGACTCATAGTGTAGCATAGGTGATTTGCAGGTAGTTGCTCTACTGGGAGTGCGGGGTCGACTCCTGCGGACCTCCATAAAATATTACTATACCACTAAGGAGACATGTGGCCGCCTCAAGGTTGGCCACGTGTCACCCTCCCATTGGATTATAAAACATAATGTACAGCCCACCAACAAATCACAATGCACCACTTGTCAGCCTCTGACTGGCTCTGGAAAAGGAGTATTCTTCAGAATATTCCTTTTTTGCTAACTGTGCATCTTGCATGCCGACTGGGCATCCTAGTCAAACCTGCTATAAAATTTAGTTGTTTGGGAATTCGATTAGAACATGATATCTCCCTCATACAAAATCGGTTTTTCGAACCGTTCACGATGCCAAAATCAGGAAGACGTGATCTACGAAACCATCCTAGTTTCAACCCAATCCTGTAACTTTCAATTTTGATCAAAATTTATGAACTCCTAGTCAATCCTCCCCATTGGGAAGCTTTTGGATCCCAAAATACTTGATTACCTATTCAGTAGATGAGGTTACAACTCCGTCACCTTTCCAACATCCATCCACTTTGCCTTGCCTGGCTTACTGCCTTTGAGCCCAGATAGAAGGTAGTCAACACTTCCCCTCTTGGATGCTCTTGTCCTCCTACCAAGAATTGTATCTTCCTTGAGATCATCCAGAAATTCTGGCAAGAAATATTCAATAGAAGGAAACTGAATATCACATCCTTGATCATTGATCAAAAGTGGCTCATACAAACATAAGTTTTCAACATTAACAATAGAATACATTTGCATATATGAAGGCAAGTCAAATTGAAATGCATTGTTACCAACCTGTTTTATGATCTTGAATGGACCATAGCGAATGGGTTTGAGATTTTTACCTTCTTTTTGCATCCTTTCTTTTCTAATGTGCAACCATACCTCATCTCCTTCTTGAAACTTGTGATCAACTCTATGTTTGTCATGCCTCTCCTTGTATTTTCTTTGACTTTTATCAAGCTGTTCTTAAACTTGTTGATGTGTGTTCCGAATTTTCTCAATGAACTTTTGAGGCTTGTCAATATCACTATATCCATATATTGCAACATCATTCTCAAAGATAAAGTCTAATGGCGATTTTGGAAAATACCCAAAGCATAATTCAAAAGGTGATGTATTTGTAGAAGAGTTCTTTGCCCGATTGTAACCATGTTGAATGTAATGCAGTTGCTCATCTCACAACATAGGATGTTTGCTGCAATATCCTCTCAATAGATGCACAATGGTTTTGTTCACCACCTCAGTTTTTCCATTAGTTTGCAGATGAAAATATTTTCAACTTTGTGTCCATCATACTCCAAAGATTGGACCAAAAATTCCCAGTGAACCTGGACTCCCTATCACTAACAATAGAAGTTGGAAATCCATAATGAACCCATACATGTTGAAAATAAATTTTAGCATCTTGTTCAACAGTAATGCTTTTCTTACATGGCATAAGTATACACATTTTACTTAATCTATCCACAACTACAGAAAGATAATCATGTTGTTTTCTTCACATAGGTAGAATTCCAACAAAGTACATGGAGATACTCTCCCATGGCCTTGACGGTACCATTATTGGCATGTACAACCCAAGCTTCCTATTACTAGGCTTGCTTGTTGCACACATAGAACAACCTCTTATAAAATGGGACACACTATCTACCATGTAAGTCCAATAGCAATACTTCTATAGGTGCAACACTATTTTTCTTACCCCAAAGTGTCCAACAATAAGAGATGAATGAGCTTCTATCATGAAACTTAGCCTCTCTCCTTGTGGTATACACAGTTTTCTCAAATGAAACAACAAATTGTTATGCATGTGATAATAATTTTCTTCAACTTGATTCCCTTCACTAAAACTAGCATACACATCTTGAAAATCAACATCATATGCATATTGTTTTATGTAACTCTCATGTATAATAGAATAATTTTTGAGTAAAGTAGATGCACTAATAATCGGTCTTGAAAGCATATCAGTAAATTTATTGAAAATACCTTTCTTGTACCTTATAACCAAGTGAAACTGTTGAAAAAATCCCATCCACCTAAAATGTATTGATTGTTGCAATTTTTTTTGCGACTGCAAGTAATGTAATGGTCCATGATCGGTATGTACAATCGTCTCTTTACCCATCAAGTAGTGTTTCCAGTTATTGACGTTTTGTACCAACGCATACAATTTTTTTTCGTATGTAGGATAATTAGTTATAGCACCATTGAATGTTTTAGAATGAAAGGTGATAGGCTTACCATGCTGCAAAAGAACTGCACCCATGGCATAATCACGAGCATTAGTTTGTATCTTGAATGGCTATATCAAATTTGGTAATGCAAGGATTGGATCTGAACTGATCTTGTCTTTTAAAGCTTCAAAATATTCTCGTTGTTTGCCTCCCCATTGTAATCCTTTCTTCACACTCGTCACTGCGTGCATAGGAGCTGTGATGGCAAAACATTTAGCAATAAACCTTCTCCAATACTGAGCTGCACCTAAGAAACTTCTTAACTCTGTTACTGTTCTAGGTGTGGGCCAATTCACAATGGCTTCCACTTTATAAGGATCAATTCTCAAAACTCCTCCTACAATTTGTCACAAATAAACCAAAGAAGTATTTCCAAACTCACACTTTGACATCTTAAGAAACAATTTCTCCTTCTTCAAAACATCAAGCACTCTATTCACATGCAAGACATGTTCTTCTCTTGTTTTGTTGAAAATCAATATGTCATTTAAGTACACAATCACAAATTCATCAAGAAATGGACACAAAAAACTATCCATAACACGTATGAAAGTTTCCAGTGCACTACACAAACCAAATGGCATTGCTAACCACTCAAACAGTCCTTGTTTGGTTTTGAATGAAGTTTTCCATAAGTCACTTTATGCAATTCTTACTTGATGATATCCATTTTTTAAATCTAACTTACTAAAAAAAATTTCTTCTTTCAGCTGATCAAGCAAATCATCTATCCTTGGGAGTGGGTATCGATTCTTCACCATTATCTTGTTCAAAGCTATGAAGTCTACACACATGCGCCAAGTCCCATCTTTCTTTGGTATCAAGACTATGGGTGAACCACATGGTGAGGTGTGTGGCCTTATGATACTGTTGTCCAACATCTCCTTGATTTTCCTCTTTATTTCAACATTCTCCATTATCAACATGCGATACATGTCAATGTTTGGAAGAGGACAATCTTGCTGCAACTGAATTTCATGTTGAATCTCCCTTTTTAGAGGCAATCCTGTTGGCTCCTGAAACATCTCATGATGTGCATCAAATACATCATATAAATTTTATTTCAACTTAGGACCACATCCCTCAAATGATTCATGATTAACATTAGCTTTAGGTTTAATCATTAGAAGAACAAAATTCTTACTTTAATTTACCAGCCTCTTTACCTGTCCTGCATTTACCATAGCAATGCTTGTCTTCTTGCGATGTACTCTAACAATGTAATCCTTTCCATCTTTTAATAAATGGTATTTGTTCTCATGGCGATGGAATATATCTTTCCTGTAATACACATAAGGACTCCCAAACACAATACCTATTATGTCAAGTTGAACCACATCTAATTCAACCATGTCAACAAAATGTGCAGTTATTGCAAACCGCAATATACACTTCTTTGAAACCTATAAATTTTAATCCTTACAAATCCAACCAAGTGGATATGGTTTTGGATGTGGTATGGTCTCAAGGTTAAGTTTCTTGACCAAGTATTCAAATAATAAGTTTACTTGTGACCCACTGTCAAACAATGTGTCAATCTTAGTATGTTTGGATATGACCCTCACATGAAACAGTTCAATTCTCTTTTCTTCATTTGGAGCATGTATGTGAGAGTTTGATGTACTAGTACTGGTTTAGTTTCAATTTATTTCCCCTTCATGTTCTTCAATCCCATGGCTGTAATTTTAGATTCATCACCTGAATCTTCTTCTAAATCATGTTGATTTGTAGCTACAGTTTTTTGTTTCCCTTTGTTGTATTTCTTGGGCCTCATTTCAGGATGTAATTTCCAAAAATGATTTTCATCATGGCCTTCTTTTGAAAAATTTTTACAAACCAATTTTTCTTCCTCTTTCTTAATAGATGGATTTTTTTTTCTTTTACCTTTTGAGGTCTTCTCTTTGTTTTCCCCCTTAAAAATTTTCTTCCTACCCTCTTCAGAAATTTTTTTCCCTCTAGCTTCTAGATGTGTGGCCTGAACACATACTTCATCTAGACTTGTGGGGTTAAACATGAGGATAGTATGTTTTAGGTAGCTATGTAAGCCTCCTATGTACTTGAGAAAAGTATCTTGGCTCTAAAAATATACCCCTAATAAGAGAGAACTTCTCTTAAACTCTTGGGTGTATTCTTACACATTTTGTTCCTTCAATTGCCTAAAGTTTTGCCAGTTCATTATGGATTTTTGCATATGAGCTAATGGATAAAACTATTTTTTTATTGCAGTTTTGAAATCAGTCCATGATAGGATAATATTACCATGCTTCTTGATCTCCTCCGTTGTCTTGGCTTCCCACCAAACAAGTGTTGCACCTTCCATTCTCAATGAAGCTAATTGGATTTTAGTATAATCATCTTGAAGGTTCTAGATTCTCAAATAGACCTCCAATTTACTAATCCAATTACTAGGATTTTCTACATCGACTTCACCATTAAACATTGGCAATTCAAACTTAACATCAAGTTCTTAAAAAGGAATTTTACCATTGTTCTTTGACTTGTGTGGCTGATGTACCGAAGATGAAGTAGAGGATTATGATGATGAGGGTGAGGATGATGGCCCTCCATTTCCTCCATTTCCTCCATTTCCCTTCTTTGACTTATCTTCATCATTATGACCTCTTGAAGATCATTATCCTTCCTTGTGAAGTTTGGATCCTTCTCCTTCTAGTTTCTCATTGCTTTCTTGATAAAGGATTCTAACCATCTTAGTCATGTCAAGGAATGCTTTCTTGAGCACTATTTATTCCTCTTTGGGATCCATCTCCTCATGGATTTCTCCTTCCTCTTGATGCATGCTTAATGTCACTTCTTCTTCCTTACGAGGTGAACTAGGTGGCGGAGATTGTGGAAATATTTCTCTCCTTTGTTGTGGCTCACTTTGAGACCCTCTTGCTTCCACCAATGTGCCTTCTCCTCTCTTGAGCTTGAGCCTAGTAAGCATCTAAAACTTGTGTTGGGGTCTTATGATTTAGCAGATCAGCATACTAAATGATAAGGAAACATATAAACTAGTCTTTAGAGTTCTAGGATCTAGCCCTCCTAGTCTCAGAGAGAAATCTCTCAATTGTTTGCAAAGATATGACTTTTTTTCTTGTAAAAGGTTGATTTTAGGCTAGTTATTAAGCATGAGTTTGTTTGATTGTTTGGTGGGACATGATGATCTAGGTAGCATAGATAGGAAAGGGAAATCTCTAATTCATTAGGCAGTGGAGTCAAGTGGAATTTTGTAACAAGTTTGTAGATGAATCAGGGGTATCAAAGGGAAAATCTAACTTGGCTATTGGATCTACAAAGATTTCAGGTGAAATGAAATGAATATGAAGGGTTTAGAATGAAAAGCAGAACTAAGGGAAATTAAGAATCCTTAACTATATGTACTTCTCAAAAAAGGGACTTAAAACATCATTTGAACATGAAGAAGTATTTCATAGACAGGGCTAACCATGAATTCTACAAATCACACTTCAGAAAATAACAATTTCAAGACAAACTTTCAAAATGAAATCTAATACTCGAGGAACACTCTATTTCATCAAAGATTTCACTTTCAAGGATCTGGAAACATTCAAGATTCACAAATAACTGCATTCATATAAGAGGGAACTCCTAGACATCTCTGATTACAACTATAAAGACCTTCAAAAAAATTATTTAAGAAAGAAAAAAGGGTGTGATCAAAACAGACCTCTTTGGCAGACTGTAAGCAATGGTACTTTAAAGGGAGACTTCAAAAACAATTTTCAAGTGGCAGTAAGTAAGTAGGGAAAACCATAAATAGTTCTTGAGACCAAATTTTTGAAATATTCTTGAAATAAACAAGATTAAGGGTTGAAAATAAGTCAAAATACTCAATAAAACCTTCAGCAGATGAAAACATAAAGACAGTGAAGAGTAAATAGGTCTACGGTGCTTCTAGGAGACATTTCTTAGCCTAAAATTTTTACTCTACTGCAAGTGAGAAATGATGAAAACAAAATGGAAAACAAAAAAAACATTAACATATTAGAATACTTGACCAGTAGCCAAGCTCAGGGATCCAATGAAAGAGTTTTCTCCATCAAAAAACAGGTCCAAACATCCACAGGTTCCAAAACATCAAATTTGTTTCAACTTCAGCATAACTATGTATTAATTCAAAGAGCTATCAAATGACCACCATACAATGAATTCAAATGTAGTATTTATGCTGCAAATGAGGAGGTGGAACCATTTAGGGTTAAAAATGTTAAAAATGGCATAGTAAATGCACTCCTATCATTAAAAACCATGCAAGGCATAAGGTAGGAATGTCTCTCAATTACTTCTCTATGTAATAAATCTTTCTTTACTTCCTGAGGATGAAATAGTTGAAAAGATTGACTTTGAGGCCTTCTTCTGTCTTTACATTAACTGTTCTGACAATTTATAATATCTTTTTTACCATAATAACTGTCAATTTTCCCCTTGGGATAGAAAGTAGGCCACAGGTGGCAGTTTGATTTATTAAGTGAATAACTGCTTCCATTTGATGTTTCAAGGCTATCTTTAAGCCTAATTTGCCTTTATTTCATCATTAAACTATATTTTAAGGCTTAATTTTTCTTTGGTTTTCCTTTTCAATTGATCATCGTTGTCCCTTTCCCTTTATTCACTACTTTAAACCTTTGTTTATTTGCCTTTATCCTTTGACCTTCAGCCTTTATAATTATCCTTTTTTGACCTTTTAATACTTCTCAGACTTCTTTTAAAACTTCTTTTCCTCTGTATTTAACTGTCTTTTCTCCATTAATCTGCAAATTAAACCTTTAAATCTTCTGTCTTCAACTGTGTTTATCCTTAATTTTCCAATTTAAACCTTTAAACTTTCGGTCTTCATTTTGGTCTTCAAACTTCACTAATTTTCTCTATTTTTGCGTGTAGGAAGTCGTTTTGATGTGCTGGAAGGTTATAAGGTACATCGGTGGCCATGAAACATCGGTTTCAACCTTTATCTTGAAACCCTGGATCCCCTTCTTTGTTTCAGGCCCTCGGATCATCATTCTGAGGGCTCAGTCACCGAATATAACTGTGGGAGGTTAGCTTTCAAATCTTATCCGCCATTTATCCTGCAAACAAACAAAAATATTATGAAACCCTACTATTTGGAATTGACTTCTTACAAAGGTGTGAGGAGAAGTTTATGGAGCGATGCAGAGGAAATTAATGCACAGAAGGGATCTTATGGAGAAAATTGCAAAAATTAGGGTTTAAAAACAATTTTGGCACGAAATTTGGGCGAGAGTGGTTTTACAAAAACCACTAGTGGTTTTCATGCTTCCCATGAGCTGTTAGCGTTTTTACTGCAATCAAATGCAATATCGTTCATCGCTCGCCGCGTGCCCCTTGCAAAACTTCTTTTTTCGTGTGAAATTGAGGTGTTAAACCTTGGCTCCGAAATTCGCGCGCTAATATTTTTGGCCCGTCAGATCCAAGGGTGGTAGATCTATGACCACAGAAGAGCGCGATAGCAAAAGCTGTGCAGGCAAGGAGTTGATGGTGGAAGACAAATATTAGAGGAGGATTAGATAGGCAGTAGAGCGATGGGTGGTGGGGCCGAGCTGGCGTCAGCTAATTTGTCGTGGAGCGGGTGGGGAGATGGGGGAGAGGAGTCGTAGGGTTAAATGAGGACCATTGGATCTCAAAGATCCACAGTTGAGATCAATCCGGTAATTGAATAGATGGGAGGATGGCGAAATGGGTTGAGAGAAACAGTAGCCATTGGATCAGAGCCTAAGGCCTTTGATCAATGGCTGAGACGGTCCGAGAAAAATGAAGTAGAGCAAAAAGTTAAAAACAAGAGAAGGGAGCTGGAGATAAGGGAGAGGTGTGGTCCTGTGGGTAAAAGGAGGACCGGGGGTGAAAATAAAAAGGGCTAAGGGCTCAAGAATTAGCCCATGGTCGGGCCCTCGGGTCATGTGAAGAAGAGGGGGCTAGGGCTCAAGCCCAAAGGCGCGTAAAAGTTCAATTTTATATAAATACAGACAGAGGCTAAAAACAAAGGTTTTTTGGCTTTCTTTTGAAGTTCTGACAGGCTTTAAAATAGGGTTTTCGGGCTTTGGCCATATGAGCAAATGGGGTGAAGGATATAAGCCCTTAAGGGCTTAGGGCCTATTTATAAAATGGGTCAAAATTAGGCTAAAGAGAGGGTTTTTAGGCCCTTTTCAAGGTTTCCAATAGGTAAAAATAGAGATTTTTAAACCATAAAAAGGGATTTTTTACTGGTTTAAAGGTCTTTTTAGGGAAAATTGAGGATAATGAAGAGGAAAAAAGGACTCTTTAGCAGGGGAAAAATGATTGTTTGGATAAGTCAAAATGAGTGAAAATGGGCAGATATAGCCTGAAAACAACTTCTTTTTGAGATGGTAGGATAACTTGGAGGATTTAAGTGAAAATATTCAGTGAATTGATTGGCTTAGGATAGTGAAGGCTATGAGATTTCTAGAACTCGCAATGTTTCTACAATATTGTTTCTAGAAATCTAGGATTGTCAAATTTAGTCATCTTTGTATAAAGTCAAAATTATGGATGTCTAACAGTGGGTCTACTTGGGGAGGACAACTATCCTTTTAGGTGTCTAGAACCTCAGAAATATTTGAGTTTCAGCAAAGAAATGCCTTATCCATTAGGCAAATTTATTCTTTTCTTGTTGATCTCTTTCCGAAAAAGAATTTTTATCAATCTGCAACATGTAATATCTTTTAAAACAACATCTCTTCCTACCCAATCCTATTTGTCCTAGCATTTTTTCTTCTTCTTTTAAGTGCATTTGAAATAGCAAACTCCTTGAAATTTTATTTTTGAAAATAGAAATAAAATATCTAATCCTATCCTTATTCCTTCCAAGAGTTCAGATTAAACTATTGAACTCTTTATTTCTCTACTTAACTATCTATCTATCAAGAGTAGGCTTTTTGACAAATTTTATTCTCTATTTCTAAGATAGAAAATATAAACATAGCCAAATCAGGATTAGATTGTCTGATTTGCTATAGTGTATATGGCTGTATGTACAAGCTGCACATAAACTTTATTTGCAGATGATTAAAACAAAATTGTGAATGCTTAATATCTAAAAATTATGAACATCCTTCTCTCTTTCTTTGGTTCAGTTTTTGAGCTTTTCAGAACCATTTCTTTTCTATCCTAATCTATTCTACTAATAAGCCAAGTCTAAAAAAATCTTATCAATTTGTGCTTCTACTAACTTATCAACATAAATTTAAAGTATGTTTAACCATGATTAGGTTCGATGACTAAACAATATATCATTTTGTAATCAGCAGTGGCACTTAGATTTGCTCACTTTCAGAAAATTCTCTTTTTGGGTATGGGGTTGTACCTTCTCTTATGACTGCCCTCTTTTTCCTCTTTCTATTTTTTTGTGTTTTTCTTTTTTCAAATTGAAAAGAAATGTTATATACAGTGAAAAAAAATAAAAGCTTTGAAATTTAGGACTCTTGGCAGAAATAGTGCTTGAGCATCCTGCCATTTACAGGACCTCCAAAAAAGTCTTCTCCATTTAGCTCTTACAGAAGGAATGCATTATGACCCTGATAGAATGAATAATGTAGGGCCTTTTCCATAGATTTTCAAATTTTCCATGTTTTCCCTTTTCTTCCCTTCTAGAATCCCACTTTAGAACTACATTTCCAATTTGGAAATTATTTTCTTTAGTCCTCTTGTCAAATAAGTTCTTGATGCTTTCTTGGAATGTTTGTGTTCTCTTGTACACTTCATCTCTTGACTATTGTAAATGAATGGTTTGATTTATCCTTCTCTGCATATCATTTTCCTCAGATTCTACTTCTTGGAGGAGTTTCATGACTAGAACTCCTAAAGATGTTCGGAAGACTGCATCCATGCCATAAACTAGCTGATAAGGGGACATATTTATTGACTTTTTGGTGGTTAATCTATCAGCCCATAAAGCATGAGTAAGCTTACTATTCCATGATTTTTTATTCTGCTCCAACAATTTTTTGATAATATTGACAAGGCTTTTATTGGAGGATTCAGCTAATACATTTCCTTGAGGATAGTAGGAAGTGGAATAACCAAAGGTGATATGGTATTTATGGTAGAAGTCAACCATTCTTTTAGACTTGAAAGCAACAGCATTATCTGTGATAAATTTTTTAGGACAACCAAATCTGGATAGTATGTTGGTTTCAAGGAATTTGGTAGTGACAAAGTCAGTAGCATTTCTAGAAGGTATGGTTTCTATCCACTTGGTAAAATAATCAATGGAAGTGAGGATCCACTGATGTTGGGCTAAAGAAGATGGGTGGATTTCCCCAATGAAGTCCAAGCCCCATTGTTGAAAAGGAGCCTCAAAACTGATGGGATGTAAGGGTAAAGGTAGGAGTTTTCTCTTTCCATTAAAAATTTGACACTTATGGCAAGACATGACAAGTTTCTGAGTATCTGGGAAATGGGTGGGGCAATAGTAACCAGATCTAAGGAATTTATTTGCCGTAGTCTTCCAGTAAAGATGTCCTCCACATTCTCCCTCATGCAGCTCATGCATGATTTTTCCTACATCAACCTCAAGAAAACATTTAAGAAATATTCCAATAGCATTCTTCCAATATAAAACCCCATCTAGTATGCAATAATTTAAAGCTTTCTGCTTCAAAAATCTAGCTTTAGTTTTAGACAAAGAAGGAGGGGTATTTAGATAAAGAAACACATATGATATCAGCATACCAAGGTGAATTCACAAAAGTTTCTTTAATAAATGGAGTTGTAAATTCTTCTGTTTTTTCTAAGACATCAACCATATTCATATCTAGTGCTTCGAAGTTTGACTCGGCCATGAGTTTTGCTAATCCCTACCCTTTGATTAGTTTGCTAGGCCTGATTTCTAAGTCATATTCTAGGATAATAGCAATCCACTTTCCCCTTTTACCATCAGGGTCTTGACTTAGAATATCCTTGACAACAGTGTGTGGGATAAAATCAATGATGTGAGAATGTAAGATGTATACTCTAAAGTCTTTCAATGCTTTTACCAAGGCTAAGGCTTGTTTCTCCATGATGTTATACTTGAGTGGAGAATCTCTTAGGGCCCTACTGAAAAAGGATATAGGTTTTTCATGCCCCATGTTATTCTTTTACAGTAACACTGCAGTGATTGTATGTTCAGATGAAAATGAAAAGATATAGAAATCTTTGGTGAAATCAGGACCTATGAGAACCGATGTTTGAGTAAGAGCTTGTTTCACTAGTTCAAATGATTGTTTAGCTTGTATTTTCCATTTAACACCTACTTCTTTCTTAAGCATGTTTGTGATATTTCTTAATAGCTCAGCAAGGTTGGGGATGAATCTCCTTAAAAAGTTTATCTTCCCAATGAAATATTGTAATTCTTTTAGGGTTCTAGGATGGCTGATTTTCAATATGCCATCAATATTTTTAGGGTCTACCTTGATTCCCTCTTCAGAAATTATGTGGCCAAGAATATTTCCCTCTTGGACAGCAAAGAGCATATTTTTGGGATTCAAATACAAGCCATATTTCCTACATTTCTCAAAACCTTTTCTTAAATGGATCAAGTGTTCTTCATCAATTTTAGAGAAAACAGTAATGTCATCAAGGTAGATGATTATAAAATAGCCTATGTCTTTTGAGAAGGCTATGTCCATGGCCCTTTGGAAGGTGCCCCCTACATTCATTAAACCAAATGGCATTTTGACATACATGAATGTACCCCAAGGTGTAGTAAAAGTAGTTTTATGTTGATTAATTGGGAGTACTAATACTTAATTGTAACCTGAGAACCCATCCAACAGTGAAATTATTTTAGACCCAACCACCCTTTGAAGTATATGATCCATTTTTGGCAAGGGATAGTTATCTTTAAGGGAGGCTATATTTAGATTTCTGAAATAAATGTAGAGCCTAATCTCCCCAGTCTTTTTCCTAACAGATACTAAGTTGGAAACCCATTTTGAATACCTGATGGAAACTATGATCCCAGCATCATACATCTTCTTAATCTCTTTCTTAACTAAAGGCAATAAAACAGGGTTTATCCTTTTGAGTTTTTGTTTGAAAGGTTTCTGATTTTCCTTAAGAGGGATTTTGTGTTGAATGATGTTGATATCATATGATTTTAGATCCTTGTATCCCCATGCAAACACATCTTTAAATTCTTTGAAAATTTCTATGTATTGTTGTTTGATATGAGCTGGGAGAGTGTTGGATAGCTTTATCATTTTGGGCTATGCTAGGTTTCCTATGTTATGTTCTTGTATGTTTGTTTCTATAGGCTCCATTCTTGGTTCTTTGGATACATCATTAAAATAAAAAAGTTGTTCTAATGGTGTAATACCTCTTGGAATTGTATAATTCTTACATTGTAAACTTCCAGGTCTTTCTAGTCTGTATTGTTAATTATTTATACTCTAAAAGCATGCTCAAAATGGTTTATATCAGCAGAAAAGGACAACTCTGTTTCAGGGATTTGTTCTTCATTTACACATTTTTCCTCATTGCTTGAAGTAGGTGTTGATATGGCAAAGTCATTCTTTGATTGCTGAAAATCATCTATGTGTTTGTCTCCTTCAAACACTTGCCAATAATCCTCATCGTCAGGTATTGCAAGTCTGTTTTTACCTTTATATTAGATTGTTCATTTGTCTGTGGTACTTGGCAATTAATAGCAGCAAAGACAAGTTCATTTTCTAGATGATTTTGAGCTCTTGGGATGAAAATGAGTTCATATTTTTCAAAGGTTTTTAGGAGATCAAGGGCAACATTTCTATACTCTCTGAGTTTTAGGTTTTTGGTTGAATATTCCCCTTTAATCTGTCTGATAATTAGCTCAAAATCCCCTTGGACTGATATTATTTTGGCTCCTAAATATTTGAGTAAGTGTAGGCCAATATGTAGGGATTCATATTTAGCAATGTTATTTGTGCATGGAAAATCTAGTTTATAAGAAAATCCTTTGTTTGAGTTCTGTATCCATACACTAGCCCCTGCTCTTAATTTGCTAGAAGAGCCATCAAAGTTTATTTTCCAAGGTATTTCAATCTTATTTTCTTTTTCTTTCTACTGTTCAAGGCTGCTAAAGTCTAAACTATTCTTCTCTTGAGTTGGTGGCAGATTTGACTATTCTAGTGGACAAAATTCTTCTTTGTTTTCCTTTTCTTATTGGCTGATTTCATCTTCATTATATAAGATAAAGGAATCCAAATTTTAATGGATGGAGTAGATAGGAGAATTTTTTGGTCTATCTATGTTGCTCACCATGTATTTCGTGTGGGATTCCCTGTATAGTCTTCTAGTTTGGTTAAATACTGGGATGGTGGCATAAGACATATCCATTTGAAGGCTCCCCTATAGTTTGGCTCCCCATGATCTAGATAGAAGCATGCCATACGTATGTGGAATGTCAGCTACTACTATGTCCATTACTAGACTCTTAGCAGGAATTTGTGCTAAGTTGACACACAAACCTTTGATTAGGCCTAAGAATTTGACCCTGCATGAATCAAAGGAGTATAGGTATTTGTATGGTTTAGTAATTTCTAAGCCTAGGCTTTCCATTACTACTTTGGGCATAAGATTGTGTGAAGCACCTAAGTCTAGCATGGCATTATGCAAGATTTTTTGATGTATATTCAGGCTAACATAGAAGAGAGGAACAACCCCTTCTTGGTATTTTCCTTCAAATTCAGGACCAAACAATAACTCTGGTTTATCATCTGTCAATTTTAAAGTTTCAATGTCACTGCCTATATTCAAAGCTTTCAAAACTTGGTTTTTATATACATCCTAAGTTACTAGTTCAACTAAGGGTATGGTGATTCTAATCTTGGCAATTTCCCCTTCAAGGCTGAAAGGAACTATTGCTCTTAACATATTTACATCTTTTTTTCCATTTACAACTCTTTCAGTAATTTTGATTTGCTGAACTTTATTTGGACTGCTATTTGGGACAGATTTGTTAGGGCCACTAGCAGAAGTACTAGGGCAGCTTTGTTCAACACTTTGCTGACTGTTTTTGTCTTTATTTATAAAAGTTTTCTTAGTCATAGTGTTGGTGTTATTGGTTGTCTTTTTAGGCTGATTTTCTGAATTTTTCTTAACAACAGTACTAGTGTTTTTGTCATTAGAAATTTCTGGGCTCCGTTTGCTTCTAAGATTATATTGTTTGTGTACCTCCATGATTGCATTTTCATACCCTAATATGTAATCTTCAAAATCTTCATGGTTGTTTTCAATTTGTTCTGAAGAGAAGAATCCTTGTTCTTCTTCAGTGAGAAAAACATCTGTCTCACTGTCAAATCCTATCCTATTCACATGAATTTCTTCCAACCTTTCAACTTCCCTTTCTTCTTCTTGATCAATATAGTTTTGTTGAAAGGGAGGCCTAATCTGTTGGTCATTATCTCTTTGCCTAACTTGATTAGGGTCTCTTCTAAAATTTTTATTTCCATTTCTGTTTTGGGGGTTATTTTGGTTTTCTCTAGGGGGCACTCTATCATTTAGATTTATCTTTTCAAGAATTCTCTCCATTACCTTCATTAAGTTATCAATTTTAGTATCTAATGATGAGGCTGATGCCACTGTATCATCCCTGTATGTAACTCTTTTCTCTGCTCTCAACCTAGCTCTTTTCTCAATCATATTTGCTTCTACACTTAAGGCTCCCCTCTACATATCTTCTAAAGTTGAGGGGTTTGTTTCTCTTAGCTGATAGGCCATTTCAGGATCAAAGCCTTCTGGAAATTTAGCCAAGGCTAAGCCTAATGGAGGTTTCATGTCTAGAGAAAGTGCATTATAAAAAATATTGAATCTAGTGCAATACTCTTAGACACCTTCCCCACTGTTTCTTTTGAGATTTCTATATTCTGAAAGGATTTGGAGAGGGTTCTTCCTAATTTCCCATTTGTTTATGAATGTTTGATGTAAATAAGGTAGATCATTTACACTGTGAGGAGTTAAGCCCTTAAACCATTTCTTGGCTTCTCCTCCTAAACTTTGAGCAAAAATTCTGATCTTAATGGTCTCTTCTTCTATTTCCATGTAATCAAAAGCATCGTTCATTTTATCTACATGCAGTTGGGTAGTAGTAGGTTCATTTCTAGTGAAATGGGGAATTTTGGATTGGTAATAATTGGGTAAGGGAACCAGAGGTTGTGGTAACACAAGGGGAGCATACCATGCTACTATGATAGGAAATAATGGTGGATTTACAAGAGGTGGAATAACAAGAGGGAAAGTGGGATGAAATGGAGTGTTTTGAATAGTGGATGTGTGGATAGGAGTAGAAGAAACACTTGGGCCAGCAAACTGATGATGAGAAATTTTGTTATGGAAGGAGATGAAATGATGAAGAAGCTAAGAATCAGGTGGAGTAGAAGGTGAAGCTTCTCTGCTAAAGCTCTGTTGCAAATCTGGGGTTTCAAGGTCAGCTCGATTTAAATCACTTTGAGATTTATTTCTGAATAGGTTCTTTGTGTAAGGTAAGTCAAAGTGAGGATCTTCTAAGACTGTAAGATTTTTAGGGACAGATATTGTTCTTAGGATGGTCCTATCAGTAGTTTGTTTTCCCGATCTAAAATTTTTCCACAAAATCCTTTTTGGATGGTCAACTATGGTAGGAGGGTTAAGATTTGGATGGGATCTAGTGTTGATCTTATCTGAAGCCAGATTTCAGTTTCCAAAATTTTAGATAGATTTTAAGTTCTTAGGACTGTTTTTTCAAAAGTTTCCCTCTCACAGTGATTTCTATAATAGGGAACTAGGTTTCTAAACTTCCTCAAGGCTGGTTAACATAGTCCTAAGGAAATCTGGAGTACCAGTGAGGTAATAGGCCTAGTGAGACTAGTAGAGTTGACAGGGGGAAATTTTTAGCTTTTTTGAAGGTAAAATCTTTTATGGTCCACCACCAATGGTTTATTTGAAAACCAATATGAATTTTTTTTGGGTTTTTCTGAGTTTTTATATATTTCTATGGTTGTGAGAGTGTCCTATACCTGATTCAACACTTAGCTAAGGTGGTGAAACAAACAGAGTCTACTTTGTGGCTTACTAGCTGATTTCTTCAAGGTTTGATAAGGGTCTCTTAGAATCCTAAGGGTTACATAGATTGCCACTGATTCAGAAAAATCCTATCATGATTACCATTATGCTGGCAGTGCTTAAAGAAGCTATATTTCACTTGAATGAATACTGAGTGTCTTGTTTAAGGTATTTTACTCAAAAATGTCCCACCGTGATCACCAGAATGTTGGGGTCCTGTGATTTAGCAGATTGGAATACTAAATGACAAGGAAACATATAAACCAGTCTTTAGAGTTCTATGATCTAGCCCTCCTAGTCTCAGAGAGGGATCTCTCAATTGTTTGTAAAGATATGACTTGTTTTCTTGTAAAAGGTTGATTTTAGGCTAGTTATTAACCATGAGTTTGTTTGATTGTTTGGTGGGACATGATCTAGGCAGCATAGATAGGAAAGGGAAATCTCTAAGTCATTGGGCAATGGAGTTAAGTAGAAGTTTCTAATAAGTTTTTAGATGAATCAGGGGTATCAAAGGGAAAATCTAACTTGGCTATTGGATATACAAAGTTTTTACGTGAAATGAAATGAACATTAAGGGTTTAGAATGAAAAGCAGAACTAAGGGAAATTAAGAATCCTTAATTATATGTACTTCTCAACAAAGGGAATTAAAACATCATTTGAACATGAAGAAGTATTTTATAGACATGGCTAACCATGAATTCTACAAATCACACTTCAACAAATAAAAATTTCAAGACAAACTTTCAAAATGAAATCTAAGAGTCGAGGAACGCTCTATTTCATCAAATATTTCACTTTCAAGAATACGAAAACATTCAAGATTCACAAATAACTGCATTCATAGAAGAGGGAACTCCTAGACATCTTTGATTATAGCTACAAAGACCTTCAAAAAAATTATTTAAGCAAGAACAAAGGGTGTGATCAAAATAGACCTCTTTGGAAGACTGTAAACAATGGTACTTTAAAGGGAGACTTCAAAGACAGTTTTCAAGTGGCAGCAAGTAAGCAGGGAAAACCATAAATCATTCTTGAGACCAACGTTTTCAACTATTCTTGAAATAAACAAGCTTAAGGGTTGAAAATTAGTGAAACTACTCAATAAAACCTTCAGCAGATGAACACATAAAGACAGTGAAGAGTAAACAGGTCTAAGGTGCTTCTAGGAGACATTTCTTAGCCTAAAATTTGTACTCTACTACAAGCAAGAAATGATCAAAACAGAATGGAAAACAGGAAAAACATTAACAGATTAGACTACTTGACCAACAGCCAAGCTCAGGGATCCAATGACAGAGCTTTCTCCATCAAAAAATAGGCCTAAACATCCACAGGTTCTAGAACATCAAATTTATTTCAACTTCAATAGAAATATGTATTAGAACAAACATTTATCAAATGCCCACCATACAATGAGTTCAAATGTAGTATTTATGCTACAAATGAGGAGGTGGAACCATTTAGGGTTCAAAATTTTATAAATGACATAGTAAATGCATTCCTATCCTTAAAAACCATGCAAGGCATAAGGTAGGAATGTCTCTCAACTACTTCTCTGTGTAATAAATCTGTCTTTACTTCCTGAGGATGAAATAGTTGAAAATATTGACTTTGAGGCCTTATTCTATCTTTACATTAATTGTTCTGACTGTTTATAATATCTTCTTTAGTGTAATAACTGTCAATTTTCCCCTTGGGACAGAAATCAGGCCATAAGTGGCAGTTTGATTTATTAAGTGAATAATTGCTTCCATTTGATGTTTCGAGGCTATCTTTAAGCCTAATTTGCCTTTATTTCATCATTAAACTATATTTTAAGGCTTGATTTTGCTTTGGTTTGTCTTTTCAATTGATCATCGTTCCCCCTTCAACCTTTATCCGTTGACCTTCAACCTTTATAATTATCCTTTGATGACCTGCTAATACTTCTCGGACTTCTTTTAAAAATTCTTTTCCTCTGTCTTTAACTATATTTTCTCCATTAATCTACGAACCAAACCTTTAAATATTATGTCTTAAACCATGTTTATCCTTAATTTGCCAATTTAAGACTTTAAACTTTCGGTCTTCATTTTGGTCTTAAAACTTCACTGATTTTCTCTGTTTCTGTGTGTAGGAAGCCTTTTTGATATGCTGGAAGGTTCTAAAGTACATCGGTGGCCATGAAACATTAGTTTCAACCTTTATCTCGAAACCGTGGATCCCCTTCTTTATTTCAGGCCCTCAGATCATCATTCTGAGGGCTTAGTCACTAAATATAACTGTGGGAGGGCAGCTTTCAAACCTTATCCACCATTTATCTTGCAAACAAACAAAAATATTATAAAACCCTGCTATTTGGAATTGAATGTTTATAGAGGCATGAGGAGCGGTTTATGGAGAAAATCAGAGAAAATGAATGCGTAGAAGGGATATTATGGAGAAAACCATGAAAAATAGGGTTTAAAAATAGTTTTGGCACAAAATTTGGGTGAGAGTGGTTTTGAAAAAACCACTAGTCGTTTTCATGCTGCGCATGAGCGGTTAGCGATTTTTCTGCGATCGAACACGATATCATTCATCGCTCACAACGTGCCCCTTGAAAAACCATTTTTTTCACGTGAAATTGAGGTGCTAAACCTCAGCTGCAAAATCCGCGAGATAAATTTTTTAGGCCATTAGATCTAAGGGTGGTAGATCTATTGCCACAAGAGAGCGCGATATCAGAAGTTACACAGGCGAGGAGGTGATGGTGGAAGACGACTATCAGAGGAGGATTGAATGGGCAGTAGAGCGGTGGGTGATGAGGCCAAGCTGGCATCATCTGCTTTATTGTGGATCATGTTGGGAGATGGGGGAGAGGAGTCACAGGGTTAAATGAGGACCGTTGGATCTCGAAGATCCACGGTTGAGATTGATCTGGGAAATGAATAGATGGGAGGATGGAAGAGGGGGTCAAGAGAAATGGTAGCTATTGGATTAGGGCTTAAGGCCTTTGATCAAAAGCTAAGATGGTCCGAGAAAAATGAAGCGGAGCGAAAGGAAAAAACAAGAGAAGGGAGTTGGAGATAAGGGAGAGGTGCAGTCCCGTGGGTAAAACGAGGATTGAGGGTGAAAATAAAAAAGTATAAGGGCTCAATAATTAGCCCATGGTCGGGCCCTCGGGTCATGTGAAGAAGAGGGGGCTGGGGCCCAAGCCCAAAGGGCCTTAAAATTTCAATTTTATATAAAGGCAGACAAAGGCTAAAAAAAAAGGTTTTTGGCTTTCTTTTGAAGTTATGACAGGATTTAAAAGAGGGTTTTCGGGCTTTGGCCAGATGAGCAAAGGGGTAGAGGATCTAAGCCCTCAAGGGCTTAGGGCCTATTTATAACATGGGTCAAAACTAGGCTAAAGAGAGGGTTTTTAGGCCTTTTTCAAGGTTTTCGATAGGTAAAAATAGAGATTTTTAGACAACAAAAAGGGATTTTTTATAGGTTTAAAGGGTTTTTTAGGGAAAATGGAGGATAATGAAGAGGGAAAAAGGACTCTTTAGTAGGGAAAAAATGACTGTTTGGATAAGTGAAAATAAGTGAAATGGGCAGATATTGCCTGAAAACAACTTATTTTTGAGATAGTAGGATAACTTGGAGGATTAAAGTGAAAATATTTAGGGAATTCATAGGCTTAGGATAATGAAGGTTATGAGATTTCTAGAACTCACAATGTTTATGCAATATTGTTTCTATAAATCTGTGATTGTCAAATTTAGTCATCTTTGGATAAAGTCAAAATTATGGATGACTAACAACTTGCAAACAATCAAATATTTGCAGAAAAAAACACCAGAGAATAAACTCTAGCTGTGATACCAATCTGATCTGAAAGGACTGTATTAGTTTTTCCTTTCTAAGTGTATTTTTAGTTATAAAACATGTGCATAATTGTCTCCATAGTTTTCTTAAGGATTGAGAATTATAACGATGAAATATAGATGATTTTAGTGAATTAGAAGAATTAAATAAGAGTAAATAACATTCAAAAATAGTGTATAACAAAGAAATAAAACACCACATAACATTTACACAGCAGGCATGATGAAGAAAATCACCCCTCCTGGGCTACATCTATTGGTCCAACTCCCAATGGCATGTCCATCTTTCATTATGCTCAATTTTTTTCATATACATGTAGTTGCATGCCTCTAATGGTTTTTTTTCTATGCACCAATGGCTCGAGAATGCTCCAATTAGTCTAGATTAACTCTTCATTCACCCAGAATGGGCGAAAATTGAGCCTCCAACTCATTTTCCCGGTAACACCAAAAAGAAATCCATTAATTGTGGAGAACTCCACTTAACTAGAGTTAAATTTGGCCAACTTTGCACAAAAATAGTGTGCTCTAAGCTTTCCACTAGCGCTAACCATTGAGATTAATTGTTATGGGTAGGGGGTGGCCACATGCCAACCACCAGAACCCATGGTCTCCATAAATGTCAGCGGAACTAAAGGTGGTAACCCCAGTGGTTAGACAGAACTGTAGGTTGGAGTGGTGTTAATGCTTAACAGTCAGAGTTTAAATCATGCGGAGAATTTGCATTTTACAAGGTGTAAGTATGAAACAGTTGTGGAGTCTACAGAGTATTTAACCATTGGTTGACCATTTGTGTTATGGTTTGTTGCAATGACATGTGACCATATACCATGGGCCGTCGACGAGTTGGGATCCCCGGCGGTCCCAACTCCCAAACGAAAATGTATTAGAATTGAAATATAACTTGTCCACTACTATGGTTAAGTCTCATAGCATAGTGCAGGCGGTGTGGCAGGTAGTTGCTATACCGGAGGTCACAGGGTTTAGCCCTGCAGACCTCCATAAAATTTTATTATACCACTAAGCGGACACGTGGTGGCCTCAGGGCTGGCCATGTGTCACCCTCCCATTGGATTATAAAACATAATGTACAACCCACCAAAAAATCACAATGTGCCACATTTCAGCCTCTGACTAGCTCTAAGAAAAGCAATATTCTTTGGAATATTCATTTTTTGTTGACTGTGCTTCCTCCATGCTGACTGGGCATCCCAATAAAACTTGTAAAATTTAGTTGTTTGGGAATTCTATCAGAACGTGATATCTCCCTCATAGGACATCAGTTTTTTAAACTATTCGTGGCACCAGAATTAGGAAGATGACATCTGCGCAACCATACTAGTTTCAACCCAATCCTGTAACTTTCAATTTTGAGCAAAATTTATGAACTCCTGATCAAAAGTGGTCAAGAATCCATTAATGTGGACCAATGATGCAAGTGTCGCTCTTAAAAGAGAAATGACATCGTGAAGTGACATAGATGTTGTCATGTGAGGAAATTGTCATAAAGAAAAAAATGACACTTTACACAAACAAAAAGCAATATCAAAAGAAAAATTAAAGAAAATTAGAAAATAATTTATATGAGGGATCACCATAAAATATGGGGTTGTTGTGGCTACAAAAATTGGTGACACTCAAGAGAGAAACAATTATCTCTGGTTAGGATTAGACAAAAGTTGTTCCAAAATATTTGTATCTTATACCATTCGCAAGATTCCCACATAATACTGGAAGAAAGCAGAGTAAGCACAAAATGATCAAATTACTTGAATGCCTAGTTAGAATATAATGAATCCAAGGAAAGGGGATATTATTTATTTAAAATAGAAATTTATTAACGAATAGTTAAAATATCTAGGAAATCATTTAAATATTAGCGAACATCTGATATAACGTTATTTATTTTCATGACATTGCTTCGCTGTCAGCGAGCCTCGACAATACCCTAACAGATTTACTTGTACTTACCACTCAAATTTATTTTGACCACCCTTTTGATAATAATTTCTAGAATTTATTTTAGTATTTTCTTGTTTGCAATTGGGTGAAGAAATAAGGGTGGTACATGGGGATATGTGTTGAGACAGATATGGAAAACTATAAAAGATTGACCTTGCTAGACCTATTCACATCTACCCAAGCAGAGTATTTTATATATCTGGAGGGGAAATGGAAGTGATTCAAAATTTTTACTGATAACAATTATTTCATCTATTAAAATAGGCTCAAACTATTTGATCTAGGGCTCTATGTTCCCCATGATGAATGATTAAGATGTGAGAAGCCAAATTATATATAGTTATAATAGATAGTGAGGATTGCCCTCGCGTGGACCAACTAGTGCTTCCTTTGATGATGTTCCTCCATATAACAGGTCGAAACACAAAACATAAAAGGAAATGCACACTAGAAAATTAAAAACAAAAGGAAAGGAAACTAAGGAAAAGAAAAATCAAATGGCTAAGCTAAAAAGGGAACAGAACAAGATAAAGCAACACACAAATCTCAAAATCATTTTTATATAGGTTGAGATGGTAATACAGGTTCGTTGCTGGGTAGTGATGAATAAAGCTTTCCCAAATATCTACTATGGTGTAATCATGTTTACAAACTTTTATAATTTTATCGCCAAGAAATTGATCTTTATTCAAAGTAAGCTTGTTAAATTGAAAAACTAAAGATCAAGTTTAACATGAAATAGAAATAATGATGATAATTATGTTTAAACTCCTAGTTTGCCATGATTACCTTATTTAAAAACTAAGAATTAGAGAAACTTAAACAAGTTCTAATCCTACTATATACACTATATGAAATTTTCATCAGAAAAATGGTCAAGTATATGTGTATTTCAAATGCAAACATCTTATCAGCTTTGTCCCTGTAATAAAAGGTATAACTTGCATTAGTAAAGGCAATGGAACAAAACTGTAAGAAACAAAAAAAACAACTACACACATCTAACCTTAAGAAGTCAAAAGAAAACTAATTATGTATATCAACCTTCACTTGAAACAATTTTTCTAAGAAAATCTCAAGAGGATCATAGAAGTAAGAGTGAATAATTGACACCTCTTGAAGATCATTCCAAGGACAAGAGATTGAGAGGCTTAGTTCATATGGTATACCTTTAGATGTTGTAGCCTATTGAAATATGTCACTAGTATATACATGATTATCTATTCTATTGTTATCAAAGTCACAAGGGGAACTGGAAGACCTAACACTCGGAATACAAGGAAAATAGATTTTATCATGACAAGCTTCCACAGGATTATGAATATGAAGACCTTTGGAAACCTGATGATCAGAAGATACAATTTTTTGTTTATTTATAGTAGATAATGAAAAATTAGAAAATGAATCTATTCATAGATCTAAATGAAAATCCCTTCATGGCGAATGTACCTAATCATTGAAATATTTTTTATAAACGACCTCCCTTTCTTGAAACTGACGTAATTGATATGATTTAGAAGATTCAACCAAATGAGAGAAATGTGATTGAAAATTTTCAAGGATGGATAAAGTATCCCTCTCGCAATAAAGGTGGTCCTCAAATAAAATTGAATCTGTTGAAGGCAATTTCTCTCCAGAAATATCTAAGGTATTATTGTGATCTATACTATGATCTGTGAAAATGCTTGTGTACACGAAATAATGAACTCCAGAGCATATCATATTATGAACATCCATATGATTTTCCTAATCTTGGATATGTTGATCAGTGTGGATTGAAGGTAGATATTATGTTAGAATTGAGATTGTTTTCAAAGGAATATTATCACATTATTCATAAATAATTTCTTGAGGTGTGACAGTTCCTGCTAAAATTAAATAAGATTGATTTGAATTTTCAATACGATTATGAAATGAATCAAGAACATCTTCTTCTTCCTGTGTGATTTATTAGAGTTATTGGAAGAATAAACAAGGAAATGGAAACATTGTAATAAATCATCTTGAGATGGGAGATATTTGAGGGGAAATCTAAAATAAAGATATGTATACCTATTATAAATTTTATTAATCAATTCATCTTCATGCATCACGCAGACCAACTAGTGCTTCCTTTGAAATTATGTTCCTCCATATAACAGGTTGAAAGACAAAACATAAAAGGAAATGTACACTAGAAAAAAAAAAAAAAAAAAAAGGTAAGGAAACTAAGGAAATGCAAAATCAAATGGTTAAGCTAAAAAGGGAAACAAGACAAGATAAATCAACACACAAATCTCAAAAGCATGTTCATATATGTTGAGATGGTAATACAGGTTCGTTGTTGGGTAGTGATGAATAAAGCTTTCCCAATGTTTACTATGGCATAATCATGTTTACAAAATTTTATAATTTTATTGCCAAAAAATTCATCTTTATCCAAAGTAAGCTTGTTAAATTGAAAAACTAAAGATCAAGTTTAACATGAAATAGAAATAATGATGATAATGGTGATTAAACTCCTAGTTCACCATGATTACCTTATTGAAAAAAAGAAAATTAGAGAAATTTAAACAAGTTTTAACCCTACTATATACACTATATGAAATTTGCATCAGAAAAATGGTCAAGTATATGTATATTTCGAATGAAAACATCTCATCATCTTTGTCCCTGCAATAAAAGATATAACCTGCATTAGTAAAGGCAATATAACATAACTATAAGAATAAAAAACAAAACTACACACATCTAACCTTAAGAATTCAAAGGAAAACAAATTGTGTATATCAACCTTCACTTGAAATGATTTTTCTAAGAAAATCTCAAAATGATCATAGAATTAAGGGTGAATACTTGATACCTTTTGAAGATCATTCCAAGGACAAGAAACCTAGAGGCTTAGTTCATATGGTATACCTTTAGATGTTGCAGCCTATAGAAATATGTCAGTAGTATAAACAAGATTATCTATTCTACTGTTATCAAAGTCACTAGGGGATCTCGAAGACCTAACACTAGGAAGACAAGGAAAATAACTTTTATTGTGACAAGCTTCCATAGGATTATGAATATGAAGACCATTGGAAACCTCATGATCAGAAGATACAATTTTATGTTTATCTATAAGAGATAATGAAAAAGTAGAAAATGAATCTATCGATAGATCTAAATGGAAATCCCTTCATGATAAACTTATATAATCATTGAAATATTTTTTTATAAATGACCTCCCTTTCTTGAAATTGACGTAATTGATCCGATTTAGAAGATTCAACAAAATGAGAGAAATGTCTTTGAAAAGGTCTCGGTACAGGAAATAATGAACTCTAGAGTATATCATATTATGCACATCTATATGATTTTCCTAATCTTGGATATGTTGATCAATGTGGATTGAAGGCAGATCTTATGTTAGAATTGAGATTGTTTTCAAAGGAAGATTATCACATTGTTCATAAATCATTTCTCGAGGTGTGATAGTTCCTACTAAAATTAAATGAGATTGATTTAAATGTTCAATAGGATTAAGAAATGAATTGAGAACATCTTCTTCTTCTGTGTGTGATTTATTAGAATTATGAGAAGAATAAATAAGGAACTGGAAACATTGTAATAAATCATCTTGAGATGGGAGATCTTTGAGGAGAAATATAAAATAAAGAGATGTATAGCTATTATAAAATTTAACAATCAATTCATCTTCATGCATCGTAATAGCTCCTATCTCAAAATAAAACTTGTCATACTCATAAAATTGATGCGCTAAAAGGAAAGTTTCAACAAAGTGTTCCCAAGAATGTATAGGTTTTACAGGAAGATTAGTATACCATACTCTAATATGACCTTTAAACGTGAGAGAGAATAACCTGCAAAGCTCATTGTCATTAGTGACATTAAAATAATTACATCTGACCAAAAATTGTGAAACATGATCTACAACAATAATGAAACTCTCACAATTATATGTTGGTCTAATCAAGGACATCATAAGTTTCTAGAGAATTTTTTTGGTAGGTTTAGGTGTGCTAAATGCATGACCTAAAGGATGAGCCATGATTAACGAGAAATAAATTCACACATATAGAAATTTTTGGTTCTCCTTCTAGGGCGAAAAATGTTGGTGCCTGGAAATGTCCTCGCTCAACATGTAAGAAATTCCCTAGTCATAGTCCCAAATAGACTCCTTTTCATTGTGATAGAAATCCTAAGAGGTTCAAATGAGTTTCCAGTTACCCGTGTGCTAGAACTAGCCTAAGTTAACCGAATAGATGATAGACAAAAAAAGTATGTACAATATACACAAGAATGACCTTCAATATGCGTATGAGTGATGGTTGTTTAAGAATAATAGACCGAAGGGAAAATGAATCATTTGTATGATAATGTTTGGGTGAGGTGATCCTTAATGATTTGACTGAAATGAGGGCTTAGTCAGACCACGTTGAGGCTTGCTCCTCCTGAAGGAGTCTTGAGAACTAAAAGAAACAAATGAAACTACCTTAATGAACAAACAAGCATAAAAGGAAGCATATCTTGACTAAGCACAAGAAGGCCTCATCCCTAATCAAGAGATGAAGTTTTCTTATTAGAGGAGGATTAATTGGGCTTGATCTTAGGATGAAGATTAACTTGCCAATCCCAAAGTAATTTCAGGATTTGCAAATTCCATGAGTACCAATACTAATAAAATGATCTTGCTAGAAAAATATCAAAATAGCCCTATTTACATACCTAAAATGAATTATAAAATGAGTTCATTATAATTTTGACATAAACTCGAAAAATAATCTTTTCAACTTGATGTAAGACGATACAAGAAAAAATTGTAAAAAAAAATATACAATTATTGATTTGTAACAATAAATCCCCATGAACTCATTACTGATTTTGCACATTCATGAAAATAAGTTAAGAAATTAACTTCTAAAATTGACAAAGTGTACACAATTATTATATGGATAGTGACAACGTCAAAACAAATATTAATATCCCTTTTGATGTTTTAAAACATTATATTAATAACATAATTAATAAAAGATGCATAAAATGTGAATTATATATATATATATAACCAAAGAAAAAAGGTTATTCTAATAGTTTTGATGCAAATCATAACAAAAGGAAATATAAAAAACGTTGATCACTTGTCATGGGTGAATAATAATTAAAACACAAATTCATAGGCAGTATTAAACACAATAAAAGATGTCAGAATCCCCTCTGTGTTCTGGGCGAGCCTTATATCTTAGTCTATCGGTCCATAAATGCACCGAGAGACGAAATGGCCACCGTCGAATTAAAGCAATAAATGATCCTACGGTGGGCATAACTGAGAGACGATAGACTAGGATATAAGGCTCACCTAAGACGATTTTTTATTCGATGCCCTTGGCTGTCGCATACTCCACCTTCAAGTTCATCTAGATTCTTTGTTGCTTGTCATGAAATTGAATGGTGTTTATCGTGTGCATAATCCTGTCCTTTTTAGAAGATATTTACAAGTGAATCTCTTAATGCGTGAATTTGAAATAATTACATTCAGTCATGTACCTAGAGCCAAAAATCACTATGTAGATGGAATTGCAAACAATATTCTAGATTGGCATTTATCACACGCATTTAACAGAAGGTAATAACAATAAACCATATAACGATGCATGTCAACAATATGTGTCATTAAAATATACAATGTTTTGGAGTCCATTAACTCCAATAAAAATAACATGCCCATAGCATGTTACAAAATAAAAACTGGGGGCACCTCATGCCCCCACATCCAATCAATATCTAGAGGGTCCTAGGCCAATGGCTCGGCTCCTGTAGCCCGTAGATCGTGAATCCCCTGTCTCACCATCTCCATGCGCCACATGACTCCTCGCCACTCCGAGGGTAGACCAATACAAGGCTCTATGTACTCATCGTCTAGGTCCTGCCAGTCACACTCAAAAAATCTGGTCAACAACCTCTCACATGTACGACAGATGTCCTCCAGGAGGGCCACAACATCCTCATTCTACGTTCCCCTCGATCCACTAGGTCCTGCAGATCCTGGTACTGCGGGATGTCACATATACCCGACCGGTTTTACCAGTGTTATATCTGCATACCAAAAGTGAATGAATCAATACTATATACAATATTCTGAAACTTTAAAATGCACCATAAAAGATAAGAAACTTGTCACTTACCATCTGGACCCCATGCCCAACCTGGTGGCAGTGGAAAATTTGGGTCCTGATGATAACTCATCCCACTATAGTCGTCTATGTATAGTGTCATCTAATCCCAATGTGCGAAGAACTCAGTCCAGAACACCCATTTGACTACCCCATCTCCCCCTCTACACAATAGCTTCCTCCAACAGCGCATCCTGGGCTCTCACAGGCCCCCATCCTGGATCTGTATATGAGGCCGAAGTGTCAGAATATTCTCAAATAAGAGCGATAAAATAACTCTGCTATATGAAAAATAATGGTTCACCTGTCACTTACGTAGTAACAACTATAATTTCATAGACGAAATCATCATTTGGGTGCACCAATAGTAGGTCCCACTCAATACACTCTCAACAAGCATCATCTGACACTCAGCGATGTGGTCGATCGCCTAGTTTGTTGATCATTGGTTGTCATTGATGTCAACCCAAGCAGCACCAGGGGCTACCCTGATCTTACATGGTAATCTTGACCTACAAAATTACTATATTATGGATCAATAATGCTTTTAATGGCTTCCACTTGTTGAGATGTTTCTGTTGATATATGGCATGCCATGTAATTCTTCATAGTTTGAGAGATATTCATGTTTGAAATTTGTAACCCTGGTTAGTGGGCTAGAACCCCATGGGGTTGTGGCATGGGTCATTGAAGATTCAATAATTAATCATTTTTAAGCTCCTAAAATCCTTCCCATGTTATCTTGTTGAAGCACCTCTCAACCTAAGAATTTATATAAATTGTGATCCTTATATCCTCCTTATGTAGGGATTTCACTACCTAAAACAGGTCATCGTGGCATTTCCGCTCTAAATTTTTTCTACGAAGGTTCAAAAGTAGAAATTTTTATGAGGCGAAGCCGAAATCTTGAGGAACCTCCTATAATAATTTTAGATGAAGGTGTGTAGTAGTTTCAGAGATATGATTTTTGGAAGTCAGTGTTTTGGCAGGCTATTGAACTTCATCTGAAAGAAGTTCCCTTGGGAAAATCGGCATAAATCCCTCTCTGAATATCAAATTCGAATTCTATAAAATGTAGCAGATAGTGTATAGAATTTATTTTTCTCTGTATCAATTTTAGAACCAAATGAAGAAACAGTGACACAAGGCACACCGTACAAGTTCTCTCTACTGAACCAGTCCATAATTAATTCATTTTGAGAGATTGGGCATAACTCTCTCTTGAAAAATTCAAATTGGGTCAGAACTGTGGCATTAGAAATAAGACTCAAAGGACTACTGCAGCTCCAAAAATAACATATTGGGGATCTGAAATAATAGAGCTACACCAAATTCAATATCAAGCTCCTAGAAGGCAAGAAAAATCTAGATCATGTGTTGTCAACAGCTTCAAAGGACCAAAATTTCTAGGGCAGCAAAGAAAAGCAAGGTGCAATAGAGGGTATCATGAAAAGAGCACAAATCAAGGTTTAGAACAACAACAAGAACTTCATCACATGAATACTTCAAGTGGGCAGCACTACATACAGTCACTTTAAGGTATCATTGTACTAAGTCACTGTAAATACATCATTGTAAAAATTATACTACTGTCTATCTGCCAAGAGTTGAAGAGGCAGTGTCAGGAGGTCTAGGATCATCATTAGGTGGTTGTGTCATAGTTGGAGTTATGGTGTAGTGTGTCTTCTTCTTCTACATCATTCTATATAATTGTAAAGTGGACCATTTTCCTTAGTACAGGAGTCCATTCTTATTTTATTCTTCTATAGGGTGGTAGGGTGGTGCTAGGATGTTGCATGAAGTCACTAATAAGTTCAATACTATGAAAAATTCAAGGTGGTAGGGTGGTGATAGGGTGAGCTGTAGCTCATTGGGTGTTGGGGAATATGTTCGGTTGACTACTGAAGAATCTCGGTCGTTGGAGTTTCCATCCAGTGGGAGCTGGAGAAGAATGCTTTTCTAGATTCTAGGAAGTTGGAGCTTTATTTTCAATTGGAGTTGAATATTAAAGAATTATTAGAAAAACATTCAGGTTGTTTTTGTCTTGGAGAGGGTTTCCACCTTAAAAATTGTGTGCATTTGTGTTCCTTTTGTTTACTACTATCATTGTAAAAACATTGAAAATAAGTGAAGATTAATTAATGCTCTAATTTAAAGGAATATAGATTCACCCCCCCCCCCTCTCTAATTATTTCCAACAATTGGTATCGTAGCTTGGTTCCTTCAATAACAGTTTAACAGCTAGAAGGAGGTCATGGAGCATACCAAGAATGGTGTGCTTCTGTTCAATGAAAATAATTATGCACTCTGGAAAGGAAAAATGGAGGTCTATCTCTTGGCACAAGGTTATGAAGTATGGGACACTGTTCAAAATGGATTTACATCAACCGTGGATGAATAATGTAAGAAGAATTTGGTAAATGATGCAAAATAAAAGAATATTATTATCAGTGGACTTATTGAATCTTCCTATCATAAGGTGTTGGCTTGTAAAAACACCAAAAATGTATGGCATAACCTTAAGAATATATACGCAGGTGACTCAAATTTCAAAGAAGCAAAGCTTCAAATCTACAGAGCAAAATTTGAGCAACTCATAATGAAAGAATATAACAACATTACTGCATACTTCCAACAAATTTATGAAATAACCAACACTCTGGAAGGATTGGGAGATCTTGTTGATGAGAAAAATATTATACGAAAGATTCTTAGAACATTACTATGGAGATTCTACCCAAAGGTATCGGTCTTAGAATATAATGAAAATCTAGACAAACTCAGCAAAGAGGAATTACATGGAGTTCTCATAGCATATGAAATGAGACTTGATGAAGAAGAAGGTACTTCGCATCTAGAAATTGTGTTTGCTACATCTAATAAAACCAATAAGGAGAAACAATCTTCAAAGCCATAGACCTGCACCTGCAAGTGTGAAGAAAATGAAGATGATGAAGAAGGTCTTTCAGATGGAGAATATGCTTACTTTACGAGAAAACTAAAAATTGGTAAGGGAAAATTCAAGGGCAAACTTCCATTGATATTTTTCGGCTGTGGTGAGGTTGGGAATTTCGAAGAAAAATGTCCAAACAGAAGTGATGGCGACTGAAAAGAAGATAAAGGCTTTAATAAATTCAACAAGAAAAGAAAAATAAAGGATTTAAAAGGAACTTTCTCTCTAAAGAAGATAGCTCATCATCGGATGAAGACAATGACAGCGAAGAAGAAGCCAATGAGAGAGTATTTTTTATGGAAAAACACATTAAACAAGAGGTATCAAACAATGAAGAGGAAGGGATGACCATAGAATAATTTTTTAAGGAGGTAATCAAGCTTATAAAAGAGCTCAAGGTTGAGAAGATCCATTCCAATACACTTGAATAACAAGTTCATAGTCTCAAAATTGAAGTTGAAGAACACAAATTTATTGAAGAGTCACTTCAAAAGAAGTTGGAAGAAGGCAACCAATAAAGAGAAGCATTAGAAGACGAAGTAGTCTCACTACGTAAGTGAAGAAGGGAAAAAATACCCAAAACCATGCCAACAAATCAAGGGCATTGGAAGAACTCATAAACAATCGACGATCTTACAACGACAGAACTAGCCTCGGTCACAAAGAAGAAGAAGCAGGACCTTCTACAAAAAAATACAATGAACCTATGAGATTTAACATGCATGTAGACCTCATTGGACAAGATTCTCAAGAACATCTTTGGAAGGAAATTCCTCGACGAATATTTCCATCCAATTACCAACATATTTTTCATGGCTATTGTTATTCATGTGGAAAGTTTGGTCATAAAGTTGTAGAGTGTCACACGTACCCTAGGAACCAATACAATTCCAAGAGATCTGTCAAATATGAACCTCCCAAGTCTCAACGAAAAATCAATAGATTTGAACATTTAATAAATAATATGGAATGTTGCAAATGTCAGAACTTTGGACACATAGCCAGAGATTGCAAACTTGAAAATCCTCCAGAAGAATCTTCAAAGGCATAAAACAAATGAACATGGAAGAAGAAGAAGACCGATAATTGTGCTCTCCCTCTCAAGGCTCAAAACAACAAAGATTTGTGGTATGTTGATAGTGGTTGCTCAACACATATGATTGGAGATAGAAATAAATTTGTATCTCTGAAAGAGAAGAAGGGTGGAACCATGTCCTTTGGAAATGACGGATCTTAAAATGTTATAGGATCAGGTACCGTCACTCTCAGAAGCAAATATTCTCTAGCCAAGAATGATCTATTGGTTGAAAACATGAATCACAATATGCTCAATGTTGGACAAATGTGTGATCAAGGACACAATACTATTCAACTCCACAAAATGTGAAATCAGGAAAGGCAGGTATGGTGAAATTGTGGCTACAGCAAGTCGAGCTCCAAGCAACATATATGTTCTAGATGAAGCAACTAAAGCACAGCTAATAACTAAAGAGGATGATATAATATTTTGTAGCAATGATGATCGACTAAGTAAGAAATTTTCTACAAAGATGCAAAGTGAGTTCGAGATGTCTTTACTTGGTAAGGTGACATACTTCTTAGGGATTCAAATATCTCAGCAAGAGAAAGAAATCTTTATATATCAAACCAAGTACACCAAGGAAATGCTCAAGAAATTCAAAATGGAAGATTGCAAACCCATCCTTAATCCGATGGTAACAGGCTGCAAATTGGACATAGACGACTCATCTAAGGATGTGGATCAAAGGTTGTACATATCTATGATTGGTAGTCTTCTATATGTGACAGCCTCCTGACCAGATATTATGCAAGCAGTTGAACAAGTATAGATATTCCAAGAAGCACCAAAAGAATCACATATTATTGTTGTCAAAAAAATTATTCGATATCTAAAATAAACTACAAAATATGGATTGTGGTATCCCAAGGGTAACAATCTCATTATTCAAGCCTTTACAGATGCATATTACGAAGGAAGCATTGATGATCGTAAGAGTACATGTGAATCATTGAAATATATTTTCCAGAAGCTTGGGATTCTCCCAAGTTCTCACTAGATTTTCCTTATTTAGAATATAAAGGGGGAGTGGAAGTGTGTACAAGTCTACAGGATGGTTTTGTGTCAGGAGGAGTTATACTGTGCCATTTATGTCAAAGGGGGAGAGAATGTTGTAGGAAGAGGTGTCATGATCGCAAGGGAGTACTTGTGTTTCCATAAATGCCGAAGGGGGATATTGTTGATCAGTGGTTGCATTGATGTCAACCAAAGCAACAATAGGGGCTACCCCTATCTTGCATGGTAACTTTGACCTAAAAAATTACTATATTTGGGGTCAATAATATTTTTGATGGCTTCTACTTGTCGAGTTGTTTCTTTTGATATATGGCATGCCATGTAATTCTTCACAGTTTGAGAGATATTGATGTTTGAAGTTTGTAATCTCAGTTAGTGGTATAAAACCCCATGGGGTTGTGGCATGGATCATTGAAAATTCAATAATTAATAATTTTTAAGCTCCGAAAATACCTCCCACATTCTCTTGTTGAAGCCCCTCTCAACCTAAGCATTTATATAAATTATGATCCTCATATCCTCCTTATGTAGGGATTTCGCTACCTGACATAGGTCATCATGGAATTTTTTCTCTAAATGTTTTTCTATGAAGGGCTAAAAGCTGAAATATTTATGAGGCAAAGCTAAAATCCTAAGGAAGCTCCTGTAAAAATTTCAGACGAGGTTGCACAATATTTTCATAGATATTATCTATGGAATTCAGTGTTTTTGTAGGCTCCTGAACTTCATCTCAAAGAAGTGCCCTTGGAAAAATCATCATAACTCTCTCTCTGAGTATCAGATTGGAATTCTGTAGAAATTTGCAGATATTGCACAGACTATAGTTTTTTTCTGTATCAATTTTAGAGCTGAATGAAGAAACAGTGACACATGGCATGCCGTACAAGTTCACTATACTAAACGAGTACATAATTAGGTCATTGTGAGAGATTGGGTATAACTCTCCCTTGAAGAATCTATATTAGGTCAGAACTTTGGCATTGGAAAGAAGACTCATAGGACTAATACATAATCTAAAATCACATATTTGGGATCTGAAATAATAGAGATACACCAGATTCAATATCGAGCTCTTAGAAGGAAAGAAAAAACTAGATCATGTGTTTTCAAGGGCTGCAAAGGGGCCAGAATTTCTAAGGCAGAAAAGCAAAGCAAGGTGCAACAGGGGGTTGCATGACAAGAGTAGTAATCAAGGTGCACAACAATAACAAGAATTTCAACACATGAAGACTTCAAGTGCTGCCCACTACATACAGTCACTGTAAAGGTATCATTGTACTAAGTCATTGTAAATACATCATTCTATAAATTGTACTAGTGTCTATTTGCCAAGAGTTGAAGAGGCAGTTTCAGGAGGTTTAGGATCATCATTAGGTGATTGTGTCATATTTTTGGTTGTGGTATAGTGTGTATTCTTCTTCTACATCATTCTATATCATTGTAAAGTGGACCATTTTCACTGGTACGGGAGTCCATTTTTCTTTTATTCTTCTATAAGGTGGTAGGGTGGTGTGAGGCTGGTGCATGAAGTCCTCAATAGGTTCAAGCCTGTGAAAAATTCAGGGTGGTAGGGTGGTGCTAGGGTGAGTTGTAGCTCATTGGGTGTTGGGGCATCTATTCAGTTGACTACTGAAGAATCTTGATCATTGGAGCGTCCATCCAGTGGGAGCTGGAGAAGAGTGATTTTCTAGATTCTAGGAATTTGGAGCTTTATTTTCAATTGGAGTTTAATATTAAAGAATTATTAGAAAATCATTTAGGTGGATTTTGTCCCGGAGAGGGTTTCAACCTTAAAAACTATGTGCATTTTTGTTCATTTTGTTTACTACTATCATTGTACAAACATTGATAATAATTGAAGATTAACTAATGCTCTAATTGAAAGGAATACTGATTCACCCCCCCCATCTCAGTATTTCCAACATGGTTTCCCAGGATATGCAGGACTGCTATGGCCACAACACGAGTCTCTAGCCTCTCTATATCTTCGATCGGTCTTCGCGTCCCTTTCACATGGAGACCTGATCGACAGTGGCGCTCTACAAACTCCATAATGTTCCACCCTCGTGGTAACAATGGTTGTGTATTTCCCAGCATCCCTAATGGTGGGAGACCAGTTAGGAAATATATATCCTAGATATTCAGCTCGATTCGGTGCCCCTGCACTATAAATATCTCATGATTCGGATCCCAACAGTTGATGATCCTGGCCAACAAGGGCTCTCCTTCTCTCATCAAAGGGCTCTCCACAAACTTCAACACCCCAAACCTAGCCAATGCAGCATGGAATACCTGATCCTCTCAGATCTCAGACCGTAATGTGTCCAGGTCTCTCTCTCTCTCTCTAGTTGATCCTCAACTTTGCCATATCTTCACAAAAGTGTCATGTTTTTCAGTGTATAGAAAGGAAATACTATATCATAACCATAAAATACTTCTCTTAGCCAAAAAACAACACTAAAACCCCTCTCTTTGATAGGTCACACTTTTCAGGTCATTCCTGGGATAAGTCACAATTTTCTACCCAGAAAATGCTACTTAGGTGATAGAAAATGCCCAAAAAAGTGTGACCCGACCATGAAGAGGAGCATGGATCTGTTCCTGAGCTCTAGGTGCCTAAGCTGAAATTTTAATCCACTTAATTGAAAGAGTATGGTTAGGTGTCTTTCCTGCAACTGACGGATCTCGATTCCAACAGTCGGTTTGTCTGCTAAGATCATCGCAAGATTTAGGGCTTTTCTCCTCCTACATTCACCACAACTACACTTTCAAATGAATCAAATTGGAGGGAAAATTCCTTATTAAAAGAGAAACCCTAGATTTTTCTTTCGCTAGCTACGACCAAAATGTAGCTCGATTGGACAAACTGTCAACAACGTCAGAAAGCTCTCAAATGGGTATCCTTCGTTTTTAGTGATTTGATATTTCACCAGGAAACCTTTCTTTTTCAAGAAGGATCACTTCACTGCTCCTCAAAAACGAATTTCTTCACTTGCAACACTTGTACTTGGGGAACCACCTTGCCTTCATACTTTTCCACGTTAGTGTCGATTTTCATGGTGAGTAACCATCTTGTACTCATGTTTTCATGGTCCCCACTAGGCCTATTCTGTGTGGCAACATCATCGAGTCTCCCTTGTTTAGAGAATCAGAGTTGAGTCATCATTGCATCAATGGAGTCTATCTCGAGTCCCATTCTATCACACCACAGTCCTCCATCCTTCATTACTTTGTACGTCTCTCATGTCGCACATTTTGGCCTTCAATCATATTGTCCCTTATTCTCTCTGAAATTGAGTCAGTAGTTGTCAGGTCATCCATGCCCTTTATGCTCTAAACAAGGGAAGTCGTCAGCCCGCCACTCAGTACCCCCCATTCCACCAACATCCTTGGTTTCAGTCCATCAGTCGCTCTACTATTATCCCTTGTCCCTTAGTTGAGGCTCCCTTATTGTCTCACCTATGGCGAACCCCCTTCTATCAACATCAGCTTATTCATTCCAGAAGACAGGTCTAGAGGGCGGTGTACCTTAGTTCTAGCTTTCACTCTTGCTCGGTGCCTCGTGCCTCTTTGGTTGTACTTATGTATAATGTACTTAGATATTATTGTATAAGTCCTCGATGTTGTCTCAGGCATAGTATGTTTGTGGGATCCATTATCATGTTTTTATCTAGCCCATGTTTATGCCAGCATGTACTATATAGTTCAGTCCCTTGTTTGTTGGACGCATCATTATTCTTTGTACTTTGTTATCTCGGGGGGCATAGGTATGCCTCCCCTGCCTCAAGTAGAACAGGTACTCATTCATAAAATAGACTTGTCACACCTGTAAGTCTCGCCTCCTCAGGGTCTTGTCCTCTCGTGCTTCAATCCACCTTATATTTCTCTCTCCGTGACTCCCCTTCGATGTCTAGTGATTGAGTTCTTATAATTTAATTCGGTCCTACGATTAGGTCCTAACACTTGCACCTTGGGGGGGAAATATGTTACACCAATTTTTGGTCATCTAACCTGTTGCTATTAGATGGACCAAAGTACACCATGTAAGACCAATTTTTCCATAGTAAAATTTCTTTCACTATGAAAAGTAACTTAATAATCCATAATTTATTAAGTTTTTTCTCATATAAACATGAAACCCCATGAGGAATAATTGAATAAATCCTTATTTGTTTGATTTTCCTCAAGGGATAATTAATTAAACGACTGTTTAATCAATATTCCTGGTCATATTTAATTCAAAACAAGAAAATTAATGAGATAAATCATTATATATCTTATTATTTTTTAGGAATAATTATTTAAAACATTATTTAAATAATATTCTTTGTTAAATTTGACTAAATCATTTATAAATGATTGAATAAATCACTATTTATTTAATTATTACTTAACCACATTCTTAAAATAATAAATAAATCATTTATTTATTTATTATTTCTAAATAAATGGACTTGACCAATTCAAATTCCTTTTCCCTCTAACAAAAATAATAAAATATTCCATAAACGTTGGATCGAGATTTGATTAATAATATTTTAATTATGCACCAATATCTAGACTAACTCAATATTTTGCTATAAATAGAAGGGGTTTTCCATTCATTCAGTACCTTTTGTTGCCTAGAGATCACTCTTGATCTATACTTTTGGTCTGAATTTGATCTTCCATCGTTGTCATATTTTTCTATTTTTTGCTTGTGAGCTCCCTTTGAGTTCCATTTTTGTCTGGGTTTTCTACACCATCAAGAGAGAGAGAGATCTTAGATCTAAAGCGCTGAGGACATACAAGAACCCATCCCATTGAGGGGGACTAATAACATCTTTCTATGTTCCCTTCCCAAGTGTCATAATACAAAAAAATCTTTAAAAAATCTTGTCTTGTTCATTGGATGCATGGAGAAACTCTTGCTTATTATTTGTTGTTTAATGTCTTTAACTACATATATATGGATTTCTGTAGCATTTATTCTAATCACTAACTGCAGATCTAAGGAAATTGACAACCATATTTTATGTTAGGGTTATTTGTTATGCACAACTAAAGTGAGCTTTTTTTGTACACTTGCGATTAGAATTCACACTAGCAATGCAAGTAAGGACCACTGTGGCAATACAGTTAAGAGGAATTCACTTTTTAAGGTTGAAGATCAACTATATAAATAAATTATCATTTATAAATACAAATAACTTAATAAATTTAATTAAAACTTATTTCTAAACAATAACAACATAAAATATTTTTTAAAATATAGACACAATATTTATAAAGATTCATCTTTAGTCGTGTCTATCAATTATTTTAAGTCGTGATCTATCAAGCATATATATGTATCAAATCTCTCCAAGTGCAAACCTTACATTAAAAAGTTTAAATTTAATATATCAATTATTATTTGTTTCATTATGGAAACCAAAATATGACTTTTTCAATTTAACAATCTTATCGGTGTCTCTTTGCACCTTTTGGGGAAATCACTAGTTAAATATATTATAACCTCGTAGCAGAAATCACTAAATGTAAAATCGTGAAACATCTAGTAAAAGGAAAATGATGCAGTTTAATTCATTTCTCATCCAACCTATCCACTTAAAATATTCACACTTCAGAAAAATCTCTCACCAATAAGTTACATGGCTTCCTTTAAGCGATCAACACGTGCACGCGAACCACACTGGATGGAGGGTTGGTGGAAGATGATTCTCCCTCGTGAAACTTGTAAATGTTTGTAAATATGAAGGGATCAATGCTCAAAAATAGACCAGTAGATCTAAATTTATATGGGAAATTTATAATAATAAATGTTAATTATGTCTCTAATACTATAAATACATATCCACAGGCTATCTTAATTTTATTCCTATGCGGTATTTTCGTATATTCATATGACACCCACTATTTTCTGCAATGATCCCAGGTACTTGCTCCTAATTCACCCTCACACCCATTTTATTTTTCTGAAATTGTTGTGTTGAGTAGCTCTATTTTTCTCTTATTTCTATGAGCAATCATGAAGAATTCAGGCCTAGTCTGTCTGTTACTGTTTACATCAATTGGCTCTCTCTCAACTCTATGCATTTAATACAATTTATTTACTTGACGTTTTGTTAGAAACAATCAGTAATAATTCTGAGATGCCCTGAATAACCAGGGTTGTGTCTTAACAGTAATGATAATAATTTGATGGAAAATTGAATTGAAAACAATTATAAGATTTGTTTGCCTTTTAATTTTTTAATTTTTCTTTCTTGGGAGTTATAAACTCTTATGTTGTATTGATTTGAAATTATCTTTAATGTTATATTAAGTCACACAGGATACAAACCATCGAACTGGCTCTAGAAAAGTTTGTTTCAAATCCTGGTCAAAAAAACAAGGTTCGCAGTCTATATTACCTGTTTATTAAGGTTTTTGTATTTATATAAAATACAGAGTTTATATCTTACCCCAGTAACAGTTCAATTATAGCTTTTCCCTTTAAACCGTGAATACACAATCACAAAACTTAGAAATTCCATGGTTAGACAACATGTATGTTGTTGGCAAGATCAGTGATTACATTTCTTCTGTAGCTAGTCTATTCCAGCCTTTCAGTGTTGTTGTAGACATAATTTTATTGCAGCAACAACATGGGAGTTTTAAGAGGACATCGTGGTATGTGAGATACGATGAGTTCCAAGGTGTTCTGAAATGCAACGAGACAATTGTTACTGTGATGTTCAATGGCGTGAAAGCAGATTTTCCCCTGTATTTGGATAACACTGGCGCAACTTGTTTTTCAAAGGAAGTGGAATCTGATGAAGAAGAGAGTGTGGCAACTCTCATTCATGAGAAGTTGAAGCCTTGGTTGGGAGCCGTTGGGAAAGCTTCAAGTCCGCTAATTCTTAGGAAGATATAGATGTCGTGGTTGAGAAATCTAGTGGTAGGGATGGAGTTGACAAGAAATAGGCTAGTAATATTAGGGTATCATTGAATATTCATTCTTTGGATAGAATATCATAGGTTAGTCAAAACAATGGTGACATTTTAATTTCTTTTTCTTAACACAATTTGATATCTTCAAATGAGAAAATCAAGAACAAGTTGGTAAATAGAAATTCAAAGCCTTCTCCAACTGGTGAAGATAATGATGCAGAACCAAAACTTCAGATGGAATCTGATAAAAAAGTGGATTTATCTTTTTCTCTGCTAGAAAATGCTGGAAACTAGCGAAATTCTTCTCTTATCAGTAATTTTGTAGGAGAATTAGCAAATGGAAGTGGTATACAATTTTTTTGTAATCACTGAGATTTTTCAGTGATGAAGATTGTTTCTAGTGCTGTTGCAACGCTAGATTCAACTACTCAAACTAAATACTAAGGTGGAAGTTCACACAATGATTGAGATTCTTATACAGGGAATTTAGTGTTCTTAGTGGAGGGAAGCTCATGCACTTACGATGTTTGCGCATGAAGTACCCCACAAGTTGATGTGTTTCTCCTCTCTAGCTTCAATGCTTATGATTATGAAAATATGAATCTTCTGCTTTTGGAAGAAATTTCAAACTCGAGAAAAATTGGAAAGGGCAATTCAGAGGCCATTTTAATGTGCGAATGGTCATGTTTTTTTTTTTTTTGTAAGCTTAGGTAGTTCCTTCCCATTTTCCATTTAAGTCTATAGAGAGTGGCCCATCTTGGTCATCACGAATTATTTTACATATATTATTAAAGCAAAGATTCATTTTTAAGGAAATAATTTATTTTATATATTATTAAATTTGGAGAGATTCATTTTCAAGAAAGTACTAAAGATAGAAAACTATTAAACATTATAATTAATTAGTGAACTAATTTTAATATTTTTATTATTTAAATCAGTTAAAATTAAAAAAAAATTAAAAAAAAAAAACTTTAAATTCATATCCATTGAATATTAAGTTTTAGAGAATTTAGTCATATTTAAGTTTTACAAAAATTAGTGTGATTGACTAATCTCTATATTTTTCTCTCATTTAATAAATATGAATTTTTTCTCATAATATTTATTTGATTTGATAGGAAAATAGTAAAGATAGAAAACTATTAAACATTATAATTAATTAGTGCACTAAGTTTAATATTTTTATTATTTAAATCAGTTAAAAAAAAAAACCTTTAAATTCATATTCATTAAATATCACTGACTTAAATATTAAAATATATAGAATTTAGTCATATATAAATATTGTCAAAAAATTCTAGATCACTATGATTGACCAATCTCTATGTTCTTATCTTATTTAATAAATAAGAATTTTAATTATAAATTGTTCTAATAGTTGATTCATGATGTATATGATTGCAAATTATAAATTAAAAAAAAAATATACAAATACACGAAAGAATATAAATTTAATATAAAAATTATTATTTCAATACAATAACCCACATCTTGTTAATTTTTTTGTGAAGGTATATTCTTGCAATCAACAATGTTTCCAATAGCAGTTGATACAATAGCTCGGCAAATGAAGAATTCAACCAATTTGATGCTTCATGTGAGCGGCCCATTTGACAAGAGAAAGAGGGACCCAGCATTTCGATTAACCCAGGGAGAAACCCAGCATTTCGATTAACTTAAATTTCATTCTGCAAATGTCCAAATTCAGTTACAATTTGATGGCCTCTTTTCGCACGGTGCTCACTGAAGAGTTCAGAATTAAATACAATTTGTTTGGTGGATTTTGAGGCAGAGTGTTGAGCTCTCCGTGGATTTTCTATTTAAAAAACAAATGGCTATCGCTATAAGGGAGGGGGGAGCAGCGTTAGCTGGGCACGCAGAGTTTCAGGTGGCCAACCCACAAGCGTTTCAGGTGGCAAAGGCAATAGTTGAAACTCAAGCGTTTGGAACTGACGCATGGGAGCAGCAATAGTTGAAACTCTGAGTGGCAACGTCAGTCGGAGGAGAAACGCAGTGCTAGGGGCAACATTAGCCAGAACAGAACATTGTGTGCACAGAGTCTAGTCAGCGAGTGAAGCACACAGTGAGTGAGCAGCAACAATTAGAATTAGAATTCTCAGGGCTTCTAGAATCAATGTAGCCAGAACACAGGCGAGCCTTATATCCCAGTCTATCGTCTCTCGGTTATGGCCACCGTAGGATCATTTATTGTTTTAATCCGACCGTGGTCATTTCGTAGACAGAGGGGATTCTGACATCTTTTATTGTGTTTAATACCGCCTATGAATTTGTGTTTTAATTATTATTCACCCATGACAAGTGATCAACGTTTTTTATATTTCCTTTTGTTATGATTTGCATCAAAACTATTAGAATGACCTTTTTTTCTTTGGTTATGTGTCTATATATATATATAATTCACATTTTATGCATCTTTTATTAATTATGTTATTAATATAATGTTTTAAAACATCAAAAGGGATATTAATATTTGTTTTGACGTTGTCACTATCCATATAATAATTGTGTACACTTTGTCAATTTTAGAAGTTAATTTCTTAACTTATTTTCATGAATGTGCAAAATCAGTAATGAGTTCATGGGGATTTATTACTACAAATCAATAGTTGTAAATTTATTTTTACAATTTTTTCTTGTATCATCTTACATCAAGTTGAAAAGATTATTTTTTGAGTTTATGTCAAAATTATAATGAACTCATTTTATAATTCATTTTAGGTATGTAAATAGGGCTATTTTGATATTTTTCTAGCAAGATCATTTTATTAGTATTGGTACTCAAGGAATTTGCGAATCCTGAAATTACTTTGGGATTGGCAAGTTAATCTTCATCCTAAGATCAAGCCCAATTCTTCCTCCTCTAATAAGAACACTTCATCTCTTGATTAGGGATGAGGCCTTCTTCTGCTTAGTCAATATATGCTTCTTTTTATGTTTGTTTGTTCATTAAGCTAGTTTCATTTGTTTCTTTTAGTTCTCAAGACTCCTTTAGGAGGAGCAAGCCTCAATGTGGTCTGACTAAGCCCTCATTTCAGTCAAATCATTAAGGATCACCTCACCCAAACATTATCATACAAATAATTCATTTTCCCTTCGGTCTATTATTCTTACACAACCATCACTCATACGCATATTGAAGGTCATTCTTGTGCATATTGTACATACTTTTTTTGGCTATCATCTATTCGGTTAACTTAGGCTAGTTCTAGCATACGGGTAACTGGAAACTCATTTGAACCAGTTAGGATTGCTATCGCAATGAAAAAGAGTCTATTTGGGACTATGACTAGGGAATTTCTTACATGTTGAGTGAGGACATTTCCAGGCACCAACATTTTTGGCCCTAGAAGGAGAACCACAAATTTCTTTCTTGTTAATCATGGCTCATCCTTTAGGTCATGCATTTAGCAAACCTGAACCTACCAAAAAAATCCTCTAGAAACTTATCGTGTCCTTGATTAGACCAACATATAATTGTGAGAGTGTCATTATTGTTGTAGATCATGTTTCACAATTTTTGGTCAGATGTAATTCTTTTAATGTCACTGATGACAATGAGCTTTGCAGGTTATTCGCTCTCACGTTTAAAGGTCATATTAGAGTATGGTATACTAATCTTCCTGTAAAACCTATACATTCTTGGGAACACTTTGTTGAAACTTTCCTTTTAGCACATCAATTTTATGAGTATGACAAGTTTTAATTTGAGATAGGAGCTATTACGATGCATGAAGATGAATTGATTGATAAATTTTATAATAGCTATACATCTCTTTATTTTAGGTTTCCCCTCAAAGATCTCCCATCTCAAGATGATTTATTACAATGTTTCCAGTTCCTTATTTATTCTTCTCGTAATTCTAATAAATCACATACAGAAGAAGAAGATGTTCTCGATTCATTTCTTAATGCTATTGAACATTTAAATCAATCTCATTTAATTTTAGCAGGAACTATCACACCTCAAGAAATGATTTATGAACAATGTGATAATCTTCCTTTGAAAACAATCTCAATTCTAACATAAGATCTGCCTTCAATCCACATTGATCAACATATCCAAGATTAGGATAATCATATAGATGTGCATAATATGATATACTCTAGAGTTCATTATTTCTTGTACCTAGACCTTTCCACAAATCAGAGTATAGATCACAATGATACCTTAGATATTTCTGACGAGAACCTGATTTCAATAGATTCAATTTTCTTTGAGGACCACCTTTCTTGCGAGAAGGATTCTTTATCCATCATTGACGATTTTCAAATGCATTTCTCTCATTTTGTTGAATCTTCTAAATCAGATCAATTACGTCAATTTCAAGAAAGGGAGGTCATTTATAAAAAAATATTTCAATGATTATATAAGTTCGTCATGAAGGGATTTCCATTTAGATCTATCGATAGACTCATTTTCTACTTTTTCATTATCTCCTATACATAAACATAAAATTGTATCTTCTGATCATGAGGTTTCCAATGGTCTTCATATTCATAATCCTATGGAAGCTTGTCACGATAAAAGTTATTTTCCTTGTCTTCCTAGTGTTAGGTCTTCGAGCTCCCCTTGTGACTTCCATAACAGTAGAATAGATAATCATGTATATACTACTGACATATTTCAATAGGCTGCAACATCTAAAGGTATACCATATGAACTAAGCCTCTAGGTTTCTTTTCCTTGGAATGATCTTCAAGAGGTATCAAGTATTCACCCTTAATTCTATGATCATTTTGAGATTTTCTTAGAAAAATCATTTCAAGTGAAGGTTGATATACATAATTTGTTTTCTTTTGAATTCTTAAGGTTAGATGTGTGTAGTTTTGTTTTTGTTTCTTATAGTTATGTTATATTGCCTTTACTAATGCAGGTTATATCTTTTATTGCAGGGACAAAGTTGATGAGATGTTTGCATTCGAAATATACATATACTTGACCATTTTTCTGATGCAAATTTCATATAGTGTATATAGTAGGATTAGAACTTGTTTAAATTTCTCTAATTCTCTTTTTTTCAATAAGGTAATCATGGTGAGCTAGGAGTTTAATCACCATTATCATCATTATTTCTATTTCATGTTAAACTTGATCTTTAGTTTTTCAATTTAACAAGCTTACTTTGAATAAAGATGAATTTTTTGGGAATAAAATTATAAAAGTTTGTAAACATGATTATGCCATAGTAAACATTGGGAAAGCTTTATTCATCACTACCCAACAACGAACCTATATTACCATCTCAACATATATGAACATGATTTTGAGATTTGTGTGTTGATTTATCTTCTCTTGTTTCCCTTTTTAGCTTAACCATTTGATTTTGCATTTCCTTAGTTTCCTTACCCATTTTTTTCATTTTCTAGTGTGCATTTCCTTTTATGTTTTGTCTTTCAACCTGTTATATGGAGGAACATAATTTCAAAGGAAGCACTAGTTGGTCTGCGTGATGCATGAAGATGAATTGATTAATAAAATTTATAATATGTATACATATCTTTATTTTAGATTTCCCCTCAAAGATCTCCCATCTCAAGATGATTTATTACAATGTTTCCATTTCCTTGTTTATTCTTCCAATAACTCTAATAAATCGCACAGGAAGAATAAGATGTTCTTGATTCATTTCATAATCCTATTGAACATTCAAATCAATATTATTTAATTTTAGCAGGAACTATCACACCTCAAGAAATGATTTATGAATAATGTGATAATATTCCTTTGAAAACAATCTCAATTCTAACATAATATCTACCTTCAATCCACACTGATCAACATATCCAAGATTAGGAAAACCATATGGATGTTCATAATATGATATACTCTGGAGTTCATTATTTCCTGTACCTAGGCCTTTTCACAGATCATAGTATAGATCACAATGATACCTTAGATATTTCGGGCGAGAACTTGCCTTCAACAGATTCAATTTTATTTGAGGACCACGTTTATTGCGAGAAGGATATTTTCTCCATCCTTGATGATTTTCAATCAAATTTCTCCGATTTGGTTGAATCTTCTAAATCATATCAATTACGTCAATTTCAAGAAAGGGAGGTCATTTATAAAAAATATTTCAATGATTAGGTACATTTGACATGAAGGGATTTTCATTTAGATCTATCAATAGATTCATTTTCTAATTTTTCATTATCTCCTATAAATAAACACAGAATTGTATCTTCTGATCATTAGGTTTCCAATGGTCTTCATATTCATAATCCTATGGAAGCTTGTCATGATAAAATCTATTTTCCTTGTATTCCTAGTGTTAGGTCTTCTAGTTCCCCTTGTGACTTTGATAACAGTAGAATCGATAATCATGTATATACTAGTGACATATTTCAATAGGCTGCAACATCTAATGGTATACCGTATGAACTAAGCCTTTCAATCTCTTGTCCTTGGAATGATCTTCAAGAGGTGTCAAGTATTCACTCTTACTTCTATGATCCTTTCGAGATTTTCTTAGAAAAATTGTTTCAAGTGAAGGTTGATATACATAATTTGTTTTATTTTGACTTCCTAAGGTTAGATGTGCGTAGTTGTTTTTTTGTTTCTTACAGTTGTGTTCCATTGCCTTTACTAATGGAGGTTATACCTTTTATTACACGGACAAAGCTGATGAGATGTTTGCATTTGAAATACACATATACTTGACCATTTTTCTGATACAAATTTCATATAGTGTATATAGTAGGATTAGAAATTGTTTAAGTTTCTCTAATTCTCAGTTTTTCAAGAAGGTAATCCTGGCAAACTAGGAGTTTAATCATTATTATCATCATTATTTCTATTTCATGTTAAACTTGATCTTTAGTCTTTCAATTTAATAGGCTTACTTTGAATAAAGATCAATTTCTTGGCGATAAAATTATAAAAGTTTGTAAACATGATTACACCATAGTAGACATTTGGGAAAGCTTTATTCATCACTACCTAACAACGTACCTGTATTACCATCTCAACATATATGAACATGATTTTGAGATTTGTGTGTTGATTTATCTTGTCTTGTTTCCCTTTTTATCTTAACCATTTGATTTTGCATTTCCTTAGTTTCCTTACCTTTTCTTTTTCATTTTCTAGCGTGCATTTCCTTTTATGTTTTGTCTTTCAACCTGTTATATGGAGGAACATAATTTCAAAGGAAGCACTAGTTGGTCTGCGTGATACATGAAGATGAATTTATTAATAAAATTTATAATAGGTATACATATCTTTATTTTAGATTTCCCCTCAAAGATCTCCCATCTCAAGATGATTTATTACAATGTTTCCATTTCCTTGTTTATTCTTCCAATAACTCTAATAAATTGCACAGGAAGAAGAAGATGTTCTTGATTCATTTCTTAATCCTATTGAACATTCAAATCAATCTTATTTAATTTTAGCAGGAACTATCACACCTCGAGAAATTATTTATGAATAATGTGATAATATTCCTTTGAAAATAATCTCAATTCTAACATAATATCTACCTTCGATCCACACTGATCAACATATCCAAGATTAGGAAAATCATATGGATGTTCATAATATGATATACTCTGGAGTTCATTATTTCCTGTACCCAGGCCTTTTCACAGATCATAGTATAGATCACAATGATACCTTAGATATTTCTGGTGAGAACCTGCCTTGAACAGATTCAATTTTATTTGAGGACCACCTTTATTGCGAGAAGGATACTATATCCTTCCTTGACGATTTTCAATCACATTTCTCTCATTTGGTTGAATCTTTTAAATCATATCAATTACGTCAATTTCAAGAAAGGGAGTTCATTTATAAAAAATATTTCAATGATTAGGTACATTCGTCATGAAGGGATTTTCATTTAGATCTATCAATAGATTCATTTTCTAATTTTTCATTATATCCTATAAATAAACAAAAAATTGTATCTTCTGATCATTAGGTTTCCAATGGTCTTCATATTCATAATCCTATGGAAGCTTGTCATGATAAAATCTATTTTCCTTGTATTCCTAGTGTTAGGTCTTCTAGTTCCCCTTGTGACTTTGATAACAGTAGAATAGATAATCATGTATATACTAGTGACATATTTCAATAGTCTGCAACATCTAAAGGTATACCATATGAACTAAGCCTCTCAATCTCTTGTCCTTGGAATGATCTTCAAGAGGTGTCAAGTATTCACTCTTACTTCTATGATCCTTTTGAGATTTTCTTAGAAAAATTGTTTCAAGTGAAGGTTGATATACATAATTTGTTTTATTTTGACTTCCTAAGGTTAGATGTGCGTAGTTGTTTTTTTGTTTCTTACAGTTGTGTTCCATTGCATTTACTAATGCAGGTTATACCTTTTATTACAGGGACAAAGCTGATGAGATGTTTGCATTTGAAATACACATATACTTGACCATTTTTCTGATGCAAATTTCATATAGTGTATATAGTAGGATTAGAAATTGTTTAAGTTTCTCTAATTCTCAGTTTTTCAAGAAGGTAATCATGGCAAACTAGGAGTTTAATCATCATTATCATCATTATTTCTATTTCATGTTAAACTTGATCTTTAGTTTTTCAATTTAACAAGCTTACTTTGAATAAAGATCAATTTCTTGGCAATAACATTATAAAAGTTTGTAAACATGATTACACCATAGTAGACATTTGGGAAAGCTTTATTCATCACTACCCAACAACGAACCTGTATTACCATCTCAACCTATATAAACATGATTTTGAGATTTGTGTGTTGCTTTATCTTGTCATGTTCCCTTTTTAGCTTAGCCATCTGATTTTTCTTTTCCTTAGTTTCCTTTCCTTTTGTTTTTCATTTTCTAGTGTGCATTTCCTTTTATGTTTTGTGTTTCGACCTGTTATATGGAGGAACATCATCAAAGGAAGCACTAGTTAGTTCGCGCGAGGGAAATCCTCATTATCTATTATAACTATATATAAGTTTATGGCTTCTCACATCTTAATCATTCATCATGGGGAACATAGAGCCCTAGGTCAAATAGTTTGAGCCTATTTTAGTAGATGAATTAATTTTTATCAGTACAAATTTTGAATCACTTCCATTTCCCCTCTAGATATATAAAATACTCTGCTTGGGTAGATGTGAATAGGTCTAGCAATGTCAATCTTTAATAGTTTTCCATATCTCTCTTAACACGTATCCTCATGTACCACCCTTATTTCTTCACCCAATTGCAAACAAGAAAATACTAAAATAAATTCTACAAATTATTATCAAAAGGGTGGTAAAAATAAAGTTGAGTGGTAAGTACAAGTAAATCCGTCAGGGTATTGTCGAGGCTTGTTGGCAGTGAAGCAATGTCATGAAAATAGATAACGTTATATCAGATGTTCGCTAATATTTAAGTGATTTTCTAGATATTTTAACTATTCATTAATAAATTTCTATTTTAAATAAATAATATCCCCTTTCCTTGGATTCATTATTTTCTAACCAGGCATTCAAGTAATTTGATCATTTTGTGCTTACTCTGCTTTCTTCCAGTATTATGTGGGAATCTTGTGAATGGTATGAGATACAAATATTTTGGGAAAAATTTTGTCTAATCCTGACCAGAGATAATTGTTTCTCTCTCGGGTGTCACCAATTGTTGTAGCCACAACAACCCCATATTTTATGGTGATCCCCCATGTAAATTATTTTCTAATTTTGTTTAATTTTTCTTTTCATATTGCTTTTTGTTTGCATAAAGTGTCATTTTTTTCTTTATGACAATTTCCTCGCATGACAACATCTATGTCACTTCACGATGTCATTTCTCTCCTAAGAGCGATGCTTGCATCATTGGTCTCATTTTTCCATATCACATCATTTCCATATCACATCACAATTTTATTTTGGTTTACTTTATATAATTTGGTTTTCCATGTCATCATCACTTCTTGCAGTTACATCCATTATCGCGGGTCCTCCAACAACCTTCCAATATTTAGCTTACTTGATTTTAGTCTCTAGAGTAAACCTAGAAATATTTCGTTAGTTTTTTCATCTTGGCAAGATAACTTGATGAATTTCCTTCAAATTATTTGGAATTGAATTTTTTTGGAATCTTTATAGCATTTCATAATCCTCATAATTTATAGAATGTATATATATTAATATATACATAGTAATGCATAAACATCATGATCATGATTATTAAAATATATTATTAAGATATATGATATTTTATTATTATATACATTTTACATTACAATGTATACTATTATTATTTAAACACTATACATAAACTAAAATATTACATATGGCATACAAAAATAGTTTTAATGCCAAAAATTTTAAAAACAAAAGATGTTTAAAAACCATTTTCATGCTAAAATTCAAAACATATTTTAATTTGAAAACATTTAGAACTTTTCACAAAGGATTAAATAGTAGGTTCAATATGTTGTGTTTTAAAAGTGTTGTAGTTTGAAGGCCTATGTATATAATATTTATCATTAAAAACTTTTGAAACCCCATAAATCAAAGGAATTTTAATACAAATGTAAACATCCAAAATAATTCTTATGCCAAAGCATTAAAACTAAATGTGAAATTGTGATAAGGCTCAACTTTACAGCAACGTAATGGTTAATGCCAATCAAGCCTTCCCACGATGACCCATGCTCGGTTAACAACTTCGACGATAGTCATGTTTGATGAATGACGGATCATAGCTTTATACATATATTTGTTATTCCAATAATATCGTATCGGAGTTTTCTAATGAGACGGAGAAATTGCTCAGACTACTAAAATTGGTCAAAATCTGGGCCAATATTTTTTTTTTTAAATATTATAATATAATAATAGTGTTTGAATCATGATTTTGATGGTGGAAATGGATTCAGCACCATCGCATGTAAGCACTCAAGTTAACTAGCTAAAGACAAGTGTGCATTGCATGCAATATCTAGAGTTGACCTAAAGCTAATTAAGACTAACTATGTGCATGTACAACACTTGAGTTAACTAGCTAAATACAAGTGCACATTGCATGCAATCTCTAGAGTTGAAGTAAAGATAATCTAGGTGCATGTACAACAACATGCCCCCTTAGTCATAACTTATGTGAGTGTGATGCAAAATGAATACAACATGGCCATTTTAGGTACCCATATACAATGCATGAAAAGAAGAAAGAGGGAAAATCTAGTGGGAAGAAAAAACCCTCAAAATATAATGCAAAAGTAGAGAAAAGACAATTGCTAGGCAGTCATGTCCTTCACCCTGAGACAGTCTCTCAAGAATCGAAACTTCTTCTCAGTGAAGATATTAGTAGTCTACTCAAAACTCAGACAATACTGAAGATCGATGATCCCATCATAGATCTGGGGGAATAAGATTCATTTTTGGAAATAGCAGTATCATCTCGAATGTTTGGATCAAGGATTGGATTTCCTTATACATGGTTGCTTGCCAATATGGATTCCCTGTAACTTCGTCATGGATTTGACGATCATATTCATGTACCCTATATGCATGGATGGGAATGGTTGTCTCTATGGATGCATGCATGTGCATGTGTGGCTTTATAGATTCCTTTGTGGATGCATAAATGTGCATACATGGTGTTATAAGTTCCTCCTTAGATGCATGCATAGGCATGCATGGCTCTGTGACTGAAAGTGCATGTGGGGCATCATTAAAGTAAGACCTCATCAGATCTGCATCATCAACATCATCAATAGTAGAGGAATCAATGTCATCTTCTATGTTTTTGAAAGTAGTGTCTTCATCACTAGCAGAAAAATATATTTTCTCATGTGCAATGTCTTTGTTATTGGACAAGATAAAATTATCATCTACAATAGGTTAATTAGAAAAAAAAGAAGTAGAGTCTTCTTATTCAACACTGTCTCGAGAATATTTCTCCACATTAATGGAGTCTTCACCACTTTTGATCAGGAGTTCATAAATTTTGCTCAAAATTAAAAGTTACAGGATTGGGTTGAAACCAGGATGGTTGCATAGATATCATCTTCCTATTTCCGGTGCCGCGAATAGTTCAAAAAACCTATGTCGTATGAGGGAGATATCACGTTCTGATAGAATTCCCAAACAGCTAAATTTTACGACAATTTTGATTGGGATGCCCAGTCAGCATGGAGGATGCATAGTCAGCAAAAAATGAATATTCCAAAGAATATTCCTTTTCTCAGAGCCAGTCAGAGGCTGAAATGTGGCACATTGATATTTTTTGGTGGGTTGTATGCTATGTTTTATAATCCAATGGGAGGGTGACACATGGCCAGGCCTAAGGCCACCATGTGTCCCCTTAGTGGTATAATAAAATTTTATTTAGGTCTGCAGGGCTCAACCCCGTGAGACTTAACCATAGTAGTGGATAAGTTATATTTCAATTCTAATACATGTTCGTTTGGGAGTTGGGACCGCCAGGGGTCGCAACTCATCCACGGGCCATGGTATATGGTCACATGTCATTGCAACAAACCATAACACAAATGGTCAACCAATGGTTAAATACTCTGTAGACTCCACAACCGTTTCATACTTACACCTTGTCACATGCAAATTCTCCACATGGTTTAAAATCTGACTGTTAAGCATTAACACCACTCCAACCTATAGTTCTGTCTAACCACTGGGGTTACCACCTTCAGTTCCACTGACATTTATGGATACCATGGGTTCTGGTGGTTGGCATGTGGCCACCCCCTACCCATAACAATTAATCTCAATGGTTAGTGCTAGTGGAAAACTTGGGGCACGCTATTTTTGTGCAGAGTTGGCCAAATTTAACTCTAGTTAAGTGGAGTTCTCCACAATTAGTGGATTTATTTTAGATGTTACTGGGAAAATGAGTTGGAGGCTCAATTTTTTCCCATTCTGGGTGAATGAAGAGTTAATCTAGACAAATTGGAGCATTCTAGAGTCATTGGTGTAGCGAAAAAAACCATTAGAGGCATGTAACTACATGTATATGAAAAAAATTGAGCATAATGAAAGATGGACATGCCATTGGGAGTTGGACCAACAGATGTAGCCCGGGAGGGGTGATTTGCTTCATCATTCTTGCTGTGTAAATGTTATGTGGTCTTTATTTCTCTATTATACACTATTGTTCAATGTTATTTTCTCTTATTTCATGCTTCTAATTCACTAAAATCATCTATATTTCATTGTTATAACTCGCAATCCTTAAGAAAACTATGGAGACAATTATGCACATGTTTTATAACTAAAAATACTCTTAGAAAGGAAAAACTAATATAGTCCTTTCAGATCAGATTGGTATCACAGCTAGAGTTTATTCTCTAGTGTTGTTTTGTGCAAAAATTTGATTATTTGCAAGTTGTTAGTCATCCATAATTTTGACTTTATCCAAAGATGACTAAATTTGACAATCCCAGATTTCTAGAAAAAATGTTGCAGAAACATTGTGATTTCTAGAAATATCACAACCTTCATTATCCTAAGCCTATCAATTCACTGAATATTTTCACTTAAACCCTCCAAGTTATCCTACTATCTCGAAAAGAAGTTGTTTTCAGGCAATATCTGCCCATTTCACTTATTTTCACTTATCCAAATAGTCATTTTTTCCCTGCTAAAGAGTCCTTTTTTCCTCTTCATTATCCTCCATTTTCCCTAAAAAACCCTTTAAACCTGTAAAAAATCCCTTTTTATGGTCTAAAAATCTCTATTTTTACCTATCGAAAACCTTGAAAAAAGCCTAAAAACCCTCTCTTTAGCGTAATTTCGACCCATTTTATAAACAGGCCCTAAGCCCTTGAGGGCTTAGATCCTCCGCCCCCTTCGCTCATATGGCCAAAGCCCGAAAACCCTCTTTTAAAGCCTGTCGGAACTTCAAAAGAAAGCCAAAAACCTTTTTTTTTAGCCTATGTCTGCCTTTATATAAAATTGAACTTTTAAGCCCCTTTGGGCTTGAGCCCCAGCCCCCTCTTCTTCACATGACCCGAGGGCCCGACCATGGGCTAATTATTAAGCCCTTAGCCTTTTTTATTTTCACCCCCAGTCCTCCTTTTACCCACGGGACCGCACCTCTCCATTATCTTCAGCTCCCTTCTCTTGTGTTTTCCTTTCGCTCCACTTCATTTTTCTCATACCATCTTAGCTGTTGATCAAAGGCCTTAAGCCCTGATCCAACAGCTACCGTGTCTCTCGACCCCCTCTGCCATCCTCCCATCTATTCATTTCCCAGATCGATCTCAACCATGGATCTTTGAGATCCAACGATCCTCATTTAACGCCGCGACTCCTCTCCCCCATCTCCCAACCCAATCCATGACAAAGAAAATGATGCTAGCTCGGCCCCATCACCCACGGCTCTACCGCCCGTCCAATCCTCCTCTGACAGTTTTCTTCCACCATCACCTCCTCGCCCGTGCAACTTTCGATATCGCGCTCTCCTGTGGCAGTAGATCTACCACCCTTAGATCTAATGGCCCAAGAACATTATCCCACGAATTTTGCAGCTGAAGTTTAACACCTCAATTTCAGGTGAAAAAAGTGGTTTTGCAAGGGTCACGTGGTGAGCGATGAATGATATCATGTCCGATTGCAGCAAAACCGCTAAGCGCTCATGCATAGCGTGAAAACCACCAGTGGTTTTTTCAAAACCACTCTCGCCCAAATTTCATGCCAAAACTGTTTTTAAACCCTATTTTTCGTGGTTTTCTCCATAATATCCCTTCTGCACATTCATTTTCTCTAATTTTCTCCATAAACTGCTCCTGATGCCTCTGTAAACAGTCAATTCCAAATAGTAGGGTTTTATAATATTTTTGTTTGTTTGCAGGATAAATGGTGGATAAGGTTTGAAAGTTGCCCTCCCACAGTTATATTCATTGACTGAGCTCTCAGAATGATGATCCGAGGGCTTGAAATAAAGAAGGGGATCCAAGGTTTCAAGATAAAGGTTGAAAACGATGTTTCATGGCCACCAATGTACTTTAGAACCTTCTAGCACATCAAAAAGGCTTCCTACATGTAGAAACAGAGAAAATCAGTGAGGTTTGAAGACCAAAATGAAGACCAAAAGTTTAAAGTCTTAAATTGGAAAATTAAGGATAAAAATGGTTGAAGACAGAAGATTTAAAGGTTTGAATTGCAGATTAATGAAGAAAAGACAGTTAAAGACAGAGGAAAAGAATTTTTAAAAGAAGTCCGAGAAGTATTAACAGGTCATCAAAGGATAATTATAAAGGTTGAAGGTCAACGGATAAAGGCAAATAAACAAAGGTTTAAAGCAGTGAATAAAGGGAAAGGGGCAACGATGATCAATTGAAAAGGCAAACCAAAGCAAAATTAAGCCTTAAAATATAGTTTAATGATGAAATAAAGGCAAATTAGGCTTAAAGATAGCCTCGAAACATCAAATGGAAGCAGTTATTCACTTAATAAATAAAACTGCCACTTATGGCCTACTTTCTGTCCCAAAGGGAAATTTGACAGTTATTAAACTAAAGAAGATATTATAAACTGTCAGAACAGTTAACGTAAAGACAGAAGAAGGCCTCAAAGTCAATCTTTTCAACTATTTCATCCTCAAGAAGTAAAGACCGATTTATTACACAGAGAAGTAGTTGAGAGACATTCCTACCTTATGCCTTGCATGGTTTTTAAGGATAGGAGTGCATTTACTATGTCATTTATAACATTTTTAACCCTAAATGGTTCCACCTCCTCATTTGTAGCATAAATACTGCATTTGAACTCATTGTATGGTGGGCATTTGATAACTCTTTGTTCTAATACATAGTTCTGCTGAAGTTGAAAGAAATTTGATGTTCTAGAACCTGTGGATGTTTAGACCTGTTTGTTGATGGAGAAAGCTCTGTCATTGGATCCCTGAGCTTGGCTATTGGTCAAGTATTCTAATCTGTTAATTTTTTTCCTGTTTTCCATTATGTTTTCATCATTTCTTGCTTGTAGTAGAGTAAAAATTTTAGGCTAAGAAATGTCTCCTAGAAGCACCTTAGACTTGTTTAGTCTTCACTGTTGGAACACCTAATCCTACATGGGTAGGTGTGGAATGCAAAAAGTCACAATGGAGTCCAAGTGACCTTGGAATGTGAAACCAAGAGTCACACCATTGTACTATAAATGTACATCTTTGTATAATGGAAAATAAGAAAGCCTCACACTTATCATTCATTGTGTGTTGAGTCTCTTGTGTGTGTGCATTCTTCTTCCTCATACACCATGTGTGTGCTTCAACATGGTGTTTAACATGGTATCGGAGCGGGCGATTGCTGGCCCTACTCCACTTTGAGTGAGCCATTTGTGTTTATGGCCTATGCATATCTGCAAAAATTGTTGTTTTTTTTGCAGCACTCAAGTGTTTGTAGCAGTCTTTTTGCCACATTCAGAAAGTGGTTTTGGAGAAGGAGCAACATTCAGAAGAAGGAGCAGCATTCAGAAGAAAGAGCAGCATTCAGAATTTGTTTTGAAGAAGAGCAGCAGTGGTTTTGAAGAAAGGCAGCACTGCCCATTTGAAGAATTTGAAATTTGAAGACAAGTTTTCCATTATTGAAAACAACTACTTGAAGAAGAAAATTCAGCTGCCATAAAAGGATTCTTGCACAAGTATTTTCAACTACACATTTACAAATATTTTGCAGAGATATGTATTGAGCTAACGTTGTATTTTGAGTGGAATTTGTAGCTTCTTCATAGTTGCAATCAGTATTTGAGTTGTTGGATTGTTGATTGCCCTCCATCATTTGAGGAGAACACTTTGTACTTTGAGATTCTATTGAGTTATTTGTATTTCTTGTTGCGTCACATTGTAAACGGGTGCATTTTCGGTTGTAGCCGACACCCTTTCATTTTTTGAGCCTAAGTTGTTGAAAATGGCCAAAATAATTGAGGCATTAATGTTGTTGAATGACCTCATTCATTAAAATGTTCATGATGTGATAAAAATGAGCAAGGATGCTCTTTGTAGAATTCAAAGTTGTTTGCAAGATGCACATGAAAAGATTGAGTTTTTGCAGTTGGAATCTCAGCTTCAACAAGAAGAACTTCAGTGAAAGAGTCACCATTCTGAACCTGTTTCTGTTCAGAAGATTGTGAAGGACTCTCATCAGAAGAAAGAAGATAAATATGCAGTTGATTCCAATTCAGTTCATTGTACTAGAGTAGATGTACATGCAGATGCAACAACTCAGCCTGCACTTCCTAAGCCCATCATCAGACCTTGGGAAGAGCTTGTCCACAACAAGCACAGAACTGGTCTTGGATATGACAAGGATGTGTCCTTTCATATTCCAGACTACACCAAGCCAATCATATTTCAGAGTGCCGGATTCCTGTATGACAGTTCACCTGCAGCTGTTCCAGATCTTGTTCCACAACAACATCAGATTGAGAAATGCCGACACTGTGATCGAGTTGGCCATATGAAATATCATTGTTTTGATCTTCATCCATGCAAGCACTATGGTCAACACACTCATTCTTCAGACAGATGCTTCAGACACAAGCCTCCTGCAAGAACAAATATTCATCTTGGATGGATCGCTTCTTGGCAATGGGCATCAGCAGCCAAGAAGATGTTTACGACACATGTCAGAACTTGTTCACGGATATTGAGCAAACTTGCAGTTGAGTTTTCGCCATCATCTCACCTTGTCCCTGACAGGGGGGAAAATGGTGGTCATGTACAAGTTTCGACGACAGATCAAGCGAGCCTGAGCCACAATCTCTCATTCCAGATTCAGAGTTGCAGCCAGAGTTCAAGCGAGCCTGAGCCACAATTCGTCATTTCGGATTCAGAGATGTAGCCAGAGACACGGATGTGCATGAGCATGCCTTCGGTTGGTGGATAGCCTAAAACCATAATTTTCGGTTGGTGGATAACCTAAAACCATCATCTTTGGTTGGTGGATAACCTAAAACCATCATTTTCGGTTGGTGGATAACCTAAAACCATCATCTTTGGCTTGTGGAAAACCTAAACCACCACAGGTAGTAGACCTACCTTCTTTTAGGTTGAAGGTCTCCCTTTTTTTATTAGGGACAATTCCTCTAGCAGAAGCCTTCAGCTTCTTGCCAGTTTTGGAAGAGTTCCGGGAACTGCAACAAGTTTTGCGTTCCAGTGTTTGTGGTCATCCTAAAACCACCTCTTTTTTCCAACATTTCAGAGAGTTGATTCAGCCAAGTGTTGCCATGCATACTTTGCAGATTTGTATTACAACTCTTTTCTTGGACTCACACATACCCCTTCGGATTAAGGGGGGATGTTGGAACACCTAATCCTACATGGGTAGGTGTGGAATGCAAAAAGTCACAATGGAGTCCAAGTGACCTTGGAATGTGAAACCAAGAGTCACACCATTGTACTATAAATGTACATCTTTTTATAATGGAAAATAAGAAAGCCTCACGCTTATCATTCATTGTGTGTTGAGTCTCTTGTGTGTGTGCATTCTTCTTCCTCATACACCATGTGTGTGCTTCAACATGGTGTTTAACATTCACTGTCTTTATGTTTTCATCTGCTGAAGGTTTTATTGAGTAGTTTCACTGCTTTTCAACCCTTAAGCTTGTTTATTTCAAGAATATTTCAAAAATTTGGTCTCAAGAATGATTTATGGTTTTCCTTGCTTACTTGCTGCCACTTGAAAATTGTTTTTGAAGTCTCCCTTTAAAGTACCATTGTTTACAGTCTTCTAAAGAGGTTTGTTTTGATCACACCCTTTGTTATTGCTTAAATAATTTTTTTGAAGGTCTTTGTAGCTATAATCAAAGATGTCTATGAGTTACCTCTTCTATGAATGCAGTTATTTGTGAATCTTGAATGTTTTCTTATCCTTGAAAGTGAAATCTTTGATGAAATAGAGCGTTCCTCGACTCTTAGATTTCATTTTGAAAGTTTGTCTTGAAATTGTTATTTTTTGAAGTGTGATTTGTAGAATTCATGGTTAGTTGTGTCTATAAAATACTTCTTCACGTTCAAATGATGTTTTAAGTCCCTTTGTTGAGAAGTGCATATAATTAAGGATTCTTAATTGCCCTTAGTTCTACTTTTCATTCTAAACCCGTAATGTTCATTTCATTTCACCTAAAAACTTTGTATATCCAATAGCCAAGTTAGATTTGCCCTTTGATACCCCTAATTCATCTAAAAAATTGTTACAAAATTCTACTTGACTCCATTGCCCAATGACTTAGAGATTTCCCTTTCCTATCTATGCTTCCTAGATCATGTCCTGCCAAACAATCAAACAAACTCATGCTTAATAACTAGCCTAAAATCAACCTTTTACAAGAAAACAAGTCATATCTTTGCAAACAATTGAGAGATACCTCTCTGAGACTAGGAGGGCTAGATCATAGAACTCTAAAGATTGGTTTATATGTTGCCTTGTCATTTAGTATGCCAATCTGCTAAATCACAGGACCCCAACATTCTGGTGATCATGGTGGGACCTTTTTGAGTAAAAGACCTTAAACAAGACACTCAGTATTCATTCAAGTGAAATATAGCTTCTTCAAGCACTACCAGTGTTAGACTCAGTCTTGTCAGTCGTCTGTCATTTCTCATCATTTGTAGTCATTAAATGCCATTTTGGTCCAAAAAGAGTTATTTTAGTTTCTGAGTCTAGGGTTTTGTCTTCAAAAGTGTGAAATAACATGTGCAGACCATGAGGATGTCTCTAACAAGACTTCATTGCAGAATGTCATCGTCAATAATACTCAAGGGTGATTCTTCTTCAAAACTTTGTTTTGAAGAAGAAATCATTGAATTTATGTTTGTAATGAATATGTAATTTTTTAAATCTTCTATCATGGAGTACTTCACATGAAACCTCTCCTAATCCTTTGCCGCAATCCAAAACATGTCCATCATCCCTGCAAGCAGACAAAAAGAAGTTCATCATCAGTTAAACCAAGAAGAAAATCATGAAGGATGAAAACAGAGTTAGGTACAAAATGTCAAGGTCTGCAACATTAGAATGGGTTTTCAAGAAGCAAAGGTCATGCGGATGAGTATTGGCTATTATGAACTGCATGAGCTTTTCCCACAAGTAAATGGATATGTATGCGCTGATATTGGAGAAGATATTGCGCTATTTTTATTAAATATTAGTTCTTATTCAAAGGAAAAGTAAAGTCAAAAGCCATAATTTAAACAAAGGATATCCACCGTGGCAGAAAGATAGGTTCGATTGCCCTTTTCGGTCTTCAGTTGCAAGTCAGAAAGTCAAGCTACAGGTTTTTTCAATTCATTTGTTATCAACAGACAAATTGTAATGCTGCTCCTTTTAGAGCAGAATTTTCCTATTTTCATGATTTTAGGTGAAACTGCTCCCTATTTTCATCGATTTGTTTTCCCATCTTTAAGTTTATTTATACATTGTAAATCATTCGTAAAGGGGAGAGTTCTAGAAAACAGTGGGAGAGGTGTGAAGGAAAACTTCATTGTACAGTTTTGACAGAGATTTAATTGAAAGTTGTAGCTATGTTTCATAAGATCCCTGTTGTAATAACTTAGCATTATGTTTCTTCCTTTGTTTTCATATGTGTCTTGTAATGTTTTGCAGTTCATTCGTAATCATTTTCTGTTGAACGCTTTTAAGTAAGAGAGGTAGAATTCAATTATTGCTCTGCCTTGGAAAAGTGTTCAAGTTATGTGTTTTCTTCTGCCTGAAAAGGATTCATACATTAATGCCCTTTTCAGCTATCTTAAACATTCTTTACACCTCATTTAATTTCAATTTGAATGCTTAAGCTCTTGCCTATCTTGCCTCATGAGATAATCTGCATCTTTCAATTAATTTCCCTGCTCATGCTGTCCTTTGTCCCCATACTGCCCAGAAAACTCAGATATTCATTAAAACTCCTTTTCCTATCAATTTACTAGCCTAAAATTAGTTCCCATTTTAAGTCATCTCACACCCCATTGCTCATTTTATCGAGATTGACTGGAGAGAGCCCTCTCCTGTCCTCGTAGGGCTAGCTATGAGGCTGAGCTTGGTTTGATGTTGCCTCGAGCTTTTCCTTCTTCAGCCTGAGGCAGATTCGAGCACTAACAACCAACATAATGGTAATCATGATAGGATTTGTATGAATCAGTGGCAATCTAAGTAACCCTTAGGATTCTAAGAGACCCTTATCAAATGTTGAAGAAATCAGCTAGTAAGCCACATAGTACACTTTGTTTATTTCACCACCTTAGCTAAGTGTTGAATCAGGTATAGGACACTCTAACAACCATATAACTATGTAAAAACTCAGAAAAACAAAAAAAAAATTCAAATTGGTTTTCAAATAAACCATTGGTGGTGGACCGTAAGACATTTTACCTTCAGAAAAGCTAAAAATTTCCACCTGGCAACTCTACTAGTCCCACTAGGCCTATTACCTCACTAGTACTCCATATTTCCTTAAGACTATGTTAACCAGCCTTGAGGAAGTTTAGAAACCTAGTTCCCTATTATAGAAATCACTGTGAGAGGGAAAATTTTGAAAAAATAGTCCTAAAAACTTCAAATCTATCTAAAATTTTGGACACTGAAATCTGGCTTTAGATAGGATCAGCACTAGATCCCATCTAGATATTAACCCTCCTACCATAGTTGACCATCCAGAAAGGATTTTGTGGCAAAATTCTAGATCAAGAAAACCAACTACTGATAGGACCATCCTAAGAACAATATCTGTCCCTAAAAATCTTACAGTCTTAGAATATCCTCACTTTGACTTACCTTACACAAAGAACCTATTCAGAAATAAATCTCAAAGTGATTTAAATCAAGCTGACCTTGAAACCCTAGATTTGCAACAGAGCTTTAGCAGAGAAGCTTCACCTTCTACTCCACCTGATTCTTAGCTTCTTCATCATTTCAGCTCCTTCCATAACAAATTTTCTCATCATCAGTTTGCTAGCCCAAGTGTTTCTTCTACTCCTATCCACACATCCACTGTTCAAAACACTCCATTTCAGCCCACTTTCCCTCTTTTTATTCCACCTCTTGTAAATCCACCATTATTTCCTATCATAGCAGCATGGTATGCTCCCCTTGTGTTACCACAACCTCTGGTTCCCTTACCCAATGATTACCAATCCAAAATTCCCCATTTCACTAGAAATGAACCTACTACTACCCAACAGCATGTAGATAAAATGAACGATGCTTTTGATTACATGCAAATAGAAGAAGAGACCATTAAGATGAGAATTTTTTCTCAAATTTTAGGAGGGCTTAACTCCTCACAACGTAAATGATGTCCCTTATTTATGTCAAACATTCATAAACAAATGGGAAATTAGGAAGAACCCTCTCCAAATCCTTTCAGAATATAGAAATCTCAAAAGAAACAGTGGGGAAGGTGTCCAAGAGTATTGCACTAGATTCAATAGTGTTTATAATGCACTTCCTCCAGACATGAAACCTCCATTAGGCTTAGCCTTGGCTAAATTTCCAAAGGGTTTTGATCCTGAAATGGCCTACCAGCTAAGAGAAAGAGACCCCTCAACTTTAGAAGATATGTAGAGGGGAGCCTTAAGTGTAGAAGCAAATATGATTGAGAAAAGAGCTAGGTTGAGAGAAGAGAAAAGACTTACATACAGGGATTATATGGTGGCATTAGCCTCATCATTAGATACTAAAATTGATAACTTAATGAAGGTAATGGAGAGAATTCTTGAAAATATAAATCTGAATGATAGAGTTCCCCCTAGAGAAATCCAAAATAACCCCCAAAACAGAAATAGAAATAAAAATTTCAGAAGAGACCGTAATCAAGATAGGCAAAGAGATAATGACCAATATATTAGGCTTCCCTTTCAACAAAAGTATATTGATCAAGAAGAAGAAATGGAAGTTGAAAGGTTGGAAGAAATTCATGTGAATATGATAGGATTTGACAGTGAGACATATGTTTTTCTCACTGAAGAAGAACAAGGATTCTTCTCTTCAGAACAAATTGAAAACAACCATGAAGATTCTGAAGATTACAGATTAGGGTATGAGAATTCAATCATGGATGTAGACAAACAATATAATCTTAGAAGCAAAGGGAACCCAGAAATTTCTAATGACAAAAACACTAGTACTGCTATTAAGAAAACTTCAGAAAATCAGCCTAAAAAGAAAACTAGTAACACCAAAACTATGACTAAGAAAAATTATATAAATAAAGACAAAAACAGTCAGCAAAGTGTTGAACAAAGCTGCCCTAGTACTTCTGCTAGTGGCCCTAACAAATCTGTCCCAAATAGTAGTCCAAATAAAGTTCAGCAAATTAGAATTACTGAAAGAGTTGTAAATGACAAAACAGATGTAAATGTTGGGTATGTGTTATATTCTTTCCACGACTAGCCCCACGAAATTTTTTTTGGTATTCGGTCCCACTCATATGCGGACCCACCCATGTTTTGTGCATGAGTTTGCACATGGTTTTGGGGTACAATGGTTTTCGACCACTGGTATTTTGTAGATCCAGTCAAGGGAACTATGGTTATGTTCTAATCTAGGGTTAATGGATTGGGGTTTATGTATGCTTCGGCGTGTATATATATGTGTTGTAACACTAAAAGGAATATAATGAAAAATCAAGATGGTCGTCCCAATTCAGGATCCAGGGGAAAATCTCAGTGTTTATCTGTTTTATGTTTTATGCTCTCAATATTGTTTATTTTCTGTTATAATATTCGTGTGTAGATAATTTCTGTTCAGGGTTAAAACCTACATTTGGTATCAGAGTTGTTTCAGCTTCAAGGGGATGCCTTTGCTACTGAGGGTTTTTTGTTCGGGCCTGAGGTAGACCATGTTCAGTGGGAGATCTGCGGGATCGACTCTTGCGGTGAAAGAAGATAGCGAGCGGCGGAAAGATAGAGATCGAGAAATTTAATGGTCATAGTTTTGAGTTGTGGAAGCTCAAGATGGAGGATCTGCTGGTGGATAAAGATCAGTGGATCGCGGTAGATCCAGGTACTAAACCAACGACAATGTCAGATGAATACTGGAAAAAACTGGATCGAAAGGCTAAGAGCATAATATGGTTGTGTGTATCAAATTCAGTATTGTTGAATGTATCTGGGGAAGCTACGACGAAGAATTTGTGGGAAAAACTTGGGACTTTGTACCAATCTAAGTCTCTGGTGAATAAGTTGTTCTTGTGGAAAAATTTGTATAACCTGAGGATGAAGGATGGAGACTCGGTGACAGAGCATCTGAATGCCTTCAATACTGTGGTAAGTCAGCTGTCGTCTGTTGATATTAAAATCTCAAATGAAAATAAGTGCATCAGTTTTTTGTGCTCTCTACCAGACTCGTGGGACAGTCTGGTTATTGCAATAGGTAGCAATACAACTACCTTGAATTTTGATGACATTGTCTCAGCCTTGCTATTGGAGGAAATGAGACAGAGAAATATGGAGGGTCAGAATGGAGATGCCTTATCTATACGAGGAAGGTCCCAGAACAGAAACAAGAATAAGGTTTCGAGTGGGAGATCTAAATCTAGATGGAGATCTAAATCTCCTGGAAAGTTTGTAAAGGTGTGCTGGAAATGCGGAAAGGAAGGACACTACAAAAAGGAATGCAGATCTAAAGCTCCTGAGAAAGGAAAGGGATCTGATGAAGCTCCTTCTGCAGAGGCAAAAACCACCTCAGATGAAGGTGGGGATGTGTATTTGGCTTCTTCTTCAAATACATATGTAGATCATGAGTCATGGTTGATTGACTCAGGTGCATCCTTTCACTTCACTCCCCATAGGGAGTGGTTCTGTGAGTATGAGAAATATGATGGTGGTGATGTCTTCCTAGGGGATGATAGGAAGGCCAGAATCGTCGGACATGGAAAATTCAAGCTGAAGCTACAAGGTGGAAGGATTAGAACACTTCCTGGTGTTCTGCATATTCCTACATTGGCCAAGAATTTGATTTCTGTAAGCAAGATGGATGATGCAGGTGTAAAAACAGTGTTCGAGAAAGATGCATGCAAGATGGTTCGGGGAGCACTGGTATTAATGCAGGGAGTTCAGTCTGGAACTCTGTACAAGCTACAAGGTAGCACTGTTATTGATGGGTGTAACAGTTATGTGGTTCCTGAAAATGGAGTGGAAAGATTAGCTGTCTCTGGAGAAAAGACCATGCTATGGCATCAAAGTCTTGGACATATTGGAGAGAAGGGCCTTCAGATACTACATAGAAATGGTATGGTAGAAGGTATGTCTAATTGCTCTCTGGATTTCGATTTCTGTGAACATTGTGTATATGGGAAGTAGAATCAGGTGAGTTTTCCTTCTGGTGCTAAGAGGGAAAACAAGATATTAGAACTTGTGCACAGTGATGTGTTTGGACCTGTGTCAGTTCCATCACTGAGAAAGTATGTGTACTGTGTTTATTTCATAGATGACTTCTCAAGGAATACATGGATATATTTCTTGAGGAAGAAATCTGAAGTCTTTGACAAATTTAAAGAATTTAAGGTTCTGGTGGAAAACCAGACAGAGAAGAAGATAAAAGCGCTGAGGATAGATAATGGTGGGGAGTTCTGCAAGAAGGAATTTGAAGAGTTCTGTAAGAAGTGTGGTATAACATGGCAGAAGACTACTCCATACACACCTCAACAAAATGGAGTTGCAGAAAGAATGAACAGAATGCTGATGGAAAAGGCAAGAAGGATGCTCAGTGGTACCGGGTTAGGACAAGAATTGTGGGCAAAGGCAGTGGAGACTGCATGTTACTTAGTTAACAGATCACCTTCATCAGCGTTGGAGGATAAGACTCCACATGAGGTATGGACTGGTAAGAAACCCTCTCTTTCACATCTAAGGGTATTTGGATGTGATGCATATGTACATGTTCCAAAGGAGAAAAGGACCAAGTTGGATAATAAATCTGAAAGGTGCATCTTTGTTGGGTATAAGGATGGTTTAAAGGGTTACAAGCTTTGGAACCCAGAAACAAGGAAGGTTGTGTACAGCCGAGATGTGGTGTTTAGAGAGGTGAAAGATGTTGTTACACATGAAGTCCTACCAAAGGAACCTGAGAAGATAGAGTTTGAGCTAAAGGAGGATGAATCAGACTCTACAATAGAAGAAGATTCAGAAGAGGAAGAGCCACAAACCCCAGCTTTGAGAAGATCAGTTCGGGAAAGAAGGCAACCAGAAAGGTATAGTCCATTTGCTTTTTGTTCAGGTTTTTCCTTAACTATAACTGATGATGATCCCAGAACTGTCAGGGAGGTAGTAGATTCAGAGGATGGAAAACTCTGGAAGGAGGCCATGGTTGATGAAATGGCATCCTTGCACAAAAATGAGGCATGGGATCTGGTGGAGTTGCCGGATGGAAGGAAGCCCATCGGGAGAAAATGGGTGTTTAAGAAGAAGATGAATGTAGAAGGCAAGGTGGAGAAACACAAAGCTCAGTTGGTAGCAAAAGGTTATTCCCAAGTGTCAGGAATTGATTTTGGTGATATTTTTTCTCATGTTGCCAAATTTACTTCTATTAGATTACTTTTATCTGTTGCTACTACATTTGATTTTGAGATAGAAAAAATGGATGTGAAGACAACATTTCTTCACGGGGATCTAGAAGAGGAGATCTACATGAAGTAACCTGAAGGCTTCATGGTGAAGGGTAAGAAAGAACTGGTATGTAGGTTGAAGAAGTCTTTGTATGGGTTAAAACAGTCACCAAGGATGTGGTATCAGAAATTTGATACCTATATACGGGGACTTGGCTTCACCAGAAGCAAGGGGGATCATTGTGTTTATTTTAAATTAATTGGTGACTGTGTTATGTATTTGGTCTCGTATGTGGATGATATGTTGTTAATTGGAAATGAAAAAGAAATTATCCAAGATTTGAAGACCCAACTGTTCTCCAAATTCGACATGAAGGATCTTGGTGCTGCAAAATATATTTTGGGCATGGAAATTAAGAGAGATTGGGAAAAGAGGAAGCTCTGGTTAAAGCAAAGGAAGTATGTTGAGACTATATTGCAGAGGTTCAATATGCAGGATAGTAAACCGATGAGTGTTCCTATTCTTGTAGGTGCAAAGCTATCTGCTGAAGAGTGTCCCAAGACACAAGAATAAGAGGAGCATATGTCCCGTGTTCCATATGCAAGTGCAGTGGGTAGCCTGATGTATGCAATGGTCTGTACTAGACCAAACATTGCACATGCAGTGGGAGTATTGAGCAGGTTTATGTCAAACCTAGGGAAGAAGCATTGGACAGCAGTGAAGCGGGTTTTTAGATATTTACGTGGCACTAGTGATTATGGCTTGTGCTACCAAGGAAGAACATTATTAAAAATAATGTTGGACATTCATGGTTTTGTTGATGCAGACTGGGCTGGAGATCTAGACCAAAGAAGATCTACAAGTTTGTATGTGTTTAGCCTATTTCGAGGTGCAGTCAGTTGGATGACTAAAAGACAGTCTATAGTGGCGCTTTCAACTACAGAGGCAGAATACATATCAGCCACTCATGTAATCAAGGAAGTAGTTTGGTTGCAGAGATTGTGTTCAAGTATGGGGTTGGTACAGCAAGCTATAAGGATAGACTGTGATAGCCAAAGTGCAATTTACTTGGCTAAGAACCCTGCTTATCATTCAAAGACAAAGCACATTGATGTTCAATATCACTTTGTTAGAGATATGGTTGAGGCTAAAAGGGTGTTGCTGGTAAAGGTGGACACTTTGAAGAATGTTGCAGATGCATTGACGAAGTCTGTGAGCACTCAGAAGTTCTCTTGGTGTAGAGAAACAATGGGTGTTGAAGAATTGGCCCAATGACTAAGCTCTCCTGTGGCCCCTTGTGGAAAGAAAAAAACAAGTGGGAGAATGTTGGGTATGTGTTATATTCTTTCCACGACTAGCCCCACGCGTTGTACGTTGCGCCGGGCGCAGCAGGGGGGTCACAGGGGGGGCGGCAGCCCCCCGCTTTCGGGAGGCGGCGCCCCGGCAAAATTTTTGGTATGCGGTCCCACTCATATGCGGACCAACCCATGTTTTGTGCATGAGTTTGCACATGGTTTTGGGTACGATGGTTTTCGACCCCTGGTATTTTGTAGATCCGGTCAAGGGAACTACGGTTATGTTCTAATCCAGGGTTAATGGATTGGGGTTTATGTATGCTTCGGCATGTATATATATGTGTTGTAACACTAAAGGAATATAATGAAAAATCAAGCTGGTCGTCCCAATTTGGGATCCAGGGGAAAATCTTATGCCCAAAGTATTAATGGAAAGCCTAGGTTTAGAAATTACTAAACCATACAAAGACCTGTATTCTTTTCATTCAAGCAGGGTCAAATTCTTAGGCTTAATTAAAGATTTGTGTGTTAACTTGTCTCAAATTCCTGCTAAGAGTCTAGTAATGCTGGACAGGGACATAGTAGTAGCTGACATTCCCCCTAAGTATGGCATGCTTCTATCTAGATCATGGGGAGCCAAACTACAGGGGAGCCTTCAAATGGACATGTCTTATGCCACCACCCCAGTATTTAACCAAACTAGAAGATTATATAAGGAATCCCACATGAAATACATGGTGAGTAACATAGATAGACCAAACAATTCTCCTATCTACTCCATCCATTCAAATTTGGATTCCTTTATCTTATATAATGAAGATGAAATCTTCCAACAAGAAAAAGAAAACAAAGAAGAATTTAGTCTACCAGAACAGTCAAATCTGCCATCAACTCAAGAAAAGAATAGTTCATACTTTAGCAGCCTTGAACAACAGAAAGAAAAAGAAAATGAGATTGAAATACCTTGGAAAATAAACTTTGATGACTCTTGTAGCAAATTAAGTTCAGGGGCTGGTGTATGGATACAGAACACAAACAAATGATTTTCCTATAAACTGGATTTTCCATGCACAAATAACATTGCTGAATATGAAGCCCTCCTTATTGGCCTACGCTTACTCAAAGATTTAGGAGCTAAAAGAATATTAGTCCAAGGAAATTTTGAGCTAATTATCAGACATATTAAAGGGGAGTATTCAACAAAAAACCCAAAACTCAGAGAATATAGAAATGTTGCCCTTGATCTCCTAAAAACCTTTGAAAAATATGAACTCATTTTCATCCCAAGAGCTCAAAATCATCTAGAAAATGAACTTGCCTTTGCTGCTAGTAATTGCCAAATACCACAAACAAATGAACAATTCAATATAAAGGTAAAAATCAGGCCTGCAATACCTGACAATGAAGATTATTGGCAAGTGTTTGAAGGAGACAAACACATAGATGATTTTCTACAAACAAAGAATGGCTTTGCCATACCAACACCTACTTCAAGCCATGAGGAAAACTTTCTAAATAAAGAACAAATCCCTGAAACAGAGCTGTCATTTTCTGCTGATATAAACCATTTTGAACATCCTTTTAGAGAAGGAATAGTTGATAATACAGACCAAAAAAAGCTGGAAGTTTACAATGTAAAAATGATACAATTCCAAGAGGTATTACACCATTAGAACAACTTTTTGATTTTAATGATGTAGCCAAAGAACTAAGAATGGATCCTATAGAAACAAACATACAAGAACATAACATAGGAAACCTAGCAGAACCCAAAATGATAAAGCTATCCAGCACTCTCCCAGCTCATATCAAACAACAATACATAGAAATTTTCAAAGAATTTGAAGATGTGTTTCCATGGGGATACAAGGATATAAAATCATATGATATCAGCATCATTCAACACAAAATTCTTCTTAAGGAAAATCAAAAACCTTTCAAACAAAAACTCAGAAGGATAAACCCTATTTTATTGCCTTTAGTTGAGAAAGAGATTAAGAAGATGTATGATGTTGGGATCATAATTCCCATCAGGTATTTAGAATGGGTTTCCAACTTAGTATCTGTTAGGAAAAAGACTGGGGAGATTAGGCTCTGCATTGATTTCAAAAATCTAAATAGAGCCTCCCTTAAAGATAACTATCCCTTGCCAAAAATGGATCATATACTTCAAAGGGTGGTTGGGTCTAAAAGAATTTCACTGTTGGATGGGTTCTCAGGTTACAATTAGGTATTAGTACTCCCAAGTAATCAACATAAATCTACTTTTAATACACTTTGGGGTACATTCATGTACGTCAAAATGCCATTTGGTTTAATGAATGTAGGGGACACCTTCCAAAGGGCCATGGACATAGCCTTCTCAAAAGGCATAGGCTATTTTATAATCATCTACCTTGATGACATTACTGTTTTCTCTAAAATTGATGAAGAACACTTGATCCATTTAAGAAATCTTTTTGAGAAATGTAGGAAATATGGCTTATATTTGAATCCCAAAAATACGTTCTTTTCTCTCCAAGAGGGAAAGATTCTTGGCCACATAATCTCTAAAGAGGGAATCAAGGTAGACCCTAAAAATATTGATGGCATATTGAAAATCAACCATCCTAGAAACCTCAAAGAATTACAATCTTTCATTGGGAAGATAAACTTTTTAAGGAGATTCATCCCCAACCTTGCTAAGCTATTAAGAAATATCACAAACATGCTTAAGAAAGAAGTAGTTGTTAAATAGAAAATACAAGCTAAATAATCATTTGAACTAGTGAAAAAAGCTCTTACTTAAACACCAATTCTCATAAGTCCTGATTTCACCAAAGATTTCTATATCTTTTCCTTTGAATCTGAACATACAATCACTGCAGTGTTACTGCAAAAGAATAACATGGGGGATGAACAACCTATATCCTTTTTCAGTAGGGTCCTAAGAGATCCTCCACTCAAGTATAACATCATGGAGAAACAAGCCTTAGCCTTGGTAAAAGCATTGAAAGACTTTAGAGTATACATCTTACATTCTCACATCATTGATTTTATCCCACACACTGTTGTCAAGGATATTCTAAGTCAAGACCCTGATGGTAAAAGGGAAAGTGGATTGCTATTATTCTAGAATATGACTTAGAAATCAGGCCCATCAAAATAAACAAAGGGGAGGGATTAGAAAAACTCATGGTTGAGTCAAACTTCCAAGCACTAGATATGAATATGGTTGATGTCTTAGAAGAAACAGAAGAATTTACAACTCCATTTATTAAAGAAACTTTTGTGAATTCACCTTGGTATGATGATATCATATATGTGCTACTTTATCTGAATACCCCTCCTTCTTTGTCTAAAATTAAAGCTAGATTTTTGAAGCACAAAGCTTTAAATTATTGCATATTAGATGGGGTTTTATATTGGAAGAATGTTGTTGGAATATTGATTAAATGTTTGCTTGAAGTTGATGTAGGAAAAATTATGCATGAACTGCATGAGGGGGAGTATGGAGGAAATCTATACTAGAAGACTACAACAAATAAAATCCTCATATATGGTTACTATTGGCCCACCCTTTTCCCGTATGTTGAGCCTCAAATTTGTGCTTTCCTTCACCTCATTTTACCTCATTCTCCCTTGTCCATTTCTATTTTAAACCCAATTGATCAATAAAAATAGTTAAAATTACTTCTAGAATGGTTTACATGACTGACTTGTTGAATTTTGTGATTGTCACTAGTACAAATAGCGAATCACTACTACAAAATGGTGAATCGTTGTCTAGTGGAGTTCGGGGTGTTGGTTCCAATGAAGATATGGTAGTTGAACCAGGAGTAGAAGGAAGAGAAACACCAAGACCAAGCATGGCACATGGTGACTTGTGAGGGAAGTAGTTCTCGTGTAGTTTGGAAAACATGTTCTTCTAGTTCTGCGAAGCATAGTGTTGTTGCTCATACTACTACTAGCACTAATATTGAGGTTGGAGAGGAGTTTGAGGAAGCATGGAAGGTAGCAGTGGTGGAGAATTACAAATAGTACCCCATGATGGGCTCCATTTTGCCCTTTGGTATCTGTGCCTGCAAGATCTTCTGTCCATTGAACCAACAATTAACCGTTCAACCAACAATCAACTTGACTGAGTTGATTAGGTATGAGTCAACTTAGACTAATCTTCAAAACTATGCTTTGCACTATCCCATATTTATCACACTAATGCTACACAACATTGTGCATTTGCACCAAACTCTCATGCATGCACACAAAATTTTCATTAACATCTATAACCCTAACCAAGTGAGAATTGATCAACAATTTGCACCAAAGTTTGTTATAGTGTTGAAAGTTCATAAGAAATTTAGATCCATGGTACCTTAAATAAATTTTGAGATAACCTCCACAAATTCGACCACAATAGAGCAGACTTGTGATAAATTCTAAACCTACAAAAATTAGGATTCATGTTCCTAGGAAAGATCATAAGTAGTTGACATATAGGTCCAATTTTGAGCCTTGACACATTCTTAATGCAATGGCTTAGGTCAAAACTTACACATTGAAAAGTCATCAATGAAGAGAAGACAAGATCATTATGAATTACACATACTCCAAAATTCCTACCAGATTCTACTTAGTTGTCTGCAACTCAGCTATACATAATCTTATAGTAAATACAAATTCGAAAAAGCCTTCTTCACATAGCTAATAAATGGCCATTGGAGGAGCACCCCTTATATAATAGTAATAGTAGCAATCAATAGATTATTTCATATTGAACTTCATAGCCATAGCACTCCTATGTATTGTATGATGTATTCAACTTGCATTATCAAATATAGATAAAATCATACTTTTGATTGATACATTTAAATCATACTTGTGCACAACGTTGAATGCAATGCCAGTCAAGGAGTAAAGTCGGTTTGACATGTAATGATTTATAAAATAATGAAGAAACTTAGTAACGAATCACAACTTTCACGTTTGAAAAAATTATAAATCTTTCATTCAAATCCATTGTTGTTATAGTTCCTTCTCTCAACCATGTTCCACATAAGCATGGAAAATCAAGTAATACTAGCATTTGCACTGAGAGGTGCAAAGTAATGCCGGGGAGCAGGGATACATCTTCCATGCGAGATAAAGGTGATGTAGGTGATAAATTTGGAGGCAATACGAAATGTTTTGGAAGAATGGTTGGTTTGTTTATCAACTTTTGAGTATTGGACATGATTTTGAGGAAAGGTTGAATGATTGGAGGGAATAACAAACTTGTCTGCAAGCTGTTGTACAATATCAGTATCAGGATTCATCATGCTGTGACAAGGCTATGGAAATGCTTAGTCAATGAGTACTTTTTTCATTTTTACCAACTTGGAAAGAAAATGTTGAAAGGTGTTTCAATGGAAACTGCATCATATTCAACATTAAAACTTGAAATACACTTGCAAAAAAATAAGTGATCGCTTCCAACTATTCACTCATAATTTATCTCAAAATTATTAGCTATATTATGTATGTTATAGTATAATGTTGGGCTTGAAAACTTTCAAAACCAAGGCATCATTTGAGAACTTGTGATTACTCGTAGTTATCTTGTTTATATAGAGCTAGAAGTAGAAAATATATATTTTTCTGGTTATAGGCAACTTAAGAAAATCAAAGTTTAAGTTCATTTCCAAGCCAAGAAATATTAAGTATTTGACTGACTTATTATATTCATAAGGAGCATGCCACTCAAAAAGGCTGCAATACATCTTTTAAAGAGATGGGGTTGTTAAAATTTTGGAACTCGTATTGGGAAAAATTACAAGTGGGGAAGCATATATCACTTTATCCACTCTAGAACTGACTTTATGCTACAAAGTCTAATGTAATATAGATCTAAATATACAAATCAGGGACAATAATGGAAGTTAAACAAATTAATTTGTGCAAATTATTAGTGCTAATTATTGACAGGAGTAATAAAACAAACTAAAATTTTATTAATGTCCACAAATAACCAAAATAGGTTGATGGAACTAGAAAGTACAATTCAAAAAGAGAATGCTGAAAACAACTCCAAGGCACAAACATAAGTACAAATAAAGATAAAAAGCACAGAGAGGTAAACACAAGTGGTAAGCCCTAGAAAATAAATAGGAATCGGTACTGCTTTATGCAAGAAGGACACTACTCTGGATTAGAAGTAGAAGAGGAGCTAGCACTGTTTGTTGTCAACTATCATGAAGGTACTAATACAGATCCTGGGAATGTCCTCTAGGAAATGGTTGACTGAGTGGACCAAGTTGGATATCCCTGGGGGCAACTAGATGTTACCTACACGAGCTCTCCTAACCTCCGGGGGCCAATGATGGACAATAAATTCTTTCCTTTTACTCTGATTGACAAAATAAGCAACCTTTCCATGTGCTTGCACATGCATGTAAATAGGAGACTGCATGTCATGCTCTATCAGATTCGGCCCTTCACAACACCACAGGTGCAGATTGCACTTTTAGATGTCAAAAACAATATGTAAAACAATAAATTTGCCTCAACTATACCTAAAATCTGTAAAAAGTGAAACTCAGGACTAAGTATCATGTATACCATTCACATCTACATGGTGAACCCCATAAACTAAACAACTGAAATTGCAACTAGTTTTCTCTAGGGAAGTAAAAGTAAATAACACTAATAAAATAAGAGGCACTACACATCCACAGGATGCCTGGATAGAGGACCGCTACAAATACATGCACAAAAACAACGGATAACCTTAAGAGATAAAGACCATCAATGCAATTCACCAATGCTATTTTATACATTAGTGGCACTGGCTTTACCATAAAGTAGTCTGTGTTAGAGATATACTATTCCTCCAACATACGTAAGCGAACGACCAGTGTACTCAATGATGGGAAGAAATACATTTTGATTACCGCTATCAAAAATAATGTCAAAAATAGCTCCTGTACGAGTTCAACACCTTGGTCCTACTCAAGCTGGGCCAACAGTCAGCTTTAAGTTAAAGGAGGATGAAACAAGAAATTACTAAGAGGCAGAAAACCAATATTGAATATGTCAAACCATTACAAGATTCCCCATCTATCACTTTTCCTTCAAAATGATTCTTCAAAATCAGTAACTCAGAGTCTGTTAAGAGTACAATTTGACAATGCTGCCAGATTTTAGTTGGGTAATATAACCATATACTAATCAAGGAGAATATTAATGAGGATAATCATAAGTTAAAATAATTACAACTTGCTAACCTCGCTGATCATTCACGGAAAATAAAAATGCTGGACCTTTTTACATAACTATCTTGTCCATAATAGATTTCCATACTGTACACTCACAGTGGCTCGAGCTCCTGTCACTGAATGGGAGCTAAATAAACTGCAGAAGACCACTGTCAAAGATGAGCCTGTCTTTTTGGTTGTTCAAAGAAGCTGTCTTCTATCCTATGTGTGAATTCTGCACCTCGTATTTTTATTTATTTTTCTTGAAGGGTTTTTATACCTCTTTAGTTTATCTATTCCTTTGATTCAAAGAACCCCATGATTTCTCTTGCTCTTCATAAAAAGACCACTGGTAATGAGAATGAAACCTATTTTAAATTAAAAATGGTAATCTTGTAGAATGGATTGGCAACCTTCATTGGGATAATCATTGTGCGACATATCTCACTCTTAATGCCGGATAATCACCCACGACATAAGAATATGGGAAGGGCACTCATGTTCTCTTTGGAAAGAAATAGCTCAAGTACCCACACCCATTCACAAGTTCACTATACCAAATGACATGTATTTTGAATGGAAAGAGTCCTCTTGGTGCTTTGGAAAGAAAGGACACTCATCCCAGGAGATATGGTAAGAATTTTGGTTGTAGTAAGTTCCCATAATGACTTATGAAACATGCTGAGAATTAAACGTATCTGAACGTGGTATTTTACATCCTTTTCTTGGGTGATATGAGCAGAAGAAAAGATTAAACAAAAGGAGATTGTTTTAAGGGGATACAACATAGAAGTAGAACCCAAGGATAGATCTTGTCCCTGATGCCCTCCAAGCTGCAGGTTTTTATGCCAGCCAGTATGCCATACACCTATAGGGTTTACCTTTTAGGTTATCACGTATTGGTGAGGCTAGAAGACCAGCATTACACGCTCATGCTGGTCATAATGTGATGTTGGCATTATAGTGCTAGTACATGCCAACATACAAATCTATCATGGCTGGCTGTATCCACATGGCTTAAATCTCTGCATGTTCAGTGGTGCAGTAGATGAGATTTATCTTGCTTCTTTCATACAAATATCCTCTTATTGTGACCTTAATTCCACATATTTACAGAAGTCTGAGGCTTTTCAAAACCAGGCAACTCGGAAACATGGCTTTCTCACCAACAGGATGGAAATCACATCTGCCTATCTCCATTCTCCTACCAAATAAAAAGCATCTCATCCTGCACTTATATTCAAATGAACTGGCCAAAATTACACTATCCTTCCTGGAAGTGTCATAAATACTATTTAGCTTTGCTCCAAAAAATTACAGACTATTAGGCACAAATCCAATCTCTAACATCTAATTGAAAGGGTTTTTTGTTCTTTACATACAAACCAACTTATTCTGTCTATCATCCTGGGCCTGTAAGTAACACTAATAGGCACTATTACTTTGTCCATTTATTTATTTGAAATTCAACGATCTGGATTTAAATAAATCTGGTGGAAAAACCATTAAATCACGAAATTTAACATGAAATAGCAAAGATGTGAAGCAAAAGTAAATTGCAGAAATACACGCAATATTGCAGCAAACAAAAAACTTTATTGCCCTGAAAGGCACACTCAACAACCCAGTATAGAGGTAGATGTGTTATGTATGTGTCAAATAATATTTCAAAACAAAAATACAAATAAAAACTATATAGATAAGAATCCGACATAATAATATGAATAAAATATTTTATATATGTGTTTGGGGTGAGTTAGAGGACCAAGACCAAATTTAATTAAAAATGAAAAATCTATTGATAGAATTGCACAAATTTCATAAAATTATGAACCTCTAGAATCAGTAGATTTTCATAATTTATTACTAGATTTGGGAAATTGAGTTAGGTGCTACAACTCTCCACTAAACCATAGATAGGGACAGCTAAGATTACTTTCGACTATCACCCTCGAACTGGATTCCAGAGACTGAAATATTTTACTCAAGGGATTTATAACAGACACTAGATGAAATAGGGATTCTAGAGGTTCTCATGCCTCCACCCACTAGGAAAATTCATAATAATCTTAGTGAAACTAGGGGACAAAGGCCCACACCATGTCACAAAATTAACTTGACTAGGCTGAAAAATAGAGATGTAAGCATTCACCAACAATGGAAAATACATGAGGAAGACGACCAAGTGCCCAAGCTTTACTCATTCCAGATTTTCAGGCATTTACAAGTCTTTTAGATTCTGAATCTGCAATGGCAGAGATCAAAACTCCTAGAATTCATCCTCGTTGCAATGATTTTTCTTATTTTAAAAATTTATTCCTCCTTGAAACCTCCACATTAAGTCCCAAAATTCCTGTGCATGCCGCCAAGAATAGAATTAGGGAGGTGTACCCTTAAATTCAGTATGCATGCATCTGATAATGCATACCATCCATCTTAGTGATATTCCTCTCTCCTTGTGTGCACCAATATGTTAATCCATCAAATTTAAAAATGTACCCTGTTGCAACAGTCCAAAACTATCCATTGAAATGAATATCATAGGTGAAAAATCATGCCATATGACATGTAGCAAGCATATTTTAGAGTTTTTCAGTATATATTTTGACTCTATTAGTGACCCTGACTCTATTAGAGACCCTACAACTCAATTTTTGTCCCAGATAACTACAATTAAGGGAGAGGTAGTTTTCTGTTGGTTGTGCATGCACTTGGAACCACACTTAGAGCACATGACTTCTCTATGAGCACATGAATTCTCTATGAAAAATTTATTTAATTAAACTCAAGTCAAGAAAAAATCTAGTGAATTCAAATTGGCTTTCTAGTCACTTAGTATTTTTTAATGTTAATTTATTATATTGTCTCCCTTTCTACTTGCAGTAATTAGTGTAGCATTTTATCATAACTAGATCCTATACTTGTGCTTAAAATATAACACCAACCAATGTCATTTTATTTGGGCAACATGTTCTTTCTAATAATATTTGGAAGAGAAATAATATGAAAAAACTAAAACAATAACATATAGAGAATCATTTTCATGTAACAAGTTGCAAGGGGGGCTACAACTTATTTCTTTCCTCGATCAATGATACATTGTCATTCTTTTTGAGCTCTTCATGGTAAGTGAACAAAGGCTTTGACACACTTCTATTACTTAAAATGTATAGATGGAAAAAAAGAGAACCATATTGACAATGTTGGATGGTGTATAATGACTTTAATATGGAGTTGTTGCTACAATAACCCATTGCTACAAACAAAAAAATGCTCATGACAAGAGATCAAATGCTAATTCACATAAATAGTTTGGACGTGACAACACCTGACAGATTCCAGCATTAGAATACCTACATCTTGTTTGAAATTTCATATGATGCTCTTCAAAAGAATTTACTTTCTTATAACAGCAGAAAGGAAAACTATTGTTTGGATGTGTCCTAAGTTCAGCAAATCTTTGACGTGATTAAGGAGCTATAGAGAATTGTGTACTTGTGAAAGTTTTGAAGCTGCAGCAAGGCCACTCAATATGGCACCTTCAACATTTGGAGCAACACAAAAATCACCACAAACAATAAATCGCTTGTTATCTAACCACAGACATTTGTCATCTTTTGCACTGAATGTTGTTGGTAATGCACTACCCCTGCAATCAAAATATGAAATCAGATTAGCCAGATTAATTTCTTTGAAGTTGATAAGATTATGGCTGAAATATTGAGTCAAATATATCCTTATTATCCTACATCTATGAAGCATCCTTAAATGTTTGTTCACGATGACTAGGATAAACAAAAATTTATAGGTTGACATTTAAACTAGTTATCAAATAGAAAAGGATGGAGGTTGCAATCATGTAACCCACAGTCTCACCATCTATGAGCTTTCATAAAAAATGGAGTAGGCATATGTGGAACTGTTTTATGGAATTCACTTAATAAGTCTCTTCTCACCAAATTCAATACATCATCTGAAGGCTTCTTTAAGCCTGTTTGACTTATGATATGGTTGGCATATTCAGCTGTAGAATGCAGCACCCAGCACTTGCTATAGAAAGCAACTTAAATTGTGTCAGCCAGCCAATCATAAGCACACAGTGTTGGCAAATACGGAGAGCTCACAAAGTTTTAAGGAGCATATTCCACAGGACAATGTATGTAGTTAAACAAGAACTAACACCTAAATATTCTTTGATAATAAGATCCATGGTATTGAAGGCATATATTTCACTGCCACATATGGATTTCATGTCTTTCAACATTAAAGCTCTCCAAGAGCAGACTGCCATACATGGCATCATTAGCCCATTTATTATAGCCACAATATCCAACAACGGCCCTCCAAGCCAAGAATGTGAAGAATTAATAATTTCACGAAAAAATTCACTCGGCCTACACCTAAATTCCTACATATCATAGTAAGGATTGATCAAGATATAATCTCCTTGTTGAGACACACTGCTGCAATATTGTGTTTTGATGTTTTTCTTCAAATTCACATATCAGCAAAAAAACCTAAGAGATACTTCAAATCTCAGCTCCATCACCACTCAATTACTTATCTCTTACATCGATGATTTCATGTTAAGATGTTTCACCATAGTGATTGGTACCTCCAACAATTACAGCCACACCTAATTTAAACTGCAATAAAAGCAGGCTATGGGAATGGGTACTCATGGCTTCGTTAGCTTTAATAATAAAATTTGTCTGCATATTTTTTAAGCAGTACTTGCCATCATTAAATTAGACCAATTATGACTAATTATCTTTGCATGTTGGCCATGTTTTTGGAAGATAGTATCAACTGCCTTCTAGTTAAACAATTTTAAGGGATTGCATGTAGAACCTAGATTTCCTATTTTTTTATTTGTCCTTCCAGAGATTAAAGATCTGTGTTGATAGTAGCATCAGAGAGGAAATTACTCAACCTGCATTGGATGCACATCCTAAGGTGAGAAATCTACCCACCACTGGATTTGCAGCTAGTACAAGCTACATATTGTGCACCGTAGCATAAGGCCTTATTTTTTTTATTTATAGCCTATTTTCTCATTACAAATGCAAGGACCGTGGTCCATGACCATGTTGCCTAGCCAACGGATCCATTCTTGTTTCCAAATTCTCAAACTATTCAAATTTTAAATACAGAACAAAGATGCCAACCTGAAGCAAAGAAATCCCGAGCAGTTAAACGAACTGAATCAGGTCTTTCCATAGCAATATTCTTTACAAGCATCCCTGCATTTTGGCTAGACCATGATTTTGCTACATGAAAAAATCATGCGATAATTCGAAAACCTTAATTCTCTAGACTGGAAAAAAAAAATGCAAGATTGATACTTGAGATTTTTAACACTACCATGTGAGCTACTTGATATTTTTATTCTTTCTGTGGAATCTCCACCATTATCTCCTGATAATTTCAAATTAGACACCTAGGAACTGAATGATAAACTTAATTGGGCTAATCAATAGGGGAAATTCTACAAGGATCAACATTGTTTACAGGCATAACTGCATTTTGGCTAGGCTATGACTCTTCTACACGACAAATCATGCATTATTTCAAAAAGCTTGATAATCTAAACTGGAAAAAATGCAAGATTGATACATGAGATTTTTAACACTAGCATGTGAGCTACATGATATATTTATTATTTATGTGTAATCTATGCCATTATCTCCTGATAATTTCAAGTTAGACACCAAGGAACTGAATGATAAACTTAATTCGGCTGATCAATAGGGGAAATTTTTCAAGTATCAACATTCTTTACAGGCATCCCTGAATTTTGGCTAGGGTATGATTCTTCTACATGATAAATCATGCAATAATTCAAAAAGATTGATACTCCAGACCATAAAAAAATGCAAGATTGATACTTGACTGTGATTGGTACCTCCAACAATTAATTTCGGAAGGTGTAGCATTTTGCAGTTTAAATTAGGTGTAGCATGACTGTGATTGGTACCTCCAACAATTACAGCATCCTCATCAAGCAAAGACTTGAGTCCACAAGTAGGCTTCCAATGAAGCTTGCAGTAGGTTTCTTTACCTTCTCTGTTAATAAACTGCAAAGAAGATAAAAAGAAATCAGGTCATCTAAACAGTAATGACAAATTATTCAAGCATGGTTCATTTGAAAACAAATAAGGATACTTGAAGTACCCAAATCCAGGGGTTTAAAAGAAATATTCAAAGGGTGGGTATGAAATGAATCCAGAGGGAAATTTTGTGAAATTTTCAGAGATGGTTTCAAAACCTGGGTAAATCCCCATCGCATCCAATCTGACCATCTCCTAAGCATATCACTAGTCCATTTTCATATATGATAAGTATGTACTAGGATTACTATCATATTTCAAACACAAATATAGTAAATCAAACTATCATATGGCACAAAACCTGAAACATGTAATTGAAAGTACTGTGCTATGCGAGTGTGTTTTGAATGTGACCTTGAGATTGGCTGATTAGCATTTTATGCAGCAAGCAAGCTTAGTGTGTTGAGAAATGAAAAAAAAAAATAGTAGTAGGACTCTGTTTAACTTATGAAATTGATTTGAGCTCGTGCAGCTTAGAGCTCAAAGGCTGGTTGATTACCATTTTATGCAGCAGGAAAGCTCAGTGTGTTGAGAAATGAAAAAAAAAATAGTAGTAGGACTCTTTTTAACTTATGAAATTGATTTGAGCTCGTGCAGCTTAGAGCTCAAAGACTGGCTGATTACCATTTTATGCAGCAGGCAAGCTCAATGTGTTGAGAAATGAAAAAAAAAATATTAGTATGACTTTGTTTAACTTATGAAATTGATTTGAACTCGTGCAGCTTAGAGCTCAAAGAAAGTTCAGTGTTGAATGCTACTTATTAGGTGTGGCTTGCAATGCCAACATTGATCCAAAATGCCTATCTGCTTACAAGTTTTCTTGTAGTAATCTGGCTTCATGAGTATCATGAATTTCAATGATAGAAATGATTCCAAAGTGCAATTGGCAGGCTTGCACTAGACAACTAATAACAAATATTTAACACACTAACATATTTACCACAGACTTAAGAAATCCATGTATCCCATTCATGAGAGAATTTCTTGCATTAACAACTAAATATTGGTGCAGATGCGTCTAAAATTGTATAGAGAACATATTGAGAGATTGTGCCTGACCTTGAAAGTGTGAACTCCAAAACCTTCAATATGTCTAAAGTCATATGGGATTCCCTAGTCATCAAACAAAAATGGGAACATATGACAGCTATCTGGTACATGGGAAAAGAAATCCATGGTACGCCATGCCTCCTGAATATGGGTTTTTAGATTGGGCTTCAAAGCATGAATGACATCTGGGAACTGCATAGCCAGAAACACAAGTTTAAAAAATTAAGAGTCAATAATTTGTGAAAATCATATGTTTTAGTTTTACATATACTTCAAAATGAGAGGAATGGATTTCAGTGTATGGTCCCAATAAACAAACCTTTATACCATCATGAAAAAAAACACTGGGATGTTGTTTCCAAAAAGGTCAAAGTTCCCTTCTCTCGTGTAAAACTTCACTGCAAAGCCTCTGGGATCGCTTAAAGTCTCTGGGCTCCCGCGTTCATGTATAACAATAGAGAAGAAGACTATCACAGGGGTCTGAACTCCAGGTGCCCTCAAAAAGTCAGCACATGTGAGGTGTTAAATAACATGTGACTTCAAAAAAGCCCTTGGTTATTGCTCCTCTAGCATGGACAACTCGCTCAGGGATTCTTTCTTTGTCAAACTGGGCAAGCTTTTCTTCCAGGTGATAATCCTCCAACAAAACAGGACCTATAGCATTGAAGTAAGCCTCGCTCTGAGAATCAGACCCAGTGTAACATTTGAAGCTCAAATTTTGAAATGCAATTATTCACTTAATCTATCAATGTTACAATCATGTAATTTAATCATGATACCATAAACAAAATGTTCTAATAAATAAAACAATCACCTCTTTCACCAACTGTAAGAGAGGAATTATTATTCCAAACAGGGGCACCCTAGTTTTTGGTCCAAAAAGGAGCATTGTGGGCAGTAGAAGGTCAGTGTCTATATGGATCAATTCCACCTAAAGTACCAAATGGTTAAATCTATGCTCTGCTAAATCCTGCCTCCAATGACAATTCAAAGTAATAATTAAAGTTCAGTTCTATAAAACAGTGAAGGAGCCATAGATGGGCACCTCAAAGAAGTGGGTCTTACATTTCACCTTCAGGCACTGATTTAACATTAGAAACACTTAAAAACCCAGGAAGTGAATAGTATTTTACATCCATCCCTTCTTAAACTATCTTTAGGGTTAAGTGATTTCACCCAAATTTGACACTTAGAATGCAGATAATTTCGAAGAATATTGAGAAGATCCTCAAAGAAGCTTTTGATCAATTCAGCGTCTCATATTGGGACGACTTGTTCTGGATTACGCATCTAGGGGGGCCTGCAATTTTGGATCAAATAGAGGCCAAACTCCAGTTGGGTCCAAGCAAATTAGAGTGCATTCGCAGCGTGTTGGATGAGTATGGCAACATGTATAGCGCTTGCATGTTTTTCATTATGGATAACATGCGCCAGAAGTCTAAGGAGAGGGAGAGCAGTAGCACGGGAGAGGGTGGGAGTTGCCCTCGTCAATGCGTGTGCGTGTAGGTGAGCCTGTCATCGGTGAATGGAAAATGCGTCCAGATCTCCATCGATCTCGACCTGCACATAACTTTCAACCCCCTTCCATTGTCTAAGCCCCAACCATCTCTTCGACCCAGTAAATATGGCGAAATTTTTGTTACACCTCCAACTTCCAAGCCCCAACCAATGAAAAAATGGGGCGAATCACTCCAACACCTCCCTCTGACCCAGTAAATCCAGGCGAATGCCATTGAAATCTTCTCCAAGAAAAGAAAATCGGGAGCGAATTCCATTGAAATCTGCTGCAAGCAAAGAAAATGGAGAGCGAATTCCATTTTTTAAGTTTTATGAGCATTTATTTTGATGGGCTAATATTTAATAATTAATTATTTTAAAAATAATTATAGGGCTAACTTTATAAAACTATAGAAAATGGGTTTTATATAAAAGATTCGCCCTATCAAAATTTAAAACCCCTTAAAATT